>JAACJT020000037.1:3468780-3487041 GCA_009936485.2 Gymnarchus niloticus
CTGGTCGACCTCATGACCCCCCCCACTTCCCACCCACTTCTCTTATCACACCTGCTCTGGTCGACCTGCTGACGCCCCACTTCCCACCCTCTTCTCTTATCACACCTGCTCTGGTTGATCTGATGACCCCTGATGACATCACGGCCCTGTTAAACACACACATGGCACTCCTTCCAAGTCCAGGCCTCTTGCTCAACACTGATGAAGGCTCGGGAGCAGCGATGACTCGATGAATTCTCATCAGAACCATGTCACTTGTCAGCTGTGCCCACTAGGAATTAATTAGCATGTTTCCACTGAGATGTTCAACCCTGTCTCAGCAGCACTAGGCAGGACCAGACGGAACCCAGGAAAATCACCACAGAGACTAAACAAGCCGGCAGATCTCAGCCACCCCATTCTCTAATCTGTATAGGAATAAGGCTTGTCATAGGGAAAGAGCCAGACAACAACGGAGGAGATGACAGTTAGGTCCACGTTTTGTGCTTTACAGTTTTTATGAGACATTTCCTCAGGTCTTCCTACCAAAAATGAGAACCCAACGAACCAACGCTGCAGTTTTGTGGGAATTGATGACTAAGCACAACGCATCCAAAACAAACCAAATGACCAATTTGACAAACAATGCAACATGCTGGCTAATACGAATTTTGCTGCAGTATTTAGATGCAGGGCAGAGACACCCTGCACTCGGCTCTCCAGCATCCCCTCAGTGGGAATGCATGTACTCTGGAAGGGCGATTATCAATCATTAAGGAACTACTTACTTACTGGACCTGGGTACCACCATCTCAGCAAGGGTTTCATACATCTTCTGCCAATCTGTATAATTTGTCCTGTAACACAGAGAACTGGCTGCTCACATGGTCACTCAAAAGAGATGAATACAGGTGGTATGAAAGACTTTTACTGTGGGTTCAGTTATACAACACCACAGAAGTACACCTTGAGTACAGAAGGTCATACAATATCGACCGAACACTTAAGGACACTAAATCACCACTTTAATCTGCAGTTACTAAAATCGGTATCTTACTTCGGCACAACCACCAGCCTGGTAATCAGGTTCTCAGCTTCCAGCACAGTCTTCTTTCTTCACAATGTCAGCCAAACTCCTAGTCAGCAAGCTCCCTCTAGTGGAAAATATCTTTCATGTACAACAGTGTTTCTTGGTTTTCAAACGTATAGGAATCATACCAGGATATAATTTACCCTGTTTCTAATCCTCAAATATGGGATCAGCAACTCCTTTCATTAAATGAAAATGCGGTCCTTGGACAGAGGCAGGTCTTTCGAGGGTACTGTACTTCATGTATTGGTTGAGACTAACCAGTCTTTGGAACTTTGCGTGTGTTAGATATTTTGGAAGTATTATCTGAACTCTGTTGAACAGCATCTGTGACATCTGTTTTATAAAAACCAGTAAAGTATAGAAATAGAGCAGGTAACACTGGCCTTGGTCACATCAACATGGGGGTGAGGTGAGATCTCCCACTAGGCAACAGATCACCTACACATACTTCCTCCCCAGGCTCTCAAGGCTCCCTTTCAGGTTGTTGTAGTCTGATGCTCTGGCCTTCAGGTCGTTGTCAATCTGCATTACTTGCTGCCCAATGCAGAGGAAGGAGGACAGCCAATCAGAGGCTGAGATGCGTCTATGGCCAAAAGAACAGAACAGCTTCATAGAGATGCAGGCCATCTCCTTACCTTGGAAATGATTTCAGAGATGTTCTTCAGAGACTGCTTGACAGGATACTTTGCCAAGTCCCAGTGAAACCTGGTTACGTAAACGATCAAATCCACTGAAATGAGAAGAGAGGTCAAGATAAGAGTATAGTAATTAACCATTGCTGAAAGCACAAAGTAACTCATTAAAGGTTAAACTAATTAGCAAACAATGGTAAATGTCAAATACATTAAAAATGAACAAGATTGAATTCATTGATCTAGTTATCTTGGTAAGTTTGTGTTGATTTAAACACACAGTTCAGGTCACCTAACAACATCCCTCACAGTTAAGGGTTCCCTGTGGTGCCCACTTGTCTGTGGATGGTGAAACTGAGGTCTTCCAGCTCACCTCCATTGGCCAGCAGGTTCTCCTGGACCTTGTCCCGACTGTCCTCCAGTACATCCACCAAGTACTGGGCCACCTTCCTCACCACACTAAAAACAGATTCTTTCACTGGGACGGATCACACAGTGTGAACATTTCTGAATGGTGCTGCTCTGGAACACCCACACTGCTAGTGTGTTTTGGGATAACCCAGTGAACAGTAAAGAAACTCTTTACAAAGCTAGTACAGCGAAATCTGACTGGAAATCAAACAGCCCTATCAGAGGGCAAGGTCTGAAGGCTCCTTGGCGCCACCTTGAGGATGTACACGTCAACACCAACCACAGGCTCACAGGTAGATTCTCGTGAGTCTCTCAGATGTTACCTCTCGACAACAGAGTCCAGTTTGGTCAGCTCATCTGACAGCCCCACCAAGACTTCGAGGATCCCCACCTTTCAAAGGCAATACAGCACAGACACACAGAGGAGTCCACTCTATTCACGAACAGCTTTATCTGCAAATGGCAGAACTCAGAGCCTTTGCAGTAGCAGTTAGCCTCCCATGTAACTCACTCATTACCATTCCCATCTTACCAGCCAACACAGGTGCTGATTCTTTTCTTAAACCTTCATTATGACTGAAGAACAAGTGGACGGCTGAGAAGCGCCACCCAGAGGGATGTTTTAATCCCAAAACAGAAGTGCGGCTTCCAGACAACACAGTGGGAAAGGGGACTTTGCAGGGCCTGATGGGAAATGAGGTTGTGAGTAGTGTAAAACACAGCGCACCTTAAGGTCTGGGATGCTGAACTTGTAGTTGGTGGAGAGGTGAATATTGTGGGTGGTGGCAGCCATCAGCTTCTCCCAGGTTTGCTGACAGGTCCTCTCTCCAGGGGCAGATATCAACCAGAACTCTGTCATGACTGCAGCAGAGTGTAGCAGGTGTATACTGTCTGAAAACCACAAAGCACTTTGTCTGGAAATTGTGTCTTACAGCCTTCTCACAGATAAGCCAGCCCAAACTGTGGGTTCAGAAAGAAGCCTTTTTATTAGAACAACCATTAGCATGAAAAAAAAACAGTCGTTTAAAAAATACCAGAGTTGCACTTTAGAAAAAGTTCCATACAAACCTTCTCATTCATGTGTAGCTGCTGGCTTAGTAGTCAGTGGGTTAGGAGTCTGTGCCCATGCCTGAGTAGTCTTGGTAGTCAGTGGGTCAGGAGTCTGCGCCCATGCCTGAGTAGTCTTGGTAGTCAGTGGGTCAGGAGTCTGTGCCCATGCCTGAGTAGTCTTGGTAGTCAGTGGGTCAGGAGTCTGCGCCCATGCCTGAGTAGTCTTGGTAGTCAGTGGGTCAGGAGTCTGTGCCCATGCCTGAGTAGTCTTGGTAGTCAGTGGGTCAGAAGTCTGTGCCCATGCCTGAGTAGTCTTGGTAGTCAGTGGGTTAGGAGTCTGTGCCCATGCCTGAGTAGTCTTGGGGTCAAAAAACTGACAGTAAACATGCTTTATCATAACAGATCTGATACAGTGCCTCGGTGGGTAATGCCACTGCCTCACACCTCCATGGCTGAAAGTTCAAATCCCACCTCAGCTCTGTGTGTGGACTTTGCAGGTTCTCCTTGTAATCACCCTGCGTTCCTCTGGTACTCCAGCTTGCTCCCACATTCAGGAGACATGCTGTCTCTGTATAGCCAGCCCATTGTGTGTGTGTGTGTGTGTGTGTGTGTGTGTGTGTGTGCCTGTCATCCCTTGCTTTGTACCCTGGTCTTCCTGGCATAGTGCTGAGATTCCACCAAACCCTAGCTGTACTGGGTCAGTGATATGGATGGTGTAGCTGCTCTGACTAACCTCATACATTTTGCATCCGTCTTTTTACCCAGTAAATTATGCAGAATGCAAACTATATTTTGCCCATTGGATCTTTGTATTCATTGCGTGGATTCAGTGGCCGCAGCACACGTTTGGCTTCCCTGGGACTGTTCCTGTGGCTAACAGCAGGACCACGTTCACGGTCATGGTCATGGTTGCGGTCGAGCCTGTGCTGGGGGTGCCAGGCCGTGATGAGTTGGACCATGGCCTCCTTTAAAACTCTTACCTGTGTTATAATGAACGGGACTGTCGGTAACACCGAACGATCACGGCTCAGCACGTATAAACACTTAAAGAGCCATCTGACGATCTCATATCTGATCAAACCCTAGATCGAGCCCCGCACGGCGAAAGCAGGATGCACGGTTTGGCTGGTTGAATTTCATTGGACTGCCCCCTGTCGGCCGGGAGGCCAGCCACCCCTGTCACATCTGGACTGAAGGATAAAACATATACCAAATTTACGAGGCAATTAGCCATGTTCAGAAAATTGTGATAAAATGAGAGTTATTTTTGTCCAACAGAATGAAAAATCCTGACTGAGGATGACTCTCTGCTCTCACACCTCCGAGTAGACGTCATGGGCTCTTTGGTCCACAGGTTTCCTTGGTCTGTTTCCTGAGCTCATGACCCTCACAGAGCAGCAGTGGACCATAATGATCATGGAAGGTCCCAGGATGGGCTGCATACACAGCATTTATTATCCATGTGTACCTCAGATGCTTACTGGAAATAGGGAGTTCCCTCAATAAGGAGCAGTCAGCGTTGCAGCAGTGGGCTCTGCGTTGGGAGTTATTAATAAAAAATGATATTGACTGTAAGTAGTAACTAGAGGTGAACAATGTTCAAAATGACGAGAACCACACAAACGGCTCAGCTCTACCTTTCTTTCTTGTCTTTTAGAAACATTTGGTTGTAAAGTGTGACAGTGGAGTTTCTGAAGGAATCTAATTTAAGAACTGCGATTCGGAAAAAAAGCAGGTCACTTGCAGAGCCAATAATAAGAGAAGTCATTCCAAGGACCAAATCTCGTATGGCAGTAAAGCAAAGAAACCTGATGACTGAAAAGCAGTCAGCTCAGCCTAGTGGAGTTTGGCTGAGCCGTCACTAGTACACGTGACCGGAGCAGCCCCTACACATACGACTGAAGACTACCACCTAGTGGGCAAGGATGGAAAAACAGCCTTTTTACTTTGCAATTTTTATTATTACAGAAGTGGGTTCAGATGTAACTTACTCCCTCATACTCCCCTAACTAGGTACTGAAATTGGGAGTAGTTTTAAATATATATCGGCATTATCATTGATAATATTTTTACCTATGGACAGTACATAAGAATTGGTATTCAGCGACTATTTTTCCTGACAAGTTATTTTTAGAATGAGTCATTTTCTTATTTAGTAAAGCTTCGGTTCACTGTGGCAACATGTTTGGTAAGCTAATTATAAATAACGAAAGCAGACTAAGCATGCCGATGCAGCGAGCTGGACAGCAGATGTAGGGCTGCATGAACTGGCTTACATAGACCATCAGCAAGCAGAGAGGGAGCCCGGCGTAAATCCAGACCCTGCACAGCATGTCTGAGCTCTGCCCCACAGGACGCCAGTTTAGACAGAAGAATGGAAACTGCTGGTTTATTCCGTCATGCATACCTGTAGCCGAGGAATTTCAAATGAATATGTTTACTGCATTCATGCATGTATGAACTGTGTACTCACAGCTTACTACTGTCTGTCCGTCTTCTATAACTATTTACCCAGTACAGGGTCACCGTACAACAAAGATTAAACAGGGGAGAGACTGCCGATTGTGCACTTCACCATCCGACAGACCCCCATCTAATCCATTATCTAAACCGAGGCTTACAGTGGGGATCATCTGGCTTCCGAATTGAAGACTGAAGATTCATTTCAAAGAGCCACATTTTTAAAATTAATATTATTCTATTTTATCTCTTCTCTTTCCATGACATCAACCAATATAAGCAATTGGAAAATGAATAAAAGTATAATTTACCATTTTTCTCACAGTATTGTCTGTAATAAATTATCATCCTATTACATATTAGAAGACCCCCATCAGCTTTCTCACTGAGAAGCAGTTGGAAGATTGGATGTATGGATGGATGAATGATTGATAAATGCCATGGATATAGCACAATTTTACCTAAAACTATGCTCTAATAATTCATCTAATTCAGACATATTTAACATGCTTTACTCCTGCATGCATAATTAATTCTAACCATATGTTTCCAGTCAGAAGTGGAAGCAGGATTCTCACATATACATAACATCATAGGAAATTTTGCAATGATATTTTGTGCCGTTGGGCCACACAGCCATGGAGACACACAGGGAGGTTCCGTTCAGCAGGTCCAGATCACCTGCAAGGTGTCGCTCTGATTCTCAGTGGCCAGGTCCTTTTCTCCTGACAGACATGCAGCTCAGTGGTCAGCACTGTTGCCTTGTATCTGCAGGGTTGGGGTTTTGCTGAATTTGCATGTCCTCCCTATGCTTCACCAGTTCACTCCTGCAGTCCAAAGACATGCATTGTAGGCTGACTGGTGCGGCTAAATTGTCTCTAGTGTGTGACTATGCCCTGCAATGTGTTGGTGCCCCATCCAACATGTTCCCTGCCTTGACCCCCAAGGACGCCAGGGACAAGCTCCACACCCATGGAAGGTGATTTTCCTATAATGTACATTTTGATCTTGTGGAAAAAAAAATGGAAAACTGTATTGTTGTTTTGACAATTATTGTTAGGCTATAAAGTCATTCTGATAAAAAAACAAAAAAAACTGTCATAACAATATTATGATGGTTATGTTGTTATTCAGTTTGTTAAAGGTGAAGTTTTGAAGAGCGTCTCTCTAGGTCATTGTTTCAGACCAGAATTCCATTCTGGACAGTATGAACAGATATTTTACCATCTTAATTTCGTGTTTCATTGGCGGGTTATGGTGAACAATGGAGGTTTTAGGGATATTTAGAAGAGCAAGCAGCAGCAGACCCCGTCTGTCTTCGACTGTACAGGAATCCAGATATTAAAGTGAGACACAGTGCGACATCTGTGAGAACTTTACGCCGACGAACAATAAAAGGTGCCTTTAATGATATATATTTTTTTCTCTTTAGAAGCCACTGCGGTTCGCACTCGTCTTTAAACAGCACGACGTCTTCATTTCTCCACACGCCCGCCCTCCCCGATCGCCTTTACGGCTCTCGTCCAATCGCCGTCGCCGTCACTCGCCAGCCAATCAGCGTCGAGCTTCTTGCCGCGCGGCCCGACACTCGGCGGAGGGAAGGACGGCGCTAAGATGGCGGAGTGTGGCTGAGGGGGCAGCGCTTCGATCGGCCGCTTCTCCTGGGGGGTTTCTCTTTTTTTATAACTCGAAGTAAACGGAATCGCGTCGCCTTAGCGAAGGCTGCAAACGACCGGGGACGTCGACGCCGGACGATATTCGGCTCCGCTGGGCCCCGAAGTCATGACGTCTATTCACTTCGTGGTTCACCCGCTGCCCGGGACGGAGGAGCAGCTCAATGACAGGTCCGTCCGCCGAGCGCCCCCCTCCCCCCCGGCCCGGCGGGCCCGGCCGGCCCGGCGGGCCCAGCGGCTCCCCCGGCGTCGGGCTCGACCGCGGCGGCGCTCGGGGAGCGGGGGGAGCGGAGTGGGCCCGGCCGGGCCGCCCTTCGGTGCCGCTTTGTTCGCCTCGTTCGAGGGGCTGTCGCTACGGAGACCCCCCCCCCCCCACCCCCACCACCCCCCCCACCCCCACCACCACCACCATCCCCCCCACCACCGCCACCACCACCATCACCGCCACCACCGCCAGCATCACCACCACCAGCATCACCATCACCGCCACCACCATCACCATCACCACCATCACCGCCACCATCACCACCGCCACCACCACCAGCATCACCATCACCACCACCACCAGCATCACCATCACCACCGCCACCACCACCAGCATCACCATCACCACCACCACCAGCATCACCATCACCAGCATCATCACCGCCACCACCATCACCGCCACCACCACCAGCATCACCATCACCGCCACCACCACCAGCATCACCACCACCGCCACCACCACCAGCATCACCATCACCACCACCACCGCCACCACCACCAGCATCATCACCACCACCACCACCACCACCTCTGAGCGAGCGCGTGACCAGGGCGGCTCTGGTGGATAGCGTACGTCTGCATACGGGTAGGAGCTTGAGGTCTACACAGTCTGAGCGGAGCGGGGAGAGCAGGGGGTGACCTCCTGAACCCCGGGGGGCTCACAGGTAAAACCAGCCTGGTCACGAGTCCGATCCTACGAACACGCGGGGGCAGGGGGAGAGAGGAGCGTAGACATACCTGCTGTAAGCGTAGTACAGGTAGGGGAAGAGGAGGACTCGACAGATGAAGAAAGTGACCAGCATTAGGCATCCATTAACTTTGTGAAGGAGCGTGTGCTGCCGCTTGTACTGAGAGAGAGAGAGAGTGAGAGAAGACGAGACAGGCGCACAGGTAACCTCCAACCAATCAGACGACAGGCATGTGACAGCGGCCTAACATGTCATCATTAGGAGGAAAGCAGCAGAAAGACCAGGTGGAGGGCTGACAAGTTGTGGAGCGTCTATTTAAGCTCTTGGTACTACAGCATTCAATTTAAAACTGATTAGATGTTGAATTCCACACCTACAGCCAAGACAGTACTGCTGTCAAAGAAATAAAATGACAGTTAAAACATACAATGGAAATGCTTTGAACGTGACGGGCTGAAGCTAATGACACTATGGTAACCAGTGCGGGCACATCAACGTCTAGGATGACGGCTCTGCGTTCTGCCTCCCCTCCCGTAGGAGTCGCTGGCGAGCACAACTATTGAGCCTGCCCCGTCTCTGTGAATGAACTGCATGAAGTGAAGGACTTTTGAAAAGAGGAAACAGCACGAAGCAGCAAGCAGATGGAGAATAAGATGGAGAAGCACAGTGACAGGCCATGCTTCCCAGCTCGAGGGTACGCTCCCGTCCCGGAAAGAACAACCCCAGGTAACACTGTTCTCCAAACTAGGCTTCACCACTCCCTCCATGACTGAGGTACTCAGAATGACTGTATTCAGATATGGAACTATACACCACAAGAACCCTTTAAAGTATGCTGGTTTTGTGTTAAAACATTAACGGTTTAATGGCAGAGCCACGCTGCCTGAAGCTCCTCCCATCCTCGCCGAGACATGCGTGACAGCAACTCGGGGAACAGCTCGCAGCAAGCGGTATGCAAGGATGTACTTAAGTATTCATGGCCCATAGGAGCAGACAGGCCGGGCACGTTTTCCGTCTGATGGATCTTTAAACGGACAGCCGTGCTTACTACACAGACGTGTGTCTCTTAGGGGAACCGGCCCAGATAGTGCACTTCCACTCCCACCTTTTAGTACATTTGCTGATCACGGGGGGGGGGGGAGAGGATGCATGCCAACGCTAACCATACCTGGATGAGGATCTTCCCCAGGCAGACGGATGGAGTGCTGAGCTCAGCCAGAAACATGACGCCTTGGAAGTAGTCACCTTTCCCCTGGCGCCAGAACTGAGAGGGAGAGAGGAGACGAGGCCCCGTCAGGGCAGTACCCACACACGACACCCTCCTGCAAAAAGTGCCCCAGCGTTGCATTCTGACTGAACTGCCCTCGTGTCCCCCATCACCTGTCTCCCAAGTTTACTTGCATCCTTACCATTACAGTAAAAAGTCTTGTCGCTAAGAGTCGTCTATCAGTGGCCGTTTCCCCAGAGACAGGAAAGCGAATGAGCGAAAAAACACAGCAAAGAAAGGAGAGAAGACGAAGGCCACAGATGTGGGCCCTCCACCACCCTGCAAGGAGACCCCCCCGTGTATGTGAGAACCCCCCTCACCCCTCTTGTCCCAAAATAAGCCTGGATCACTTTTTGTCTACAAGCCACCCTTTAAACTCAGCCACTGACCCTTTGAATTTTACTGTTTCTGTAGTGAACATCTGCACACACACACACACACACTTTGATATTAACCAAGTTGTGTAAACTCATTAAAATCCATGGTGACAGTTACCACAGAGACGGGGAAGCAGACGGTGACCATGACGACATGGTGCAGCACCATCAGGAACTCCCGACGCAGGTAGCCGGCGAAGGCCACCCTGAGGGCCCCGGGGGCCGTGCCGTCCTCGTGACCTTTGACACGCAGCTTGTGCCAGTAGCACATGAACATGGCGTAGATGTCGTAGACAAAGTACGGCACGGCAAAAAGGATGTAGGAGCTGGTCAGCCAGTGTCTGTGGCATCGAGGATGGAGAGGGAGAGAGAAAATGGAGCACGTTAACAGAGACATGCGTACAAAAGGTGTGTATCAGTGTGTACCGAAATGCCAGGCCTCACACTGCAGCCAAACATTGCCAAAACCAACAGGGAATACCCAAGGAAGCAGACACAACCATCTGTGAATGGTAGGATCTTTCTGCAGACGAGATGGTCTCCTCCCTACTGGGTGGAGACCAACAGGTTCAAATCCTGCCTCGTACCCCCAGGCTGAGCCCCTTATCCGTCTCATTTGGCATCTGTGAGGTCAGCGACAAACACTTGGAGCGAGGGCTCTGGGTAGCACAGATGCAAGCCTGCTAGCACCCAGCGGTTTGACACACGGACCCCTCGCTCTGGACGGCACTTGGCAGGAAACGAGAGCGCCCAGCAGAAAGCCACGGCAGGCAAGGGGGAGATCAAGTGACACACAGAGGGGAGCCTTGGGGAGAACAGCAAACCGGGGAATTACAAACACAATCAGTCAGGAGCAGGTCTGCATGCCTTCCTGACCACAGAGAGTAAAACGACAATACCCCACAATTGGGGGCTCCATCCTCAAGACCCCCTGGAACAACTCCAGGCCAAAATGTTCACGTGCCTGTGTGCCTTGGAGAAATAGTAATGCTTCATTTTGCCACTCTGTGGACCTGTACAGCACCCACAAAGAAACCTGGTCATCTCAGTCAGACCTCACAGACATCGGCGTGAGAAACAACGCGGGAGTTTTTACTGTTAACACTCGTTGGTTAGATGATCAGAAGACACCGTCACGCTTTTTCAAGCATGACTTTGGATGAACCCAGACCTAAGACCGACCTTTCAGAACGACCCCACCACCTCCTTCAATCAATGTATGACACTATAATCACACTTTAGATTTCCTGGATAGAAACTAATTAGGTTGAGATTTTAATTAGATTAACATGAACACAAGGTGGGAATTCTATATTCTCTCTCTCACACACACACACACACACACACACCTAAAGATCCCACAAAATGAGTCAGGGTGGATCCTGATGAGCGGTGGAGACTCCATACCATGCGAGTGAGATTCAGCCAGACTGGACCACCTCAACGTGGAGAAGACCCCAGTAAGGGGTGAGCCGTGGCCTCGCCGACCAGACAGATCACGGCCCCCTTCACTACACACCTCGCCGTCCCCGAAACCCCGCTTAAAGCCAAGATAAGGACAGCAGGCTGACACTGTCACTTACTGGTCTTCAATGATGTCCTCACAGGACGAGGCAATGATGTAGCCGGCTGAAGAAGCCATTATGGCCTGAATGGAGGACACCAACCTGGCGGGTGGAGGTAGAGAAGCAGAAGAGATTTATGTGGACAGCTATTTTGCTCGCGTTAGGGAGTGCATCAAAACACGGACAGCTACGTCACAGCTTAGACAACCTAATACATCATGTGACTGTTAAGGTTTCTAATCTGACGAGGCATCTCCAAACTTAGAAGGTCCCACAGCCCTGGGGCTTGTCGTAAACTGCATGCCAGTCTTCCCGAGTTCCCGAAATGGCTGATTCATTCACCTGGCAGACACGATGACCGCGTCGCCCTCGCTCCATTGCAGACCCGGGATGTGTTTCAGGCACCGCTTTGACAGCACGAAGAGCCCCGGGAAGAAGATGGACCCGGCAACCAGTATCGTCAGCATGGTCCTCGGAGTTCCTTCTTGGGGGCGAAGTCGAGTCGGCCAGT
Organism: Gymnarchus niloticus; assembly: GCA_009936485.2. Classification (NCBI taxonomy): domain Eukaryota; kingdom Metazoa; phylum Chordata; class Actinopteri; order Osteoglossiformes; family Gymnarchidae; genus Gymnarchus; species Gymnarchus niloticus. Next base: position 3,480,752 of record JAACJT020000037.1, read on the forward strand.
GCCCAGTCGCTCGTGTCACAGGTGTGCTGTGTCTCTACGCCTTGAACTAAGCACACACCCTCTACGGCTTTCTGTTACACTTCAGGATGAAACTCTCTGAAGCGTGTTCAGAAACAGACACTTTATAACGGAAATGCAGGAATGAGCGCTGTCCTTAGCCAGAGGACACCAGCACAGCTCCAGGGAGATCTTGTCCAGTCTTTGGGTCGGCGTAGCTATCTCAGAGAGAGCGTCCCATCTGCGTTCACTTGCCACACAAGGAGCCTCTCCTCCTTTCTGGGGAAGGCTGGCAAAGACACGCGGCTCTTCAGCTGACTGGGGATGTGATTAATTATACCAACATGTATTAAAATGGAGCTCCTTATGTCCCGAGAACCCCTCCCACCCCCCCACCCCCCGCCCAGGGTCAGGTCTTGGTATTCCTTAGCGATGTCAAGCGCTGTTTCGATCTATAAAAGAGAAGAGAGGAGAGGAGAGGAGAAGAGAGGAGAGGGGGAAAGCAGACAAGGACATTGGCATATGAAATCAGGGTCGCAAGTCACACGTCGCGTACGGTCCTGTGATCTGAAGTTCAGACCGGCGTCAGGCTGTGCGTGTAGCAGCAGTCCTAACTGCACGTACGTGCGCAGTCGAGTCCTTCGCGGCGCGCCGCCTTAACCTTGGGATCGGGCAGCATCTTAACACACGGCGCCGGGGTTCGGGGCCCCGCCGAAATAGAGCTGGCGCGGATGACGGAGCAGGAGGTTTAAAGAAAAGAGGATGCGAGGATGGAGACGGCAGCAGAGGAGCGGCGGCCCGTCCGTCACTCTTACTGCGGGCTAAACGATGCGGAGTCGCCCGCCAGCTACACCATCAAAGCCGCCAGGCGCCCCACTCCACACACACAACCGGCGCGCTTTCGCGGGTCGGAGCCGCCGGTCCAACAGCCGCTCCGCTCCGGCGAGCCGCCGCGCTGTCAAAATGCGCAATGCGCTAAGCCGCTAGCTGGCGGCCAGCTCGGCCGAATCGATGGGGCAGGCAGGCTGAGCCGAGCGGGACCCTCCATCGGGGCTCCATCGGGGCCCCCCGGGCAGGACGGTCACCGGCGCTCACGTGTGGCTGCAAACAAAGCCGCGGGTGGCGATGCGGGGGATGCGGGATAGCGACGTGCAGCTTTGTCCACGTGTGCCGATTCAGCCCGAGGCATCTTTTACCTCCGGGTCCCCGCGGGTCTCCGCGCGCCTAAAGCGCCTTACGGCTCCCCGTTTAGCGGGCGCTCGAGCTCCGCCGCACGCGCCATTCCGTTATCGATCGGCCGCGCGACGTCCCCCTCTCGGCGCACGCGGCTCGACGACAGCCGCATAATCCGCCCGCACTCCTCTGATGCCTACCGACGTGTTCCGCGATCGTTACGGAAACGTTGCATTAATGTTGTGTTGACGTCGTGCGTGCCGCTTCTGCCGTCGACAGCCTGCCACCCCGGGCGCATCCAGGCAGCATGTCCTGCTTTCCTCTCTCTCCTCCCCCGACCACCGCCGCCGGGGGAGAGAGGGGGGCGGCGGCGGAGGGGGGAGGGGTTGAGATTTCCAATGCCGAGCCGAAGTGACTCTGGCCGGGCCGGACCGGACCGGACCGAACCGGGCCGGGCCAGGCGGGGCGGGGTCCCGCTTCCCTCACACAATGAAGCGGGGCACACGTTTCGAGGTGGGCTGGCTGGCTGCCCCCCCCCCCGGGGGGGCTTCTCATGCAGGCCGGGGAAGGACCAGTGAAACTCTGAGCAGACGTACGACCATAGATTATTGCTCTTAAAAAGACGGAGACTGCACAGCTTATCTATTGGAGTGAGCCGGCACCGGCCGTCGGCTGCACCAGCTCCGCTTCCATACACCATTTATTTTACTTTCAAATCTACGCCGCCGATCCTAGCAACGCCCTGCCGATTGGGCGAGCGGCGCCGCGTCCTCGGCATCTCTTTTTCCTCTTTGGCCGCCGCATTTACTGACGGCCGGGCCGTCCAATTAGAAGTGGATATGTAGTGACCTGATGAGATTGGCCTATTCGCCATTGGTCACTCGCCGTCTGTGGGCGGAGCCGCTCGCCTGTAGCGGTATGCCCTGCACGGTGGAGGATTAACTGAGCGCCTTCGCCGAGTCACCGTCGCTAAACGAGACGACGTGTCGTGATAAACCGAACGTGACGACAGTTCACGCAATAAACGATGCCGGCGACGAGCGATAACGAATACGAAGGACGGTAGCGCTCGTTCGACCTCGACGTCCCTTGCCGAGCCCGCCGTCGACGGCCGGAACCGAGAAATGGGGCAGTGGCGCAGGTAAGGAGAGCTTTACCTGGAGCGGAGACGAGGCCTCCGGGTACAAGGTCGGCTAGCGACTCGCTGTGACGCTGCAAAAAGCCGGCAAAGACAGGCACTCCGCCGCTGACCTTGTCGCTAAAACCATTAGTGATTCACCTTATCGTCCGCCACCGTCCCGATGATGCCAACGGGAATTTCCGCTGCTTCATCCCCCGCCTCCCCGCGCTTCAGCGGATGCTTTGTCTTCACCTGCTGTCGTTTAAGCGAGGCGCTAATGAGGTCACTTACGGAGATGCTCCGTGGACGGAGGGGGGATGCACGCCGTTCGCTTCCTTACACCGAGCCTCGAAGGAGGAGGGAAGGCGCCCGAGAGCGCTTCACATCGACGCAGTGATGTGGGAGAAGCCCCAGTTAAGCGGAGGTCTTAGTGAACCTCTCCTTGTGGGATGGAGCTCGACGTGACAGTCGCAAGAAGATTAAAAAGAAAAATGTACCAAGTTTGAGGTAATGCTACCCTTGGGGAAAAGGTCTCACCTAATGTATTTGGTCTAAACGCAGCACTCTAGGTCCCTAAAACCCAAGAGCGGAGGAAATTCTCTAAACAGCACCGCGTATTAAAATGACTGTCAGGTATTAAATAGGCCTTAAAGTGGCTCTTTACAATTAAGTGCCCGCGTGCCTTTACTGCACCCCGAACCATACAAGAACCGACTGTCGGACGGAAAGACTGACACACATCTTAAAGTCTTCAGTCTATTCTTTTATTCACTACTTCACTCAGTCTTTAAGAAATTCAAGTATTTGTGGGTAAAACAAGCAAAACAATGACAGAAAATAGCAAGAACATTTAAGAACAGTGCTCATTACCAGAATCATAATCTTAACACAACTATCAGGTTCTTTAACAAAAAATTCTTACATCTACAGTCATTTCTACAGTTCCTCCCCGTTATTCTCACACAATCATTCTGTCATCTCCTTACCTCCCTGCTCTGACACGCACATTTTCAAAATATTACAACCAATTAAAAGCAAAACTGAAATTACAGGTCCACAGACAAACTAAAAACATTACAAGTATCTGAAATTATTAAGTCACATTCTATAGAAGGTTCATAGCTAAAACTTCTGTTGCATGTCTGCCAAATCAAACTTAAGAGATCCTTCTGAAGAAGGGTAGCTGTATAAACCATTTGCATTCGGTATCAGAACACTTTACCCATAACCCCCTCTGGTGGGGAATGATGATCAGTGCTGTTCTCACAGCACCATGACATGCACGATTTTCTCAAGCCCTCTGAATGTATACGGAGAGGGGGGCGGTGAGGTCTTTCATAAGCGGGTCGGCTGAATTGAGCAGAGGCGCACACGTCTGAACGACCGTGTGTACCTGGCCCAAGTTCTGCAAAAGGGAAGAGGAGCCCTGAAGCCCAGGCCACAGATGGAAACACGTGGACGATGTGGCGTTCACCTAAAGGCCCCTTGTCACCGTGCCTCCCTCTGACCGTGAGCATCAGGGAGAATGAAGCTTTACAGTACAGTGTAGCTCAGGACAGAACAGACCAGTAGTGTATATACAAGCCAGTCTTGGAGGTTTGTCGTTTGATCCTGTGCACTTTGAGGTAATGACAACATTCACAGCAGTCATGGGCTGCATGTTCTCCTATGCTGCACACACACACACACACACACACACACACACAACACAAATTAAACATGTCCTCTGTATACTGAGCAGCTCAGGTCAATACACATCGGCAAAATATTAAAAACAGCACGATACATCAGAATGCTTTCCTTGGGTTTCTTGATTATGTGATGGTATAATTTAACACGTTAAAACACATGGCCACAACCTTAGCCTACAACTAAATTTAGAGAATAAAAGAAAATGTATAATACCCAAACTAGAGGCGGTCTCACTCCAGGGTACAAGATGACGTGAAACATCACACCAAGTCCGCCAACAGTATTAAATCATTTGACTGCAGTACCAGTACAGTGGAAACCAGCGATTACCACTCACCACGGCCTGTGTTTATCCCTCCCCAACTCTCAATTATCAAACTTCCCCTTTAAAATCCGCAATCAGATTTAAGGGGTACATCTCTACATGAGCAGCCCAGTTAATATGTGAGATGAGCTGGAAGGCAGAGAGAGACAGAACCTGGATGGAGCTCGCTGAGATGCGTCCCCGAAACAGCGCAGCTCACGGCGGCACGCTGTGGCAGTCCTCTGTGTCACGCGACCGGTGTGACGCACTGCAGGGCTGCTGCAACACACAGTGGCGTGCTCAAATGGATACTTACTGCATGTGAGCACACTGGAACGCAGCAAAGGAGTGTGCGGTTTATGGATGGCGTGGCAGCACAGTTTGACCTGTGAGCTGAGGGGGCGCGGCCCAGGAACATTACGGCACTCTCCTCAGCTCCACCCTCCACATGCTCAGTTCAGTTCTCAGTCCAGACGCTGAGCTCGTTTGTTTGACGAGGTGCATGCAAAGCAGCACCAACAGCAGTTACCATTTTATTCCACCACCATCCCCGGTGAAGGGCAGTCTTCTGATCCCCATCTCCATCTCCTGCTCCTCCACTCCCTGAGCACCGTCCCCTCATCTTTCCTCTTTCCTGGACACTTTAGAGGAATGCCAAGCTGTGGATCTGGAAAACGGCAGAAAGCTACTGAAGGGGAAAGGTCTCACCCGGCCTGGAGACTCCACGGGCGGTGTTAGTAAGGTCATATACCGCGTGTACCGTACGGGTACACCGAGATGGACGGCACGGTGGACCGGTGCTGACTCGGTGCTCACCTGATGAAGGTCTTGAAGGCAGCACTCTGGGGGTTGATGCACAGGGGCACACGTTTGCCCTGCTGCTGCTCCGTGATGAAGCGGTGGATGAGCTCTGAAGAGGACAGGGAGACATCAGCATGTCAGGAGGCCGTGACCGTGGTTGGCAACGCGGTACGACCCACACACCTTTCCCCTGCCATACAGAGAGCAGGCTCTGCTCGTAGCTGTGGCTGAAGGGCCGCTCGGCCGAAGGCTCGAAATCACGTGTGTAGACCCGCCCACTGGGCACCGAATAGCAGCAGCGGCACATGCAGGTGTGGTAGCGCAGCCGGCCCTCGTCCAGGTAGGGGTGCGATAGGGCATCGCTGCCAGAGATCCGCTTGGCCTGGGAGACACCACAGCAAGTAGGACTCAGGACCTGCTGTCACCTGGAGTGACACGCCAACACGGGCTTTTGGGCAGGAGCGTGGAGGCGGGCATAAAGGTCCAGGGAGCCAGTCACAGCAGAAGTGGTGAGACCCTCCCTTCCATAGGCATGGTGTGCATATTTAAAATGCTCCCATGCACTCAGCTGATTTGTTACTCACGGGATCAAAGACCAGCATTCGGCAGAGCAGGTGAACGGCCTCATGGGTAGCACCATCCGACAGCATGTACAAGACTGAGAGAGAAGGCTGGGGGGGGGGGAGTCATACATTACATCAGTGTTATTTCTTGTGTGACCGCACCACTGCAAGTCTCTTTCTTTGCACACTACTGTTTGTGTACCTTGGCATGATGGAGAAAGTAAGCATTGAAGCTTAACTGTACAAGCCAGTATTTCACCTCTTCTGAGAAAGGGCCAGGAGCAGGCAGATCCAGGGAACGGCGCCACAGTGCTCAGCAGGGCGTGTGCACCACTCACCGGTTTTTGGGGGCCCCTGAGGATATGTGCCCGGGCCCCCTCGCAGGCCGACGCCATGGCCGACAGAGGGGGAGTACCCAGAAGATCTGTGATCAAGTCCAGCTGTGGGGGAGGGAGGGAGCGAGAAACCATGAGAACCAGGACAAACAGCAACATTAAGGGGGCTTCATCATCTTCAGACTCCCCATTAAATGGGGGGGGGGGGGGGGTTATTACCATTATTTTTTACCCCCCCCAGAATGGTTCCCTTAAGACCCTAAAGAGCCCCTCCCCCACCCCCCCCCACCCCCCCCCCCCCCCCC
>JAACJT020000037.1:3487141-3501109 GCA_009936485.2 Gymnarchus niloticus
GAGCGGAGAGGCGGGGGAAACGGGGAGGGGGGGGAGAGGGGGGGGAGGAAAAAACAGGACAACAAACAAAAACAGCAGGAGTGTGGGGTCCCCTTAGTCCCCGGTGCCGCTCAGGGGGGGGGGGGGGGGGGGGGGTTATTACCATAATTTTTTACCACCACCAGAATGGTTCCATTAAGAGCCTAGAGAGACCCTCGCACAGCCCAGCCCAGCCCAGCCCAGCCAGTAAAGTACCTGCTGGATGGGGGTCTGTGCCTGGAACAGGATGCGCCGGCCCAGCAGTTCAGCAAAAATGCAGCCCACGGACCAAACATCAATGGCTGCGCTGTAGTGGCGGCTGCCCATCAGGACCTCTGGGGCCCGGTAGTATTGAGTCACCACCTCCTGGGTCATGTGACGAGATGGGTCCGGCTCTTCCACCCGCGCCAGTCCAAAATCACATATCTGAGAATGGCGGATGGCACAGAATGTGATTCAGCCTGGTTAACATGACAGGTTTACACACTACTAATCTACAGTTCTGGCCATATCACTGTTGATAGCATAACTGCATCAAACTAGTTCTCCATCACAGTGGCTTGAAAACCATAGCCAAGTAAGCATACAGACAGACACTGTGGCAACTAGATACCAGTTAGTCAGGACGAGAGCGGTGGGGGGCAGGAAGCACACAGGACTGTACCTTGAGAAGGCAGTTGCTGTTGACCAGGAGGTTCCCAGGTTTGATGTCTCTGTGGAGGATTCCTGCGGAGTGCAGGTACTTCAACCCTGGGGACCAAAGCAGTATCGCTGTTATCTCCATATAAGAGGACACCACATGGGACTTGGCCTCAATCAGCTTGAGATACACGATTTCAGAACCCCCACAGTATGTTTGTCTCTGCTCATTTTGACATCTGAGGAAGTTTCCTTTAAAATACCGAGTTGTAAGTATTGTGAGACACTCAGTACACAATTGCTTTGCAGCCTCATTCCCATCCACTTCCAAGAACCAAAGTCAATTTCATGACAATTTACTGATTTCCAGAGACCACTTTGCCGCATCTATAAACAATGACTAACACATAAAATTGTTGTAGCTCACAAGAGTGTATAAAGCACCGTTCAGCTTAAAATGGAGTTCTAAAAGGAATTTCAATCGATGTCTGAGAAGGTCAGGCAATTATTCAGACAGATGAAAATTGTATTCTATAATACAGCAGTGACCTATTTCTGGTTTATTTTTAACCCCAAACCAGAGACTGGCTCGAAAAACCCAAACCCGATGCTGCAAGTTCAGCCTGATTAAAAGCCTCCAACTGTCACACTTTCAGCATGATAAAGCAGACTTGACACATTTAAATCTGCACTCAATTATATCTCCCAGATAACTGAGTGGAAGTTACTGGGCCCCCGAGGCTTCGCATAGCGCCTCACCTCGGAGGATCTGGTAGAGGAAAACTTTGACGTGGTCCGTGGTGAGAGGCTGCGGGGACACAATGACCTTATGGAGGTCACTTTGCATCAGCTCCGTGATGACGTAACTGTGCGGCCTGGGTGAAGGAAGCAGACAGCGCCACCATGCAGAGGCACGAGGCTGGTGGACGTGGACTTCCAGGAGGAGCCTCTCAGTCTCAGAGAAGGATACATTTCCTCAAAGCAGTCGATCTGTGGCGGCTGCAGAATATCGAGGGCCGACAGAACCTGCATAAACAGCAACGTTTTAACGGACACTCACTACTCGTATTAGACATTCAAGCTCTCAACCAGCAAAAGGTTGCACTCTCTCCTGTATATGTACGCACGCTACATTACTACGGCACGTTCCTTCATCTCTTTTTAACTCCTCTTCCTTTTCTCCAAGCTCCTCCTGCAGGTTGCACAAACCCTGACCCTCACGTTATCATGTTTGAAGAAACACAGCATCCTCAGCTCCCTGAAGACCCTTTTGCAAGACACCAGGTTCTGGAAGACGTTTGGCATCTTCTTCAGAGCCACCCTCCTCCCGTCTCGGGGGTCTGTCACGGACCTGGGAGCGGGTAACATTACCAGCACTGCAATCCCACGACTCACGTCATTCACATGCAAGGGAAGGAACATGCGAAATACGTTCAAACGCATGGTTCGCTAGCAAAGGAACCGAATGGGAGAAGCTCTCCGCGCAGACATTTAAGTTCATCTGCATGCTCAGAATACTCACCAAACCACACCGAAAGCCCCGTATCCGATAGGCCGATCGGGCTCCATTTCAGCGGGACTCGGCACCTCGCTAGCGGCGTTGCTGTGGGGCTGCGGGACAGCAGCTCCTCCCCCAGTACCTCCCCCAAGCGCGGCCGGGTGGCGAGGCGTTCCCGCCGGCACGGCCGGCCCACTCGAGCTCGGGGTGGCGCCGAGGGCCGCCGAGGTGGAGCCGCTCGAAGGGTTGACGCAGAAGTACTTGTGGCCTAAGTCGGCTGCCGGAAACAAGTTGCCGCACACAGACTGTCGGCCAGTACCGTGAAACGCCATTTTAAGGAGCTAGTAGCTAAATCAGGCCAACATTCTGTAAATCACGAGCGATTTAGAGAAAAAAAGAAGAAAGAAAGAAAGAAAGAAAAAAAAAAAAGAGAGAGAGAGACTCAGTAGCGGGCCGCCCGGAGCAGCCGATGTAAACAATGGGCCATTACTGCTAACGAGGTAGCTGACAGAAAGCCACGGATCACGGATCGCGAAACGGCCAAAGGCGGCGCTAGCCGGCCGCTCGGCCAGCTTGAGTCGGGCTCCCGAGGGCCGCTGCCATCGGAGCTAGCGAAGTGAAGCGTCCCCCCCGGAAAAGGCGCCTTTCGGAGCGGGAGCGGCGGCTCTCACGCGTCAGACACGCCATTCCGGACCGGGGCTCCCAGGGGCCACCGAGGCGAGGCGAGCGCCTTCTCTTTCATTTGTCGGCGTCGAGCGCGTGCCACGCCGTTCCAGGTACACCTAGACCCTTCGGTTAATCTGGAACCGGCGGCACGTCGCCTTACCGAGAGGCTATCCAGCCGCCTGCCACGCTGCAGGGCGACCTACATCTTAGTCGCGGAAACTGGCCGCTTCCATCCAAACGAGCGTGGAACTGCACATCCGAGGCGTCCGTGCTGTGTCGTACGGAGCGCTAATCGCACCTAGGCAGCCGCAGTACAGACGCACTTACGGACAGCTGTGCTCCGCCTCGGGAGATCCGCGCTTCGCCTTTCATCTCATCGCACTCTTTCCCCGGACGCCCTCAAAATCAGCTGTTTACGAGAGTGGCCGGCAGCGTATGTGGGAGGAGAAGCTGGGGGGACGGAGGAAGAAGACGAGGAGGAGAGGAGGGGGGAGAGGGGGGGCTCTCCGGTATAAACAATGGAGGCAGAACGGCGGCCACCGTTCATCACAGACACCCGTGCAATCACACTGATGCAAGACACAGGCTGTCCCTGCGTGAGGCGCTCCAGCCGGTGCTTCTCTGGGCACAGAACGAGGCTGAGCCAACGATGGTGCTGCAGGGCACCTTTCAGATGTTGCCGTGTTTAGCGGGTAAAGATGGAGGCCGACACCCAGCCCGGTGTAAATCTAATTATTATTGATGTAGGGTGCATATATACAGGGATTAATACATAATATTATACCAACACAAACACTGGGGTGGCATCAAACAAGCGTTAACACGTACAGATGAATCAATGTCACGCCTCCTGACACACATTACAATATTACTTCTTTGCTCATTTTAATTTAAGGATAACAAATTAACATCCATAAGAACAATGACTAGGAGGTAACTGACAATAGCTTAAATCTGTACGTACATACAGACATAGGGTAAATTGTGCGTACCTCCGATTTATTTTCAATTTACTGATAATTACAGTAAGGGTAAGATATTACTGCACAGTACCGGTCAGTAAGTCATCAAAATATTTAAACAGAGATGGACAGATTACACTGAATACAGTAATAACTGATAAAACTCACTCCCAGGCCCCTGCTTTACTTCCGTTTTGTTTTGCCACTCGTGATTACTGAAAAATAACGTGCGAAAGCTTTGATGGTACCTTGTATGAATGTATGTGAATGTGTTGCTCTGAGTTCTCTTGGTTTGCTACACCATCACCATCTTACCCTCGACCAGTCCGCAACAAAGTACAAGACGTTAAAAAATCCTGACACTACACTGGAACATATATACAGGTATATACGGTATATTAAAAAGTCACTTGCACTACATCTGACAATGCCTTACCTGGTTATCAGCCGGCACGTCTCCAGGGGAAGCAGTCCCTTTGAAAAAGAAGACATCCTAACACACTTCTGAGTACTCTATTATCTGAAGTGATGGTTTTTGCTTTGTTTTTGAGTGGACCACAGTAGCTGACGTGTGTTATCTACCAAATGTGGATCAGAAAGACCATCAGCCACAGCTCCACCGATCGAGCCTCTGCAGCTGAACAGGTTTGGTCCAAATGGGGGATTGAGTCCACTTCATTAAATACCACGCGCTCTGAAGCACTAGCTCGGCTCCAGGGCTGGCATCGTCACCGTGTTGGCAGGCTCACCGATGGACACCATGAGCTCTGCTACGCTAGGCTAAGCTAACTGTCTGAAGACCCTGAGCCTGGCTCCAAAAGTGAATAAAGGAAAGACAGAAGATGAAGGTGGAGGACCCTCATACTGTGAGGCTTGACATCTTTAAAAAAAAAAAAAGAAGATAAGAGTGCAGAATGAAACACACACTGGGTGTCAGAGAAACCATGAGCCCTGCCATCCAACAATCAGCACTCCTCCAAGAATGCGTCTTTGCCCTTCTTCACTCGAACATGCCGAGCGAGCGGCTGACCTCACCCCCTCGTCCGGCCCCCACCGCCCCTCCTGCTAGCTGTGAGGCTGGGGAGCAATCCCAGAGCAGTCCGAAACCAGCAGCCCCACGACCCCCGTGCTGCCGGCTGCCGACGTGGTGGGTACGGGGCTGGTGGCGGCCTGCGGTGTGCCTTGGGCCGCCCGATGGGTGCCCATGTGACCCTGCAGCTGGGTGGGGGTCTTGCATTGTACCCCACAGAGCTGACACAAGAGGACCCCCCCAGGGCCGGTGCCCCCAAAGCCTCCCCTTTGGCCCTCGCTCTCCTTCCACTCCTGACCGTGGTGCTTCTGGGCGTGAACACGCAGGTACGTCAAGGTGGTGAAACCTGGTGGCAGAAAAAACAAGGGGGAGGGTTAAGAAGAGGAACGTGCACCAGGGGTGGCGTAGCACCTGCACGGGGCTAACTGGTGCCAATGCACAAAGGTGGACGACTTGCGAGAGTTTAGATTTCACATGCCACAGAGCATCCTGGACTTTAAATGCATTAAAGCTTGCAGCACACCTGGAGCATGGATGGTTCTTGTCCATCTACAGAGAAGCAGAGAAAAGCTGGAAGAAGGTGAACTCACTGCGATTACAGAGGTGGCAAGAGTGGTGCTGCGATTGGTCGTGCACCCTCATGTGATCGGTGATGTAGGCAGCGGACAGCAGCTTCCCGCAGATGTGGCATGGCACCTTCTCCTCATGCCGAATCATGTGAGCGCGCAGGCGGTCCCGCGTGGCGAAGGCCGATTCGCACGTCTGCGTGCCACGCCCAACGTGATCAGAAAGAGCACACGGGGTCAGACGTGGGCGACCGGGCCTCCGTGGACCGACGCCAAGCGATAGATGGTTACCTCACACTTGAAGGGTCTCTCTGTGGAGTGGACCTGCCTGACGTGGCTGTTGAGGTGGTCCGGCCTGGGTGGGCAGAAAGAGAGCAAGTCAGACTGGGTGGGGCGCTGGGACTAGCTGGACACGGGGCACATGCCCCCAGACCTCTGTACAATACCGTGAGAAGCCCTTGGCGCAGTGCGGGCACACGTAGGGCTTCTCCACGCCGCCCTGGTGTGAGCGTACGTGGTAGCTCATGCGGTCTTTCCGCTTGAAGCGCTGCTGACAGATGGGGCAGGAGTAGGGCTTCTCGTCTGAGTGGGACAGCCGGTGTCGGTTCAGGTGGTACACGTCCCGGAAGGCCTTCCCACAGGCCTCGCAGGCATGGTTCTTCCGTACCGGGGTGGTGCTGGTGTTCGGATTTTGCTGACGCTGTGAAGTGGGGGGACGGGTTATTGCTCTGTACCGGGTCACTTTCCGTGCCGTGAACCAGTATCCCAGCTGAGTTATTGGATCAGGGTCTCGCTAACATCTGACACTCTAGGTCAGAAGAATTACTCTGCCAAATAAATTAGGAATCAGAAGTGAATGAAAAGCTGAAGGATACAAGTGCCGGGCAGACTAAATGTACACGATTCATTGGCTGAGTGTCAAACACATGGTCTGAGACAAACAAAATACTTAAAGACATAAAAAGATGTTGTGTAGTTCACCCTACCAACACAAGGGGGCGATCATTCAACACAATTTGGGTTTATTATTGTTATTATTATTATTATTATTAAACCTTTAACTAACCAGCTTAGTTCCACCCAGATTTATAATTGCTTTTGTAATAGAGACCTGGCCAACATAGGCAGCAATAAAAAGTTTGACACAAATATGAAAAACACTGATTAAATCATTGATCATTCGTATGTCTTTAAAGTCTCGCCGTGATCTGTCGTGTAGATGTGGAAATCATGAACCAACTCGACCAGCTTTCTTTCTCGTTCATTCATTTTGGTTGCAAAACTGTTATCGGGGTACTCAACTGACTGCATGACACGTTCGGACCAATTCTAGAGAGCGGATGGCATCAGCCAAAAGAAACGATGAACACAGGAGTTCCGATTGCCTGGCTGCGCAAGATGTTACTGGTATTTTTTTTTTTTCAGCCAAGCCGGCCTGAAGGTCGAGGACACGATGTCTTTCTGTCTGTTTCACTTGAAGTATACAGTACTCTGAGCTTATCCTCCAGAACCAGACAGACAAGAGCAGCAGGACTGGGACCAAACGGGACTTAGTAAAAGTGTAAATGTTATTCATTTCCCGTTTGGAGTTTGGCTAATTACTTCTGGTACTGCCAGTGGCTGAGTACACAGTGACGCTGCCGTCTTTCTGCTTCTTACAGTAACTCCGTTTTTCCTCATAACTTAACAAAACCGTCAGTCAGTGGGGTTAGCTATAGTTTAAGACCATTTCACATCGGTCCACGGGATTTCTGTAAAAACGTTCTCAAAAGAGCGAGAACCAACCTGCACCATGGCCCCAGTGACCACCACAGCTGACGGAGGTGGAGCAGGTGCAGTCATGGTGACCGCGGCCGTGGTGATGGATACGGAGACAGGCTGGACATCCTGGCCACCGAGAGTGGGCTGGTGAGAGATGGACTCGGGAGGCGGATGGGGAACGGAGAGGTGCAGCAGAGAAAGGGGGACAGTGGTCCTCCCTGCTGCAGCCGGCACCCCCTTGAGCCCGTCCTCCCTCTCCCTCATGGCCTGGTCCTTCATTCGGATGCCTGTGTGAACTGACTGGTGCCGGCGAAGGTTGTAGCTGTTCTTGAACTGTTTGTTACAAAGCTGACAGATGTGGGCGACACGAGTGGGACGAGACACGGGTTTCACTGCAACAGAGAGAGAGAGAGAGACAGACAGACGGTCACAAGGAGCCCAACTTAGCAAAGCACAGCCACCTGGTGGCTCCGCTCTCTTCACCTCACTGCAGTTTCTCACCAGGTAAAGGTTCCTCATTCAGAGCAGCCGTGTCCACCGTGGAAGGGGGTGTGGCTATGTGCTCTGTGGGCGGGTTCTGCACCGATCCCGTTAGATCTGGGAGGAGATCTGATTGGAGAGTTGTCTCTGCTTGGGTTTGGGTAGGTGGTGTCTTAAAAAGGCCAAAAGAAATCACGTTAAAAAAGTCTGCAAAACTCAGCACCGTCAGACCACTCCTGTTTTTTTTTTTAGTGTAAATACGCACAAGTTGGTTCTTTTTTTCCCCCCCTCTCTCTGAACTCTAGGGGTCTAAACTTACTCGTCTTGCTCGTAATCTAAAAAAAAAAAAACTTACACACAGTCGTTTAGTTGCAATGAAACTGGAAAAAATATGCAATAACGATGCGTGTCTTTTTGGTTCTGAAGCAGGCTGACATCCGAATGCTTGTGTAAAACGCGGCGTTCAGCGGGGCTTCAGCACACGGTCGGAGCAGGCAGAGATCACAGCATTCCCAGCATCTCCACGACTCACCTGAAATAAGAAATTACTCCACGCCGCGTCCATTTTGAACTGTAGCGAGGGCGATAGTTCGTATAACAAGCGATTTCGCGTAGTCTCGTCAGAGAGACGCCAGCTCAGTCCGTCTGTCTTCTCCTGTAGTCCTTATTAAGGGCTCATCGACGCCATGAAAACATCATTTGGTCCGAGAGGATGACGGATAAAAACTGAAGTGTGTGATGTAGAGCAAAGCGCCAGGCCAGTCACATATCATCAGATATGTCATATTACTGTCACACCTTTCATTGCCATCAAACTCAAACGTTTCCCCTTACAGTCTCCCCTTCAAAGTCCACATAATAGTAATAATAATAGTAATAATAGTCTTCGCTTGGCTAACCTAAGCAGACAGCCATCTAGGTGATAACTAGCCACTGACACTGGCTGCTCAGGTAGAAGGCATTTTGGTTTTAACTTTTGTAAGCTGAGCCACACGAAACGCTCGCAAATATTACAAAAAAAAAAGAAAAGAAAGAAAGAAAGAAAAAGCTGGAGCTAAGAGTGCATCATTTTAACTGCCATGTCTGGCTGTACTTTAGCCAACTAGCTAGCAACAAAGGAATATGCTGCTGTTCATTCAAATCGCGCAAAATGCGATTATTTAATAAGTGAAAAACACATTTTTAAAAGTTACGAAGTATAAGCAGCCAGTTCCCTCGGAAGGCTATTTTAAAAATGTTTGTTTTATTTTAATTTTATATTTTCACCGCCAGGCCCGGGCGGGTGTTTATTAAAGCCTCGGTATTGCGTGCAGTCTTGGCCCCGGCTAAAGCGCTCCCCTCCGGCCACAACCCGTCACTCCGCCTCGGGTGTTCAATTGAGAAGATGTCATCTTTCTTTTTTTTTTTCTATCTCTCTCCCTCCCTCCCTTTTTCCTTCTTTTCTTTTTTTATCTCTTCTTTTCTCCCCCCTCCGTTTCTCCCTCACCGCGATGTCCCCCTTCTTTTTAAAGGGAAGGTATTCCGCGAGCTCAGCTCCCGCCCTCTCTCGGCCTCCTCCGCCGCGCGCTCATCTGTCGCCGTCCCTCGCGATCCCGCCGCCCCCTCTCAGTTTGGCCGACGAAAATTGGTGAAGTGGAACAGTGCTGCAGCGCAATAACAATAATCTGTTTTGCCGTTGGTAGTAGTAATAATAATAATAATAATAAAATCACGCTACCCAGTGCTGTGTGTCATGCGCAGTAGCTGAAAGACATGCTAGCAAGTCGGGCCCCGTCTTTACCAGCAAATGAATTCATGTCAGAGACGCATCTGAATGATAATGAAAGGTGATGCAGAACAAATATGGCAACGAATGAGAAGCGCTTTCCTCCTCATACAAATTCAAACTTTTCCACTGTTATCAGATTTGGTACGTTTTTATTCAAACTATATAACATTTTCACTCTACAGAATTTCAACAGCAGTCCTCAATCCGGAGGACAAGGCATCCAGCATAAAAATCAATTAGATTATGACATGTCTTTACCTTTTCTTTACCCAGCGTTTTCAGATATCATAAACTAACAAAAGGGCAGTCTTTCCAGAAGCGACATCTACAGTATATCTAGATAATACACTGAAAGGGACTCAGACTGTCACGCTCAATGTTAAAATACAATCACCTTATAATCGTCACTTCAGCAAATTATATTGGTTATCTTGCACTTCTAAAAGTGCGTTAAAGGAATGTACTATTAAAACAAGTTTAAAAAAACTACATGACCATAATGTCAAACAAAAACCATAAATAATTCAATAATAACAACAACATCCCTAATAAATCTATTACATATGGCTGGAATCTGCTTCCACTTTGCCTTTGCTGTCATCTCTCTTATCGTTCGGGTCCATTTCTGGATCACTTCTGTGAATGACCTTCCCTTCCCACCAAAGCCCAGGCTCAGGTCCACTCTATTCAATATTGTGAAATTTCATTTTGCTAAATATGATTTCTTGCACCTTTGGTTACGACTCTGCTGTTGGTCTATGAGTATTCATGTTCCTATCATGCTTTGGGAAACAAAAAATTGGCAAACAATCATTACAAAATGTACAATTAGGCTGAGCACATACAACTAATTTTTTCAATATAATACAACAGTACAAGTATTTCTTTCCATTAAAAACAAGGAGACCCAGGAGCAGACTGACCCTTTTGTTGATCTTTCACAGCCTTGCTGTCCCTACATCTGTCTTACAGTTAAACTTTCTTGGGTTTTTTTTTTTTTTTTATACTTTTCTTCTGACACTGATTTTTCCCAGGTCCTGCCAGTCTGTTGTCGTTCCTCAGCCACCATACATCTCATTCCAGCCTGTCTCTCTCTCTCTCAGTTATTCTTTTCTCTTTCCATCTCTCTCTCTGCGAGGTCGATGGCCGCCATGTTCCTGGAGGCAGTTATCAGGTGCAGCAAGCTGATCCCCGCCTTCATCACACACACCACTCCGCAGAGACCCAGCAGCCACAAAAACCACGCTGTAAAATGGAAGGTTGGGGAGAGGACAACAGAATCACACACACCTCCCCAAAGAAAAGGGAATAGAGAGAGAGCCAAAACGGTGCGTCTTTTAGACTGGTGGTGGTGCAGCTGAAACTGAGCGGGAGCGTCGACATGCAGCGGCTCACCTGGCGGCTCCTCAACAAGGTGCAGGATGTACAGGAGGCAGAAGAAGAGCTCATTGCCCATGCACATGAAAAACAGCACCGGCTGAGGGGGGAAGGGACAGCAGTCAGGACGACGGCAGCAGCATCCCCATCAGCCTCACGGCGTGTCCACCATTCTCACCCGAGAGGTGTAGTACAGCCGCAGGACGGGGTTCCCAGAAAGATCGATGGCCTTGTGGCTTGAGGCTCCCCTCACAATGGAACTAAGGACAGCAAGAGGACGTTCTTCAGTAGGGAAGCACGAAACGAAACAGACTGACAGAGGAGAGACTAAGGCTTCTAGACAGGAAATCCCTGCAAAAAAGCAGGCAGCCTTCCCACGCACTGCCATCACACTACCTGTGCAGATGCAGCCAGTGGCTGGCGACATCCAGGCTCATGCTGAGCTGAAAGAGAAAGGTGAAGGAGGGGTAGAGCAGTGCCAGGTTCACCAGCAGGCACATTGTAGCACAGCGGTCCGTCAGCATGTCCAGCATTGCGCCAAACTTGGTACCTGAACGGAGAGAACACGTCAAAGCAGGGAGAGAGCTGCAAGTGGGCTATACGGGCACCGGCATACAGCCATGACGGGCCAGTAAACAGGCGTCGTGTGCCGGACCTACCCTGATTGAGCGCTCTGGCGGCATGTCCGTCAAAGGCATCCAGGAAGCTGCTAAGCAGATAAAAGAAAATCGCCGGCCTCGGGCAGCAGGGCATGAGGTAGAAAGCCAGCAGGGCCAGCGCGATTCGCACGTACCCTGTGGGAAAGAGCGACCATTGGCACCGTGACCCAGGCACCCAGTCCGTGTAGTCAGCACAGGTCACGCCGCCACCACAATAAGCCAAGCCGAGCTCAGCATAAGGCAGCTTAGACTGACACCCGCGGGGAAAACGTGCTCGAACGGATCGACACCATAACGTACCGCTACACGCAACTCACCTATTAGATTGGGAACAAACAAAAAGATATTCTCTTTCGACATCGCGCGAGCCGAGTCTTAGATGATCCGACCTCCTCCTCCGACTGTTTCCTCCGCTCCCCTGAAATGCCGTAGCTTCCGGTACGGCGATGACGTCACCAGGCCTCCCCTTTAACTGGCGCGAGATTTCGCCGGCCGCCATTTTGAACATCGCGCTTTAAATCTGTAGTTCGGGCCGCGCCGCTACCGTGTCGACGGCTTAGCATACCGACCAGAATAAAGACGAGCGTGGCTGGGACTGCAAATGAGAAATGATGTTGGCGCTCTTTAAAAGCCATTATAAAACACTGGCGCTATTCTTTCGTTAATTTTTTTTTCTGGTTCCAAAACAAAATACACATTCAATTAAAACTGAATGAACACCAGACGTCTATTTTTACCTTTTATTTTAAAAGTACTTTGTTAATCACTTCCCTGTACAGTTAATTCTAATAAGAAGCTCTTCCCCCTGACTGCAAATAATTCGGCCTTAAGGCTTTCAGGGGTTCACGTAGGGAGCCAGATGACAGCAAAACTCCTCTGGCCTTCCGGGTCGCTGCGGCCACGTCGGCTCGCAGTGTTTTAAGTAAAATAGCTGAAGATCCTTTAAAACCCATCCATGATTTGAACCCTGAAAAACTACCCATAAATGAAACATAACCAGATTCCACCCAGTAGCATACAAGTGAGGTCAGAGAACACCAGCCTTGGAGGCCGAGCCTGCTCAAGGGAGCATCTCCACAGCTTTGTTGTAGAAAATCCCAGGCCTGATTTGGCTGACTGATCTTCTCTGACCTTTCAGGGTTTATGGTTTGTTGGCTGATTTGCAAGTGGCACCACATGTACCGAGTCCAGTTTTCCCCCGGCCCAGTGAACAGAAAAGGGTAACTGTTCAAAATACAAAAATAAAAGTTGAGTTCCCACATCCCCTTTATTTTAGTGTTTAACAAAAAAAAAAAAAAAGCCAGTATATGTATGAGTACAGAATGAGATGACAAAACCTACTAAAGGTTTGCACTGGTGACGGTGCTGTACTCTATAAATATATATATACACAGCTAAAATTTAAAATTGTGCTGTACACAATTAATACTGCCTATAATATACTACAACCCTGACAATTCACTGTCCAAAGACACCTAATCTTAATCTTAATGCAGAATTCTGAGTTAGGTAGTCCTTTATTAAAAAAAAAAATAAAATAAAATAAAAAATATTTTATAGGTCTATCACAGTAACAACTCACACTCCCCTCCTAGTGGTCAACGTTGGCAATAAGTTTAAAAAATAAACATTAAAAATAACAGAATTAGTGCACAAATGTTTCAACAACTCCAGTAGTAGTAGTAATAATAGTAGTAATACTTACTGAAAAACTTCCCCCAACTTTTTCAGTACTATAACATCAAAATAATGTATAAAAGTGTTCAGTTAGTGCCTTATATACACATAAGTACAATATAGATCAAAAGTGTGGGACAGTGAACAATCTTTACTGTCAATAAACCTTTGAGGAGTATTGTATATATTTAACCTACTGCTAAGTATACAAATGCCGTATGTACATCAGTTTCATGCATCGAAATTAGAGCCCCATAAATACATACCGTATCATATTTACAAGCCGAGTACGGAACGATGGGAGACCATCCTTCTCACGTCAGCACGCATGCCCGCTGCCTTGTGTGGGCAGCAATAGGCCAGGTCTCTGTCCAAGACGTATATAAGATCTGCTAATGCGTTTATGGCATGGCCAATGAGACACCATCCCTTTGACTCCTTAAAGGCAGTAGGGAGGGTGTAGCAGATGTTTTGAGTCCCTGGATGGCAGTGAAGCATTTGTGAAAGTTAAACGTTAATAAAGATTATGTTCCAAGTCTGTCCCATACCTTTCCCTATATCTATTCTACCTACTTTTCTCCGGTTCACGAGAACCATTATTATTAATAATAGTCAATTTCTTATTTAACCCATTTCAGAAGCACTATTTAAACGATTAGAAATTAGTGTGGTTGTGTTCCTTTAATCTCCTTGCTCTGAAGCTCCGTTACATTCATGCTCTGACAATTTTGGCCCACTCCCTCCCCGTGGCTTGGCGGTACGTCTCGCCCACTCTGTAAACAATATCATCACTAATGTCCCTGTCCCAGACTCAGGGTCAGTGTTGGCATGAGGTCAGTTTGCCCCCTTCATGTATCTCACACCCCC
>JAACJT020000037.1:3501209-3519235 GCA_009936485.2 Gymnarchus niloticus
TCTTCACATTACACTGCATTTCCTTCCCCTCCCCACCCCCCCCCCCCCCCCCGCAACCCCCCCCCCCCAACCCCCCCCCTCCCCCCCCCCCCCCCCACGCCAACACCCCACACCCCCCGCCCCCCCCCCCCCCCCCCATCCCACAGTCCCCTCTACGAGTACGAGAGGTGAGAACCATTGGAGATGTGGGAGGTGACAGACGTGCTCCGGCTCAGCCCACCCTCACCTGCTCCTGGCCCCCCAGCTCCGCCCCCAGAGGCAGTCCTCCGTAATGGCTGGGGACTGTTCCTCAGAGCCATCAAACTAGGGCCCCTCACAACAAGTCCCCCCCCTCCACTGCCACCGTAACCTCCCCCCTGAGAGGAGGAGGAGGAGGAGGAAGATGGGGGGGAGGATGAGGACAGAGATATAGGGGGTGGAGGTGGGGGCGGGGGCAGAAGCGCCAGGGACTGGGAGGAAGAGTGGGAGGACAGGTGCCGAGAGTGGGCATGGCCATGGGACAGCTGGCTACTCCCAGCCAGCCACTCACGCTCCCGTTCCCTGTACAGGTGTGGGGTGCTCTGGTGGTGGTGGTGGTGGTACTGCTGCTGTGGCAGGTGCTGGTGGTGTCGGTGGGATGCTGACGAGGAAGAGGAGGAGGACGAAGATGATGAGAGCAGAGCCCCATCGCGGACCCCATGCCGTTGAGAGGACGACAAGGTCACCGCGCTGCTCGCTTCCACGCAGCTGCTCGGGCTCCGCCAGGAGGGTGGGGCACCTGAGTTCTGGGGGTGCACCCCATGGGTCCAGTGGCTCCCGGAGCGGGGCACTGGCCGTGAGGGCCAGCCTCCAGGGGCAGGTGTGGGTGGGTTGGGGTAGCCCTGGCTGAAGGCTTCGGCAGGAATGCCGGTCAGTGCCATGTTACTGAAGCCTAAGCGCATGCTCTCTGAGTCAAAAGCCTCGATCTCACGGGCCTGGCGCTCCAGCAGAGCTCGAATCCGCTCGGAGCGCTCGTTCTGCAGGGACACCATCTCCTCTTCGATCTGGGTCAGGGAACAGGCAGCAGCATGGTGACCCCGGAGGCCATCGACCAGAAAAGCCACCGTTCACTGGGTTTCAAACACCACAGCCAGAGGCCCAGGATGACAGGACATAGCAAACGGAAGCCGACTCACCCTCTGCTCCAGCAGCGCCCTGCGGATGGACACCCTCTGCTCCAGGTCCTTGGCCTCGCGCTCGTGCTGCGAGTCCGTCTGCATCTTGATCTTGCTCTGATAGGCATTCAGGAGCTCCAACTCCTGTTGCAGCTGCATCCTCAGAGCCTGGCACTCCTCCTCCTGCGCCTCATCCAATCGCAGCTAGGGGGAGGAGAAGAGAGGGCGGGGCATGCAGAGTCAGCACGGGGGGCCGGGGCACGACGGGACTGGGCCGCGGGAGGCCCGCTCCGCTGCCTCACCGTGTGGCTTCAGCCCACGGTCCACTCCTCCCTGAACGGGGGGGGGGCCTGGGGGAGGTGGCCATTTAATGCCCCTGCCTCTCTTCCTTGCTGCTTTTGATGTAGTGGCGGGGGAGGGGGAGGGGGGGGTCGCTTGCCTTACTCACAGCCTGTGTAGACAGCATGTCGTTGATGGAGTGGTCGTACTGCTCGGCCAGGATGGCCAGCTTGCGTGTCTGCTCCTCCTTCAGCCTCTTCAGCACGGCCTTGTGCTCTGCCTTGGGCGTGCTCTCCAGCAGGTGGTTCCGTAGGGCCTTGTACTGCCGGGTCTGGATTTTACACGTGTCTTGGAACTGCCGTTTGATCTGCAGCTCTTTGGACTGAAGAGAAATTTGAACACCTTTATATCTTTAACCAGTTCCTTCCCCCCCCGGGTCCCCAGGACACCCACCTTGAGACTCTTGGGCTGCTGCCGGACCTCCACGGCGTGCTTTTGGCGCAGCTCCTGCTCTCGCCGCTTGTTGTACTCCATCTGGTTGGTGAGCTCCGTCTGGTGCTGCGTGCGGATCAGCTCAGCCCGCGTGCGCTGCACCAGGCCCAGCTGCCGGAACTCCAGCTCCTGGGTGGACTCGTGGTGCCGCAGCAGCATGGCGCACTCCAGGTCCTTCTGCGTCTGACGTTTATTCAGGTCCTGGGGGTGACAGCCAGGGAGAGACGGGCTTCCGTTCAGAGGTGCACAGGGCCTGCAACTTAACCGAACGCCTTCGCCACCACTCCCTCTGCAGGCCGCCGAGTGGCATACCTCCCTCAGCAGGTCCTGCTCCAGGTTGTGTCGGGCCAACAGCATCTTCCTCTTGTACTGCCTACACTGCAGCTCGTAATACTGCCTCTGTCTGCGCAGGAGCCCAGCCTCCTCCTCGGCCTGCAGCTGCTGCAGGCTCTCCTTCTGCCGCACCAGCCACTCCTGCTTCTCCCGCTTCGGGGTCGACTGGTTCTCATTCAGCTCCTGCACACAGAAAGGCACACGGGGGCATGGGGGTGGCACGGGGGTGGCACGGGCTGGTCGCGGCACACGGAGCGTCGGCCGCACCTCCTTCAGCTGCTCCTTACGCTGTCTGTACTGCCGCTTCTGAGACTCCAGCAGGCCTGAAAGCTCCTTCTTCTGCTGAGTCACGATGTGCTGCTGGAATTTCTTCTCCTCTGCCAGTGCAGCCTTGGCCTGAAGACACAGGACAGGGGCGAGCCGGTAAGGGTCAGGGGCCGCCGAGCATGGGCGGGCACAGGTGGGCGTGGGCCTGGAGCCGACCTCTTTCTCCAGGATAGCCTGGTGCTTCTTGCCCAGCTTGTCGCTCTCCATGGCAAAGCTGCTCCTCTGGGTCTCCAGCTCCTTGTCCAGCCGCAGCTGGTGCTCGTCCATCTCGGCCTTCAGCTTGTTCTCTAGCGCCATCAGCTGTTTCTGGTGCTGCCGTCGCATGCGCTTGTAGCCGGACATCTGCTCCCGCAGCGCCGAGCCCTGCTCGTGCTCCTGGATCTGTCGCGTCACCTAGGAGGAGGGCGACACGCTCAGGGGAGAGCGCACGCTATCGGACGGACGGCCGGCCGGCCGGCGATACGGAGGCGCAGTGGCCGTGACTACCAGAGAAGCGGTGCGGATGGTGGCAAAATGGTCCCGGTTCCGGTAGTAGGCTCGGCGGCGGGCCGCAGACGAGGCCGGCTGCTGCTGTTGGGTGTCCATCTCAGGTTGGTACGGGTCATCATAGATGTTGTCATGGCCCTGCAGGGGTCGGGGTCAGGTGAGGCAAGAAGAGGAGAGGTGGTGCCGACGAGCGGCCGGGTGACGAGATGGACTCACGGGAGGCCGGTGGATCACTGAGCTGTTGGAAGTGACGGTGTGCTCGCCCTCCTGCATCATGGCCATCTCGCCGCTGTCGTCCGAGCCGTCTGCCAGGCTGTTGACGGAGCTGCTCTGCGAGCTAGCGCTGATGGACATGGACGGCACTGAGTGCGAACTCTCCATGCTGTTCACCGTACCGCTGCGCAGCATGTACTGCTCCGCCTCCTGGGGGACAGGCGGGGCACCCGTCAGGCACGGTGACGCGCTCCCGCGCCGCGAGGCCCGGCCCGACTCGGCTACCTCCTCCTCCTCCCCTCCCTCCGGGGCTGGCCCGTTGTGGGTCTCCTGGAAGAGGATCTTCTTCATCTTGCGGTACTGCAGGTTGTCCAGCTCACGCACCGCGTCCTTCGTCCGTGCGATCAGGTCCAACACAACCGTCAGGGGCCGTTCTCTGCACAGGAAGCGATGCTGAAACAACAACAACAACAACAACACATTTTTTTTCGCTTATTTCACTCTCAATGACATGATAAAAGATGACAGAGTGAGGGGTCTAACATCACCGTTCAAATTGTGGATGACTGGCCTGACACCGTGGCACAAGGGCCACCGCCTCTCCCATAATGTCCCCAAGACCAAGATGCTGACAGTTGACTTTCGGAAGGGAGGAGAACACACACCCCCAACATTGGCAAAGGGAGCACTGTGGAGTGGATGCAAGCCACCGAGGACCTCATCTACTGGAGGAGGCTGAAACAGTTTGGCATGAGCCTCGCCATCATCAGAACGTTCTACACCCACCGCATCCAGCATCCCCACCTGGGATGGGAACCACGCTGCCTTCAACAACAAAGCCTAGCAAAGAGAGTGGTGCGGACTGCCCAGCACAGCATAGGAGGTGAGCTTCTGTCCCTCCAGAACATATGACGGGGGGGCGGGACACAGTCCTGCAGCACCAGGTCCCAGACCAGCAGGTTCTGGAATGGCTGATTCCACTGGGCCAATAGGGTGCTGAACTCCACACGTACACCACTTTGACAGCCAGTTTCCTGTGCCCAGTCTCAGTGTATCGATTTCCCCTTTTAGCAACACAGGCTGTCAGTAAAGCAAGTGACACACACACCTTGAGGAGGACATCAGAGGTAGGTCGGTCCTGGGGGATCTTCTGCAGACAGGAGTCCACAAAGTTTCTGAAGTAGTCTGACCTGAATGGCAGAGGGAGACAGCGAGTGGAGACACGGGCAGCTGAGAATGGGGCCGGCGCCGGATGGGAAGGGAGGTGCTCACCAGTGGTTGGACTGCAGCACGGGGCTCTCGTTCTGTGCAATGTGGTACAAGGCACTCATGGCGTTCATATTGAAGAGGGGGGGTTTCCTCTCGGCTGGGAAGAGACCTCACGTAAGCGAGGAGGAGGAAGGAGCACGAGAGAGGGGGGCAGAGCGAGGAGGAGGAAGGAGCGCGAGAGCAAGAGGGAGAAGGAGGAAGGGGGAGAAGGCGACAGAGCAAGAGGGGAGGGAGGAAGCGAGTGAGAGAGGGGGACAGGACGAGAGGGAGGAAGTGAGGGAGAGAAAATGCCACACCCCTACCTACCAAGCTCAATGCAGGTGATCCCCAGTGACCAGACGTCCACCTTTCCATCATACTGCCCCTCATCCATGGCTAGGATCACCTCTGGGGCCATCCTGGATCACGCAAGGCAGTCAGAAGACACACAGGAAGGCAGCCCTCAACGTCAGACATGTCACTCACCGACGTGCCATGGACCTTTCACGCAGTGAACCCTTTACCCCCGCAGCATACACTACAGTGCAGGTCTTAACACCTCACCCCCCCCAGCTATCATCCAGCTACTGTGGCTGTGAACAAACATGGTCACTGTTCACTCCCAGAGCTTGTACCGCACAAACACTGCAGCCCAGACACCTTCACAGGCCAGGCGGACACCCACACAGGCTGCTCAGACGTCGCTGGAGGACCACACTCACCAGTAGGGGGTGCCCACGAAAGAGTTGGCAGGGGCAACAATGGATGCAGAGCCAAAATCTCCTAACTTGACCTGGCCAGGTTCCGTCAGCAGGATATTCCCTGCCTTCACATCCCTGGGTGGGATCGATGCGATGGTGGGTCAGAGTCACCGCATCACAACACAAAACTCAACTGTACGCTAACAGGCAAAACGGCTCACCTGTGAATCATGTTGTGAGAGTGCAGATATGCCAGGCCCTGCAGTGCACCATGGGTAATAGCAGCTATTTCCACTTCCTGCAGAGGCTTCTTGTGAACTGTGTGAGATTTGACAAACAGATGCTCACCATTGGCAGGACTGCAAACAGCAGAGAGAAGCAGCTCTGAAAGTCTCTCTTACGTCAGTGAAAAGTCTCACCTTCCAGGAGGTCAGAGGCTGAACCCAGGCAGTACTCCATTACCAGCTGGGGAAAGGGCAGAGAGAGCAGGTCACGCACACGGCCTCCATATTCACACGTCAGTGAGGGCACTCAGCTCTGTCACAGCACTCACCCAGGCCGTGTGCTCCCTCAGGTAGCAGCCCCTGTACTCAATGGTGTTGGGATGACGCAATTTCTGCAGGAACTTCACCTCCTTGATAATGTCCTGCCATTTCTACGGAGGCAGAGAAGGGTCAGAAAGCACGAGTGGAGGCAGAGAGAAGTCGCTGGGCTACATGCTCACCTCGTTGGACTGCTTGCCACTGTAGGACATCTTCTTGATGGCAACCACCTCATTGTTGCGAATGTCTCGGGCCTGTGAGGAAAAGGACAGCAGTCTTGAACTCGTGGGGTTAAAGAGCCGCAGCGTGTGAGGCAGAGGCTCCGCCGGGGTTAAAGAGCCACAGCGTGTGAGGCAGAGGCTCCGCCGGGGTTAAAGAGCCACAGCGTGTGAGGCAGAGGCTCCGCCGGGGTTAAAGAGCCACAGCGTGTGAGGCAGAGGCTCTGAGTCCATCAGCCTTACAAAGTAGACGGCGCCGAAACTGCCGTGACCAATCTCCCGCAGATCCACGAAGAGCTTCTCTGGGTCCTCCCTGGAGAAGAGCTCCGCCACCTCGGGGTCCTTCAGGCTCCCGCTCCGGACGCTGGATGGCATGGCCGGTTTCTGTGGGGATGTCATCAGTGAACCGGTGTCATTTGGACCGTGGACACATGCATGCATACCAAGCACCACCAGGAGCTGCCCGGTGCAGCACGGTCCCCTGCCTGCCGGAGAAGCCCTGACAGACGCACTCCATTCACTGACACCGATACCAGCAGGGCGATGCTACACACGACAGAAAATTGACTAAGGTCAGTACTCCCCTTGGCCAAAATCTCACGCTGAGTGCCGTAGCAACATGGCTTCAAAGACCCAAAAAGCAGCTATTCCAGAAAGATTTCAGTTAAACACGGACAGCCATTATGACAGGACCATGTCAGATAAGGTGCGTCTGGGGCCTGGGGGGGGGGGACGTAAGGTCACTCCAAAACGATGAGCAGGAAGCAGGGCATCATGACTATGTGACTATGTAACGGACATGTAAAAACGATGAGATCTCTCAGTCCGTTTCTATATGCCGCCCTTCCTGAGGCATGAGAATGACGGAATCCACCAAGTGATTTCACACACTTCCACAGGACTTTCTGCTTGCCTGCTTTAGAAAGCTGTCTAAACACCAAGAGCATGGAGCCACCATGCAGGTAACATCCAGTCTGATAATCCAGATGATCGCTGATCATTTCCCATGAAGCCTTGGCCCTACAAGACCATGTGATCAGTCTACATGACGGTGAAACTGTCACTGAGAAGGCAGACGTCGTCCAGGCAGCTATGAAATCAAGATGAGCACAGAGACGATCATCACAAATGATTCTGGCAGCAAAACATTGTGCTGCCTGTCACAGACACTAAATGTTGACATTGCACCACTGAAGAGCCATTAATTACTAAGTAAGCGTGCAGAAATTTGAATGCATTACAGCAATTCCCAGCCCGACGATCCCGAAGCCTTAAAACACCGGATGAAAGAATGAAATGTAAAAAGTAGCCAACTGATGGAAACCCACGGCACACGTCAGTCTGTATAAACGCAGACGGAGCGGGGTGACGGGAGTCCCGGCCCGGGGCTGTCATTCACACCAGCTCACGGTGACAGCGACGGCCGGGTCAGGGAAGGGAAGGGAAGGGAAGGGAAGGGCAGACACCGTGTGGCCGGGGGTCTCCGGGGGTCGCCGGGCGCCTCCGGCCGGCCAACTCACCGTGGCTCGCAGCGCCCT
Source organism: Gymnarchus niloticus (assembly GCA_009936485.2). NCBI lineage: Eukaryota > Metazoa > Chordata > Actinopteri > Osteoglossiformes > Gymnarchidae > Gymnarchus > Gymnarchus niloticus. Next base: position 3,508,720 of record JAACJT020000037.1, read on the forward strand.
CCTAGCTTAAACGACACGTCCCCTGCGCCTCGCTTCACGTCGCCGTCACTCGTCGCTTCCACGGTGCGCTCAGTGTGGCCTCGCCATGTCGGCCGCCTCCCGCCTTCCAGTGGATTCCGTCGCTCCGGCGGCTCCGACCGCTAGCTGTTTAGCCGGCTAACGTTAACACTTTGTGCTCTAGAGACGGGTCGACCGGTATTCCTTCTCAGCCGCTCATGGCTACATTAGCATCTTAGCACATTACTACTGCTGTTACGGCTGTTTTAACGAGCAAAGCCGCTCTTTGTCCGGATACCTTTCCGTCTCACCCTTTTTTGTTCAGAAATGTAAAATGGCTACATGGGGCGGGAGCCGGCCGGAAACCGGAAGTTATGTCCACGGCCATAAACGTTGTACTTCCGGTAAGGTCAGGAGCCGGGGCTTCGCCATTTTGAGAAGGTGCGATCTGAGAACGCTTGGGTACACTACTTACGAATCATTATCGGCAAATATTAAAACGTATTAAAACACCGGCGTGTCACTATGATTGCTTTGATACATTTCGCAGGTTTACTGCTGAATATTTGAGAAAAATGTACAGTTATTCTCGTAACTGGTGGCATCATATTACAGCCGCCCCTGGGATGCAGCGGCAAGAATCTGCAGTATCTTCTGCATCTGCTGCGCTACCCTTCTGAAGTGTACACGTAAATACAGATTATACATCCCCTAAAGATGTACATACAGTCATCATCAGCTATTTGCTTATTACAGACGGTATCCCTTAAATCATTTATACTGTGGAGTTAGTGACTCACTGTTTATGCATAGAATGTCCGCTTAAATGATACATTAATCTTTTTTGCACACATTAGTCTAGTTTTTATAGTTCTGACCAGTCGTATCCAAGTTATCCAACCATCATCCAAATGATTAGGCCCCATGGGGCCCAAAGCAGGGGCCCAGCCTGTAAGGGATGCCAGTGTATCACAGACTCACATGCGCTACAGACCTTTAAGAACTTTACTGTATGTTCTTGAACTGCCGCATATCATAACTCCTCGCTCACAGAGCAGGGACTAGTTAACCACCCGACGCTGTGGTGCGAAGCGACGGTGTTAAGGTCAGGTATGTTATATCTACCATCTCCACTAGCATCAGCCTGGATGGACACAGACAATACATTTTAAATTTGTACATGATTTTAAGCACATCTACATCATCTTCAGTTCAAACATAAGAGCAATAACTTTCCCATTTCTTGAGATATGAAAAAAGTGTTGCATCCTGCTTTAAACTAACATATATAACAGATGATTGCACTCCATAAGTGTTCAAAATGACACTTATACACATCTACACTTCGCGATGCACATTCACCACAGGTGCTGCTCAGCGCTGCCTTTAAGCTGACTGTGAGGTTGAGATTTTCACTACTGGCAGTTAAGGTGACTGTTGGGAAAACAGTTCCTGGATTTGTATACCACGGGCTTGTGTTGATGTGAATGTTTTAACCAAGAAAAATAATGAAGGATCTCTCTGCTTTAAACCTCACCAGTTTTTCGGTTTGACTGCCACCTCTGTCCATCTCTTGTCTAGGGCACAGACAGTCTGTGAGCTTGAGCCAAAAGGTCTTTCCTCATCCACAAATGCAGACCATTCTTTTCTAAAAGCATTACTGAGTTCATTCGTGTCTATGCTTAATATTTCCCCAGTACACAAAATCTAAATTCTTGTTGCATTAAACGTATTTGATATCTTTCATTGTCAAAAATAACGGTGTGTAGTGTCAGTTTTTCAAGGTCTATCTGTAAAATGACTGAGGTATCAAACCACACGTGTCCCCTCACATGTAACACCAGTCGACAGTCAGACAGTCTAATTTCTCTGGTTGGAGTGCCGATCTACTGAAATCCATGTTACAACTGCCAAGGCAAATTAAAACACAGCAGGAGTAATTCATCATTATACTTATTTTTATTCTTCTCCGTTTTCCATTAAATATATGACAAGGACATTTTTTCATTCAATTTTCTGTCAGAAACCCAAATAAAAAGTACAGAGCTGACAGTCGTATCATGTCATTTGGATGATAAAAGTGAGGTTGCTCCAATTGAACCCAACTCTGCGGTGACCTTCACTGTCTACATCCAGCCCGTCTGCCTGGCAGCCAGTGACGGCACCCTCTACAGTGGCACAGACGGCTGGGTCGCCGGCTGGGGAGACATCAGTCTAGGAGGTTGGTGTAAATATCCTGGCATTACACTACACCCCTTTAGTGATTTCAATAATCAGTGTGCTGCCTGGACTGTTTTACTGTCTTCCTTCACGTCCGTGTCATTGTCATCTTGAAATCATTTCTGTTGGGCCAGTGTTTTCAAACGATTTATATCACGATCTCTTGAAACAAATTGAGATTCACTTTTCTAATTATAAATGTCCCTTCCATCACATGGTGCTCAATGGAAAGTGATGCTTCTTATGAGGGCAAACAGACAGCGTGACTGCCTTCATGGAGCAGTGGACCCGGCCCTCACTGCTGCTCTGTTAGGAGGAGGATAGGATTGATGTCAGGTTCAGCTACTTCTACTCAGTCACTTTTAGACAGTGTGGCCCTGAGGCCGATCCCATTGTGAGTGTGTCTATGATAAAGGCCTTGACAGTTAACGGTGCGCGTGACTCTCCCCTTTGATTCATAATTCGTCAGGTTATGATGGAATTCTGTCAATTGCTAATCAAAAAGAGGTTCATTTAGCTACAAGCTGGGATCCTAAGCTTTGGTACTCGATGAGTGGACCTTAATATCCAGTCTTTAGTAGTAGGGTGTTCTGTTATGAGGCCATTTCCACCAATTGGATTGGTCACTTCCAATCTGACCAATACTAATGAAGAACATAGTGAAGATAGTGGTTTGGATAGATTTGTATTGTTAATAAAGAAAATGTCGCTACTTTTTCATAAGAATCAGTTTTACTTAATTCGGGTGTATTATGATATTGTCACCACTGGGGGGCAGTGTAAACACACGTTGGTACGCTGCTTTATTTCCGTAGCTGCATGAAAAGACAGAATGAAGTTTTATCTAAAAATTAATTCGATAACGAATTAGTCTGTCTGTGTCGTTACAGTAAACAAAACGGCTGAACTTCTCTTAAAGATTAGCATGCATTTTACCCTATATCCCACAGTCCAGCTGTACACATTCCCTTCATGGCACTGGCGGTGGGAGAATTGCTATTTTATGTAACTTAGATGTTATTAAATTATCCTTTAATGAGAAGGCCGCATGAAGCTTTCAGCAGCTGTAGCAGTTGAGGGCTTCAATTCAACACCCAGCTGCACTCTGCTAAGTCTTTGGTTATGCGTTTCACTTTTCATATTGTACTTTACCAAGATGATAAAATCAACTGATAATCAAACCAAATCCTTTCCTAACTGTCAACGCTGAGGACAAAATCATAAACGTTTTTTGTGAAGGGGGGAAATCCCCGGAATTAAAATGACACAGGTACGGACTTTTAAGGCTTGATCTGCATATGTTACGGTGCCCTGCAATAGGTTGTCCCCCGCCATGTGCCCGAAGCTGCCTGGATTATGGTCCAGGCCCTCCTACGACCCTGAACAGAATTTATAAGTGCTTTGGAAAATGGGTGCATGGATCTTTCATTGATGACAACAGGACTTTCTATGTTCTGTAAAACAGTCGTGGATTATTGACTTTCTTAAGATCAGTCTCAAATAAAAAGAGTAATATAAAGTCATTCCATCAAATCCATAAAAAACAGCAAAAAGACTTAGAGAAGACAGTTTTAAGGTAATGATTAACTGTGTAAAAAGATCCGGAAGTGATACTTGAGTGTAATGGCGCCCTCTTTTGAAATACCGTGTAATTACACTACATTGACAATGCAAACAAGTGAGAAAACGAACCTACACACAATTAATAGGCAATGAGCAGGAACAGAACCCATCATCATCACCATCATCATCACCATCATCACCACCACCACCATCATCATCATCCTCCTCTGTCGGCACATGTTCAAAAAAACACAGCCTGTCGCAGAGGCAGGAAACAACGAAACCCAATAAACCATTTATTACGTAGGCTATCACCAATATTTTAATTAAAAAAAAACCCCTAAAACCACAGCAAGTTTAAGAAAGTGGACATAATTTCGATAGGCAGCGAACAATAGCTGAGGACGCAAAAACCTCCTTATGGTATTATAATTATATATATTATTATACTATAATTTCACCTGGTTTTGTGAAAGCAGAGGAGACTGAGCAAATGACCGCTGTGTTTCAACCACGGACTATTAGCGGGACGAAACGGAGGTTGGACGTTTTCGTTAATGAAGTTCCTCCATCCTCGCTTCTCCTGCCATCTCTGCATCCAGGTGCCACGCAGGTACACCGAACCACAGCAGAAGCTTCCGCACGCTTGGTCCCCTCTTCCTCCTCCTCCTCCTCTTCCTCCTTCCTGCATTTCCACATTTCTGACTTTGCTCGAGTGACACAAACGCGATGCTGGCGTGGTTTCGTTACGTGTCTACCTGGATGCAGCCTCCATCATCGCTACCCCGCAGACTTGAGACAAGCTGACGGTGATCTGGGTGAATGTGAAGCTCTCAGCTGCACTGAAGTCCATTTGATTTCTAGGCATTTAAAATAAACGGAAAAAAAAGAGAGAAACAAATAAACAAGCGGATTAAAATCACCTGCGAAGGGAAAAGTTTTTTTTTTTGAATTTTGATTGAAGGAGGCTGAAGAGACCAACCATGGGGGCTCTCTGGACGGCTCTCCATGCCGTGGCTTCTCTGCTTCTCCTGGCAGCCGGTGAAGTTCCGTTTAATGTCCTGATTTCACAGCCACTGGAGTCCCAGCAGATGCTCGCACTGTTATATGCTGTGGTATTATAGAAATTATTATGTGAAAATCATTTGCTCTTTAAACCTATAGCAGTGATTCTACTGCCATCAATAACTAAAATAAGCTGAATTACACTAAATATTAAAGTCATGATTCAGAGCCGTCAGGCAGTTAAGACGTGTACCTTTTAAATAATAGCAAACAAATATGAAATAGTTTAAAATAGCTATTAAAGTACTTAATAAGTGGGCTTTAAATTCAGCAATGTTAAAGAGTTAGGCGGAAAGAAACCTTGATTTGTATTACATGTGTCTTAAATTTTCGGGTATTAAATGCCGATATAAACACGTCCTTATTCACTTTAGGAGTTTTACAGATTTCGGGTTAATTTACAGGGCTGTAAATGCGGTAATTCCTCATAATGATGATGTATATTAATGTACGGGTCGCCGTATTGATCAGATTTAGCCTTAATTCAAGTTCCCTTTTACACAGCAGACGATACGGGCTGCGCTTAAAAAGCTTCAGAAAGAAGCAAATGACTTCGCTTCAAATGAACAAGGAAGCAAACGACGAGCCAGCGATTATGTGCAAATGCATGAGAATCAGAGGCAGAAATTCAGAAAAGGCAAACTTGGTGAAAATCCGAAATATCTTATATTTGGATTAATCAGCCTTTCATTGTCCACAGACGGAAACTCAAAGCGAATTCACCAGCCGAATATCCTTCTTGGTGTATATTTTTAAAATAATTTGGCATGACTCGAGTTCAAAAAAGACTTTAAAGAAATTCATACAAGCAGTCAAACTTTGCTGAGAAGTTAACCTACTGTAGGCTGACAAAGGACCGTACCTCACATCCTGGGGCATCAGAGCGCTAAACTGCCCGGGGACTGTAGGCCTGTTAGACATTTTATCCAGGGATTATTAGTATAACAAAATGTTTTCTTTTCCCATTTTGCAGAATCGCACTCACAGATTGGTAAGTTTGTTCAGTCTTTTCATCTTAGTTAATGACTGTTTCATGTCAATGTAAGTGGGGTCCCTTTATCGGACAACACTGTAGTTCTCATGTCTGGAAATAATCTGGTAAATGTCTTTATACGCTGTGTTGAAGGTTATTGAAATTGATATTATGGTCTGCCGTCATGCAGTACATTGCATCAAAACTTTGAAGAATCTGTAAAACTCAATTTCATTTGGATTTTTTAACTATTGTTATCCATGGCATCATCATTCCCTTTCGGCTGTTTCTGTCAGGGGTCGCTACAGTGGATCAACCTTCTCCATCTCCTCATGTCCTCCGTATCTCGCTCTGTCACACCACCCACCTGCACGTCCTCTCTCACCACATCCATAAACTTCCTCTTTGGCCTTCCTCTTTTCCTCTTGCCTGGCAGCTCCATCCTCAGCATCCTTCTCTCAATATACCAGCATCTCTCCTCTGCACATGTCCAAACCAATATTGTTATGCATAGCAATCCATCATTAATTTAAAATATGATAGTCCGAATTCCATCCGCCTTCTAATGGCTTATCATGATCAGGGTCACAGGATGGCTGACAAATTTCCCAGGTGGCATAGGAACAAGGCTGGGGTACACACTGGACAGGATACCAGTTATACCAGTCCATCAGTGGGCACAAGGCTGGGGTACACACTGGACAGGATACCAGTTATACCAGTCCATCAGTGGGCACAAGGCTGGGGTACACACTGGACAGGATACCAGTCCATCACAAGGCATGCACACACACACAGTCATCATAACTGCATGTTTCTGGACTGCAGGAGGAAAAGAGGAAAATGGAGTAAGCCCAGATGACATGAGAACATCCAAATTCCACCTACAAATTTCCTTCTATTTTCACTTTTCTGCAAAGCATCCAATGAAATGGAAAAACATGACATCTTTCATTGATTCAGTATGGATGTTTCCTTAAAGATCAACCCTATGCTGGTCTTAGTCAGAAGATCATCATTCTGATATTTGGACAGGTATAATTAGCTTGACTTTGGGAGCTCGGGAGACTGCTGAAACAGTAATAGGAGGGCCCTTATAAGAAGGGTCTCTCTACAGTATCATGGTTCCCCCGTAAGCTCTTCTCTCATGAATGATCATTTACGTGCCCCTCCTGGGAAGAGAAAGGCACACTGACATTTGGCTCCATGTTTACTGACTTGTTTTCTGATATAAAGGTAAAACAGACTCTTCTGGGTGCATCTTCCCTCCTTTACCTCTATGAGGGCCTGCAGGTCCACTGGGACACTCTGTGTGTCTCACAGCCAGTACCTGAGGGGTGTAAATTTCACATTTCTAAAGGCGCTATAGTAAGACGCGTCGACTGAGGGATGCCAGTTAAACCCTACTCTCCTCTAGCATTAAACCCAAAAGGGACAGGGACTGAGGTGACACATTAAACCCTGACTGGGATTTTAAGTGGCCCAACTTGAATCCAGCTCATCAACTAACTTTAAATGCATGCATGGCACATAATCCACACTGTATTTAAGGTATAAAATGGCACGGTCCAGACACCAAACTGCATCACCAGGGACACGGACACCACCAGCCCATATTCTGGCATCCTGGCAAGATCGGACATTTTTTGAAGCGCATCTTATCAACACAATAGCATGTAGTTGAAATTTCTCTAGATATGAACTCGTGCCTCTGTTTACTGAGTGATAACAGCTCAAATACATTTATATTAGCTGGTTCAACCGCCACCAAAAGACCATTTAACAGAACCCCAGTTTACCAAGTCAAACAACAGCTATAGTGACTGAGTTGAACAAACCACTAAAATGATTAACGAAACTAAAACGGAAGACGACCCACAAAGGTGAGGCTCCCAAAGTGGCGAGTCGGGGTGCGGGGGGGGGGCTGCCTGTTTTTTTTTTTTTGTCATCATATAGAAAACCGGCAAATATACACATGCGGTTTGCCAGCCTCTTGTTGGCTGCCCCTGCAGTAACGCCAACTGCAGCAATCATATCAACACTTAAATATCTCCCATCGCTGGCCCATTAGAACACACGCCCTTAATGACAAAACCTCCTATAAGCCTTAACCGAATGGGAATGTTCTCCTTTTATCTACGTGTCTTTATTTATTGATTGATTTAATTTGTTACGTTATTTTAAATTCTTCTCTCTCTGCACTTAATTGTTGTAAACCATTCTGTAAATATGAAAAATAAAAAGTTAATCAAAAAAATACTTCTAGCCTGTAAAACAAGCTGCAATGTGCTAGTAAGCTCCCTGCTCACCCCTTTCTCAGTGTGTGGCCGAGCCCCCCTTAACACCAGGATAGTGGGGGGTCAGAACGCCCCTCCAGGAAGTTGGCCCTGGCAGGCCAGCCTGCAGCTGAATGGTTATTTCGTGTGTGGAGGATCCCTCATCAACAATCAGTGGGTGCTCTCTGCTGCTCACTGCTTCTCCAGGTGAGTAAAAGGATGCCATCCTTTCAACTTCTATAATAAACCATCCAGCTTGGGGCCTCCCCTGGAAACAGGGTATAGGGAAGACGACTTCCTGGGTGGGACACCAGTCTAAGGCTGGGGACACAGTCACACACAATCAGCTGATTCCAATCGCTGATTTGCCTCAGATCATGCATTTCTTGGACTGCGAAAAGAAACCGAATTATCAAGAGGAAAGCCATGCAAATACCTGTGGAACATCCAAAATCCACACACACAGATATCAGATTCTGATTAGATCCCACAGCCGTGGAGGTGTGCGGCTGCAGGGTGACCTGCTGAGTTGCCATGGCGATCCTTCAAAAGTTCTCTTCAGTTCCACGTAAATATGACTTGGATTCTTCGTAAAAATTCCCTGTCTTTTATAGCATGCCCACTTTCAGCTGGACTGTTTTCCTGGGTCGACAGAACCAGGAGGGTGAAAAACCAAATGAGCAGGGATGCAATATCAGCCGCATCGTCGTCCACCCAGATTACAACAATGAAACCAATGACAATGACCTGGCTCTACTGGAGCTCGTCACCACCGTGAACTTCAGTGCCTACATCCAGCCCATCTGCTTGGCTGCCAATGGCAGCACCTTCTACGACAACACCACGGTCTGGGTCACTGGCTGGGGCAACATCGCGTCGGGTGGTAAGTGTTCCTATAACACCCTGACTGTCGTTGCTGGCCCACTGTTTCTCTGAAAATTTACGTCAGTCTCTGTTGTTACTTATATGTAGTATTCTGTTCTCTTCTTGAGCAGCTTCAGCATGTACAGACCTTTGTTATCGTTAAACACTCTGAGCTCACTTTTCAATCTAACTAGATGTTCCTTCTCCTCAGTGCCCCTCCCATCACCTGGGATCCTGCAGGAAGTGGAGATTCCTATAGTAGGAAACAGGAAGTGTAACTGTCTCTATGGAGCAGAGAACATCTCCATCACAGACAATATGATGTGTGCTGGTCTCCTACAAGGAGGAAAGGACTCATGTCAGGTACAGCAGCTTCTACACTGTGGCTTTTAGAATCTCTCGACCTCAAGTAGGTTTCTACCTAATCCTAAATGTGTGTGTGTGATGGAGACACTTTACTGTATATATGACTCCTGCTGGTCTACAATTTGACTGACTATTGTTCTGCATATGATTTAATTATGACTGTGCAGGGAGACTCAGGAAGCCCACTGGTGACAAAACAGGGCTCTGTCTGGGTCCAAGCTGGGATCGTAAGCTTCGGGATTGGATGTGCAGGACCTAATTTCCCCGGAATCTATACCAGGGTGTCCCGTTATGAGACCTGGATCAACTCCATCACCAACGACAACCTGCCTGGATTTGTCATTTATAACTTGAGTGGGACAGACCTCATTGATAACGTCTGTCCTACCTCGGTCTACAGCTCCTCCTCCTTGACCAGAGCCTCAATTGTCTTCATCCTCACGCTTCTCCTCTTCTTGGCTCCTTTGCCACTATACCTCTGCTTCAAGTTGTAAACATTTATTGTTTCAGGCATCACTTAAAATACGTACATCACTGAGAAGGAGAAGACACGTTGAAAATCAGAGACTAAATCATACACAAAATTTAGGTCTGTAAAAAACCAAAACCAATCATGTGGAGAAACTTTCATTCAGGAAGTGATTGAGACTATTATGATTATTTCACAACTTCCAATATGTTTGATGCTCCAGCTAAAAAAGCATACCATTGTAATATGCACTCTCCAAGGAGAACTGATTTCCGCACTCCCTGGTATCGTATTTAGCTGTGTAGGTAGTGCTTAACTGGTAACTGTGCTTTTACTAACCACCCAATAAAATAATGACCGATGAACACCTCGGCCTGAGCGTTGGAATGCACACGTGGAGATCTTCATCACGAACACTCAGAGCAGCTGTATCGGTTATGACATCTGGGCTTAGCTCCACAGCAAAGAATCTATTTGTTAATACTGGGAACTGGGAGGACTGGTCATTCTACTGGTGAATTGCTTACACCAGTCTTGACAAGCATTTCTTACATTACATGAAAGACTTCACATTGTCATTATATGTATAATAGTTTTAATGTTTACATTGAATTGCATGAATGAGCCTGAAATGTTAACATACCTTAGTGAATGATCAGAATGGACATGGCTTTAGAGCCTGAAGATCTGTACAGTGAATGATCAGAATGGACGTACCTTTAG
>JAACJT020000037.1:3519335-3548862 GCA_009936485.2 Gymnarchus niloticus
AGTGAATGATCAGAATGGACATGGCTTTAGAGCCTGAAGATCTGTACAGTGAATGATCAGAATGGACGTACCTTTAGAGCCTGAAGATCTGTACAGTGAATGATCAGAATGGACGTGCCTTTAGGGTCTGAAGATCTGTACAGTGAATGATCAGAATGGACGTACCTTTAGAGCCTGAAGATCTGTACAGTGAATGATCAGAATGGACGTGCCTTTAGAGCCTGAAGATCTGTACAGTGAATGATCAGAATGGACGTACCTTTAGGGCCTGAAGATCTGAACAAAAGACGAAATTCTGGAGGAATGCCATCAATATGGGCACCTGAAGATGACTTTGACTTGACGGCACCTAATATTGACCAATAATTCCTCTGCCTGTAGGAGACCTCAACATACTAACCACCATGTCACTAATTTGTATTACACTTTAAAAAGAATAATTTACCTCAGTCCAAACGTTGCAGGATTTTTCACTCTCTGTAAAACACACATCCACACTTCCAATTCTGAGGGTTTACTCTGCTACCACATAACTAAACAGATAACCATTTTAAAATATGTAAAGCGCCAACATTTTTTTCTTCCATCTTTTTGTTGTTTAAGAAATAAATGATGTACACACACACACACACACACACACACACACACACCTTGACCCATGGGCAGCATTCATTTCAGCCTTGCTGGCCTGGCTTGTGTTCTCGTATGCTGTATTGCACCCTCAGCCCTGCACAGGACATCTCATTTTATATCCTTAAGAAAATATTCACGAGGGATAAAGACCCAAAACGTCTAAAGTTTCTTTTCAGTACTCAATGTGCAAAATTTGCATTCCTCTCATTCCTGTCTTGTGTGCTGCAATCTGACCTTTTTCACTGCTACTCTGTACCTGGGAATGCAGACAATGGTGAGGTGGTAAGAGGGCTATGAATGTTGGCTTCTCTCTCACTCATGTGGACACAGACACACAGGTGACTAATTCTGATGAAGCAGAACAGAGCGGCTCGGGTCCTAAGGGTGCCAGAGGGCTGACAGATGTTTCCTGCTTTCTAGAGTGCTGCCAGGATACATTCTCTCTCTGTTACACTCAAAACTGGAAAATCTGGGTTTTAACACTGCCGTATGAAGACAGACGGTTCTCCTTCAGAAAAGCAACCCTAAAAATCTGACAATGAGGTGTCTATCAGAGGGGGGTTCCTAGGATTAACTTAGGTAAACATCATTATCACAGCAAAACAACTAGCAAGGATTTGTCAGGAATGGTGCCATCTCAGGCAAAGAAACAGGAGCAAAGCCAAGCGCTCAGAGCTCATATGGGGAACATATCTCAGAACATCAAGCCAAAGTCTTGGTAGACCAGGAACCTGCATCAAAGTATTGCTTCTTTCAAGGACAATCACAGCCTCTGTTCAGGTGTTGGGTGTTTTTCAGCCTATGTTCACCATGAGGGACACAATTTGGCGTTTCACTGTTAAGGAATCAAAGCGAAGCAGAGAATGAGCGACAGAACAACCTGACCTACGTTCATTCAGCATAATCCTGCTTAGGAGGAGGTGATGAACATGACCAGCTGTACGTACCTTTATGCTGAGCCACGTTGACAAACAGGCACATCTACACATAAAGAACGTAAAGCCTCTATTTGGAGCATACGTCTCGCAGAATGGTAGGGAAGGTTCTCTGAGAAACAGCCTAAACACACACGTACACAGGTTATACCCACCAGGCTCACTTGCCAGCCAGTCATCGAAGCGAACTTCCCAAGGCCGCCGACCACCCTGCACCTTCTCCTCCTGGTCGAGCTCCGAGGCCACGTGACCTCAGATCGGTTTGCCTCCAGCTGGAAACCCGATACGCACATTTGTCATCATGCCATTCATCAGCACCAAAGGACTTCATTCGCCATTTCACTCAAAGACTTCAAACTACTTTTAAACAGCAACTGCCATGGGAGCCTGCAGAGTCAAACGCTAGACTTCATCCATGCATTTTCCCCGGAAGACGTGGCAGCGGACCGGCAGGCGCGACGCAGGGCCCTGGCATGGTGTGCAAAGACAGGCAGGCCAAAGCGTGTCTTTGGCCTCTGGACAGAATCCCCCCAAACGCTGATCTAAAATGCTTTTCTGTTCGTGCTGTAAATAAAACATAATTTCTAATGACATTTCCAAACATTTCACCATTTATGCAAGAGGACAAGACTAAAAACTCCACTTCCGTGTTATTCAAGGAGCTGGTCTCATTTTAATGCCAAGACTCCAAACAGGATCACATTCCACACTCCCTGATATCGTATCTAGGCGTGTAGGTAGTGCTTACCCATGCATCACCACAGCTAATATCAGGCTTTCCTTGTCACAGGTTAGAGGGGATCTGGTTCCATACTGATTTCCAGCTTTGGCAACAAAACAGAACAAAGGAACTGTCACTGGGCCTAATCTCAGCTAGACAATTAACCCCAGTAAAAGGACAACAGACCGGCTAGCACAGTGCTGCGTGGTAAGTGTGCTTTTACTAACCATCCGATAAAATAACGACCGATGCACACCTCGGCCTGAGCGTTGGAATGCACACGTGGAGATCTTCATCACGAACACTCCGAGCAGCTGTCTCTCTTTTGACATCCGGGCTTAACTCCACAGTGAATAACCCCTTTTGTTAATGCTTGGAACTGGGAAGACCAGTCATTCTACTGGCAAAATGTGTCAGCTGGACGCACCCGATCACTTTTCCCACCACGATTAGTTCTCAGCTGCATTAAATACTCTGGATTTTCACGTCTTACACACTAACTAGTTCAGTTTCCATCACGTCAAAGTAAAAAACAAACACGGGTGCGGATGTCGTTGTCTTGTCTACCTCAACAGCGACACGCAGCAGAATGACCAAAGCAGACACAGACACCCGGGTCCCACAGCAGGATGGACCGAATGCGGGCGATAAGTACCATGTGTCATACCCTTTAAACTGAGCCGTCATGGAGCGAGAATCCAGCTACGGCAGTGCAGCTGGATCTGCGAGTGCCACGCAGACCACACCTGTGACCCGCTTCGTGGACAGCAGCACGGCAGGTGGAGCGGCCCGAGCGATGAGCCCCTCCAAAGGCAGCACAGACTGCCGCACGGCGTCGGCCCCTCGTGGTCTTTGGAAGGCCAAGGTGGTCGGAAGAATGTTCCAGATTTCCCCACACCTAGACCAAGCTATGATCGACTCAAGCAGAACACGGAGGGAAGACGGAACTTCAGATGCTCTGTAAACAAGCCCAATAAAAGCCGATCCGTAGCAAACAAAATCTTTATTTTACATAAAGTGAAGAGCAATGGTTAATAAAAGCAAAAACAGCACGTCTGACAGAAACCGGCTGGAGCGGTGACAGCGGCGCCCCCTGCAGGTCACTCGCTGTCGGCGTCGTCGCTGATGATTCCTCGTAGATTGCTCCAGTCGGTGGCCCTCCTCCGGGTGGTGCTGCCCTCCAGACCCCCGCCCTCGCTGTCTGAGCTGGAGCCCAGCACCTGCCTGTACAGCGAGGCGGGGTTGGGGGCATCCTGTAGTGGTGGCCAGAGTGATGCTGGTCTCCGCCGGGACCGTCCTGCGAAGAGACAGGAAGGGAAGGAATGCTAGCATGTCATGGTGATTCAGCTATAAGGGACCCCAGGTGGAATGCTTCATAGTGCAGAGTACATGGAGGAGGAGGAGGATTTAACGAACGCCCTGCAGCGTTAAACTTCACACACACACACACACACACACACACACACACACACACACACACACACACACACTACATGAGGCATCACACCAAAATGTCAGAGTACATTTCTTCAGTGATGGATAGCGACGTGGCCATAGTGCATAGAACGCCAAGGCTGAGGTCCCCAGACAGTAAGCATGAGGCGACAGTGGACAGGAAAACATCCTCAGAGAGGAGGGGGACTCAAGGGGAAAGCCCATCCTGCTCTGACAGCACAGCATCAGGGAAAACAGACACTAATGGTAGGCGCTTTGTTCAACTACACAGCTGGACACATCCATGCTTGACCCACGTATGCAATGATCTCAATAAGGGCGGCGAAAACTCACAACAAAAATAAGCCACAGGACAATTGAGCCAAGGCACAAAGAGCACAGAACACCTGTCCTCACAAAGGTGGCTGACAGACCGCGGGAGGAGACGGCCAAGCACGCAGTGGACAGAGTGACTGGACAAAAGAGAGACCAACAATGGGCTTAATTGGGGAAATGGACCGAGCCAATATTCCCCAAAGGTGGATCAAAGCTGGAGGGAGTTCACAGCCAAGAACAAAGCAGGAGAACACAATACAGAGAAAGAGGAGACCACAGAAACAATGCCTGCTGTTCCTGTCACAATCAACACACACTGTCCGCTTCAAAAGAGGAACGGACCTTTGCGCCACCTAAAGGCAGTTCAGATGGCTGTCTTTAATGGTGGGGATTACGGTCAGAGTATAAGGTGATGACGCTTTTGTGTTTGGAGACGTGAAACTTCATGCGTTCCCGCACAGGGAGTGTTAAGGCCAGTCCAGAGAGTGAAACGCACAGCCTGGGGTCTGGCCCTGGGCTCAGGGGACGTTACCTTGAGTGCTTATGATATTGGAGACGTCCAGGCCAGCCAGCTCCTGGGCCTCCTCCCTCCTGAGGCGTGCCTGCTTACACTTCTCAATGGAGGGCTGCCCTACGGCACAGAGACGCAAGCTCAGAGGATCGGCCGCGTAGGATCACAAGGTCTGCGGGGTTTGGGTCACTTTCCTTAGTCGTGTACGTAAATGCAAATTTATTTATAAAGTGCATTTCAGTTGACCACAAGCAAAATGAATATAACATACAGAAAAAACAATACTAACCATATGCATCCTTTCTTACTCATATCGCCAGTCACATGACTGACGATGGACAACTGACCTGTGACCCCCAGCTCCTCCAGTTCCCTCTTCAGCACAGCAACTTTCGACTTGACAGATTGACATCCGTCGAGCAGCTTCTTGTAGTTCCGCCTCACACCACAGAGGGCGATGTAGTGCTTCAGCCTGGACACCGTTCTGTTCTCTTCCTCCTAGGGTTCACGGTTCATGTGAGTAGTAGCTTCCACCACCCTGAGGTGCCACACTGGTAGTCCTCAATATAAGACTGAGAGACATGGAGATATGAACACAGTTACCCCGTTTCCTTTCGATGTCCTGCCTCGTCCCTTGGCCTTCTCCTTCATCCTCTTCACCGGCTGTGGCTTGGCTTTACTGCCTCCCGCATCCTCCTCCAAGGAAGGCAGTGATGAAGAGTCCGTGTCTGATCCAGAAACCCCTTTATTCTCCGCCTGCACGGCCCCCGATTTTTCTGAATGGAGTGATATATGAGAGAGAAAAAAAAAAAAAAAAAAAAAACAACAATCATCAATGATCAAAACATCTCCATCAAAACTTCACCCCACCCTTCATGGAGGTCTACACCCACCGCCCACCTTGCAAGACACATCCCTCACCTCCACCATCACATGACTCGTCTCCTGAAGGCAGGTCATCCTTTGGTGGGCCCTTCTCTGCTGGGCATTCTCCTTCACTGTTGCTCTCTCCTGAGGGCGAATCAGGCTGTCTCCTCTTGGGTGCCTTCCTCTGCTCCTCTTCCTCACTTTCAGAGCCCCCGCTGTCCTGCTTTGCTGCCAGGTCACTTTTCTTTTTCAGTCGTCCATTCTCTTCCTTCTCTCCACTCCCTATCTGAATATTCGTCCCATTCTTTTCCGATTCCCTCTTCTTCATACTCTTGTCTTCGTCAATCTCTGAACCCTCCCTGTCCTCCTGTGGTTCACTATCCAAATCATCCACATTCCTTTGTTCCTGCTGTTGCCCGTTTTCTTTATTCTTCTTGACCTTTTCCTCGTTCCATCTGCCCTTCTTCATGACGGTCTTTCTTGGGGCCCTGTTCTGGACTTTCTTGACCTCCTCCTCACTCTCTTCTTCCTCACTCTCCTCTTCCTCGTTCCGTCTGCCCT
Organism: Gymnarchus niloticus; assembly: GCA_009936485.2. Classification (NCBI taxonomy): domain Eukaryota; kingdom Metazoa; phylum Chordata; class Actinopteri; order Osteoglossiformes; family Gymnarchidae; genus Gymnarchus; species Gymnarchus niloticus. The sequence goes on from JAACJT020000037.1 coordinate 3,525,334, forward strand.
TCTTCACGCCGGTCTTTCTTGGGGCCCTGTTCTGGACTTTCTTGACCTCCTCCGCATACCCAGCCTTTCTCTCGTCATTGCTAACCTTCATCTCTCGTTTATTATTTTTTTCCTTCTGTTTAATGGCTTCCGCCATGGACGGTTCCTCCTCCTCTTCCTCTCCAACATCTTGGACCTCCTTTCCTGCTCTCCCTATTCCCGAGTCTGGAGAGTCTGTAACAGAAAAAGGTTGAAGTATAAAGACGAACATCTACAGCACATCCGTGAATCCGGTGACCCTCCAGAGATGCCAGACCAGACGTACCTGAAAGGTGGAAAACATACCTGGGGGTGTCAATTCAAGGCGAGACTTCTTCGTCTTTGCTCCAAGGCCTTCATCTCCATCCTTGCCCCTCTTTCTTTTACACACCTTCCTACTGAGAGGCTCATCATCACTGGTGTTGCTATCCTAAAAGAAGCAAAAATTTAAAATTGTTTAAATATGAAAGTTATTATTCATGAACTGGTCTTGTCTTTTTTACTTTGGCCATTTCCTAATTTCAGCCATTAGCGGTCTGAAATGCAGACCTGCCCCAACTCTAACTCATCCACTCGAACGTACGTCAGCTGTGCACCTGCTTGCTGTCTGTGTTTGGCTTCCTCCCCAACCGCTGTAAAGGGTTAATAATCTGGCCAACAATTTTGCCTCAAAATGAAGCAGTGGGCCATCAGATTCAGTACAAGCGAGACACCACAGCGAGCAGCACCTCAGGTCATCTCACTAACTTTTACGCTTTTTGTACATTTTAATACTTGCATACATTTATAACATCTCAGACAAGTGGGCACTTTCACAGACCGAGGCCAGAAGGTCACTGGTTTGAATGGTGTGGCTGGAAGAGTGCCAGTATCACCGCTGGCTTCTCGAACAGGGCACTCAACCCCCAACCTGCTCCCTGGTGCTGGATGAACGCCTGAGGCCAGGCTTCACTCTCACCGGTGTCTCATTCAGAGGACGGTGGCACAGCAGACAGCTACATTCCAACGCACTTGAACAAACAGCAGATATAACCTTCCTATGGGCCACCGTGAACGTGACGCGGTTAAACCTTCGAACCAGAAACGGGGGGAAACGCAACCTTAACCTTAAATGGACGTCTCTAAATGTCGGGGGCGTTCACGGTCATGTCAGAGGAGACCAGGGTAAAGAGCACCTCCATGTTCAGCAGCTCCTCTTCAGCTCTCCAGGCACCGCTCCCGGATCAGCCCTGGCCGAACAGGCTGCAGAAAGGCGAGCACCAGGAAACATCAGCCATCAGAGAGCCCCGGCATGTTGAAATAGTTATCTTGCGGCTTGGGGCTTAGCCGTGTCTAGCTAGGTACCTCCTGGCTCTAATTTATATACCTGTATTATAGAAATGGATGGAGCAACTCAGAGCCTGCGACCTATTCAGGGTGTCACATAAGTTAACATCACACACGTAAACATTTCGAGCCGCTAATTTTTCTACCTGAGATCCCGACAGTCACGCGATCGCTTCGACACGAGAGTCCGCGCGCGAAGCTAGGAGGACGCCATAGTTTTTACGCGGGTCGGCCAGCTCCAATGCGCATGCGTCGCGACCGCGCGTCACCGCGTGGCATTCTTAGCCAGCATGTTTCTGATTCGGATGTGCTCTTAGTGTCTTGAGTCTGTACGCTTGACCGTTCAGCAGCAGGTGGCGTTTAAAAACACAGACTCGTAGCTTAAAGATCGTATGTTTCAGCTCTGGCTCAGCCCTCTATTGGGGCACTTTATTTAAATCAATCCATTATACAGAGGCCTAGACCGGGCATGCAAATGGACCCACAACAGCAGATGTGTGTTCAACAAATACCACAAGATTTCTTTATGAAAATGTTGACAATGGTTCTGCAGCGAAATGCATGCAAGTGAGAATCAGCGCAGGTTGCCACTGGCAGGTTAGGGTGGGTGTTCAGCAGTAAAAGGACACTGTACCTTTCACGACAACAGAATGACAGAAAGCCTTCAGTCACTGTAAATTAGGCATTTGCATTCATTAAAAAAATTAAAAATCAGAATAAATAAAAAATAAGTTAAAAGGCCCAAAATGAACATACACATACATACATAAGAGTAAAATTCTAAAGACATCTCCCTGTCTGCCCCATCCCCTGTGCAGTGTTAACATCCTGAAGTGCTCAGTCACGCATCTCAACCCCACACCCCTCTCCCCTCTTTCTTTCCCACCAAGCTGTTGCCTGGCATCAGTCTCATCCCTCTGCTGCTGCATTCACACCCCCCCTTGGAACCCTCACACGGTCTCGTGTTTCTCTCTCCGGACCCATCCCCTCAGTCCTTGTAAATGGTCTGCAGTCCATGTCCTCTTTCATCGTGCATGATGTGCCGCCTCACATGGATCCGCCGGACCCTGCGGTCTCCACCCCCTTCCTCCTCCGATTGGCCGGCACCTGGTGAGGAACTTGCGGACTCCAATAGGGCCAGCCCCCCAGGCCCAGAACCACGTCCATTCTCATAGATGAGGATGTTGAGGGTCTCTTCAAAGATGCGTGCCTCTGGGAATTCGACCTGTGAGATGGAGGCCGGGCCAGAGACTGTGAGGTCCCTGTTGGTGCGCTGGCAGGTCTAACGTCACCCAGATCTGCCGCTGGTACTTCACATCAAATCACCTGCCGAGTGCTAACAGGGTCATTAGAGACACCGAGGACACCCCGAAGGACCGGGACGGTACTACGTTGAAAGGGCCTGGGTGGACACGGGGCTCTGTCCCCTACTAACATTTGTACTAGTATGAATCCTACAGTTACCTCACAGAGAAATGGGGCAGAGATGCACTGAACGGGGACAAAGTCAGATAGAGATTGACTTGGCCAGATGCTACTCCAATGTGGATGACTGAGCCCCAGGAGACCCTTGCCTGAAATTGCTCTGGTCTGATACCCATTTCTGTACATCTTAGATGTCGTTCAGCCTGCAGATTTTAAGCCCACCTTGGTCTGCTTCTTCTCCGTGGCGTAGACGATGGAGGTGCAGCACACCTCGGCGATCTTGCGGCCCTCGCCGTAGAAGGACCAGCAGCAGATCTCGTCGCCCAGCACGTCTTTGACGAACAGGACCCTGCCGTTGAAGCGTAGGCCCAGCTTATCGAACAACTCGATGTTCTTCAGCAGGTTGTCGTCCGAGTTACTGAGGGGAGGAGAAATGACCACACACACACACACACACACACACACACACACACACACACACACACGTGTGGTGTCTCATCAGCCTTGTAAATATCTGTCACACAGCATTTGAAGGTAAGCAGCAAGGAGCTTGAATAACAACAGCAGTAATAATATATTATACAGTAGAACCTTGATTATCCGAATGTCAGTCATCCAACTGTCACTTATCCAAACCACCACTGCCCCCCAATGGCTTCTTCAAATTGTTTTAGTTATCTTCAAACAATTTCTTAAATCTATTTTATAACACTTCATGTCTCAAAATACAGTAGTAATAGCTTTGTATACAATTATATACCTAATTACACTTTCATATAACCTGGGTATTCTCATCTGTTTAACTAACCAAACCAACCTCAGTCCCCATTAATTTGGGCAATCAGCATTCTACTGTATTAGTATCAAGTTTACAAAAACTCAGATGCTTACATTAGATAAGGAAAAGACTAACAGAATTGGGTACAAATAATAAACAAGAATAAAAAACATTGTTGACAAAACTGGAAAATGTAGAATAATGTAATAATGCAATGCATGCAAGTAACTGCGATGCAATTATGCTCCAGTAATATGTAGCACGGCAGTCGATTACAGACTCCAGTGAGTCATACAAGTGAACATTATCAAATGGTAACAGAGGACGAGCAAAGCAGGCGAGAAGGTGAAGAAGGTAGACTCCTTGCACAATTCATACCTGGTGTATGAATACTTGTTGTTCCCCCTGTTGTTCTGCAATTTCACCACAGGCTGAAAAACAGAAGTCTGGTTATACAGGACGCCCGACCCCATGTCCACTTCTTCACCAGCCTCGGGTCTGGGCTGATTCCAGCAGAACCACGAGGGTCCCTCGGCTGCCGAGCTGCCACCTCCCAGACTCTCCGAGGGCCTCGCCTCTGCCTCCCCACACTTCTCCACCTTCTCGCAGGTGTACCCCAACCCCAGGCTCACCTTCCGGCAGGAGGCCATCATGCGCTGCTCTTCCTTTGGCGACGTGATCATGGGGATGCGACAGAGGCCCTCGAAGCACTCCGTCTTTTTCTGAAACGTGGCAGCGGAGCTCGGTGACCCCGCAGTACACAACTCACATCAAAACAAATCACAGGCAAATGCATGCATCTAGAAAATCAGCCTTCCCATTATAACCAGTGTTGCCGGGTCTCTAAGCTGTCATTATACTCTTAAAACCACTTAAAACCAAGTGCCGTGAAGATATTGTGGGAGGAGAAAGGATACCAGAGCAGCACATTAAATATTGAAGGAAAAACTAAACCTTGTTTAAGAGTCTCTCAGCTTCCTCCAAAGATGAAAGTACACCTGCACCCAATCAGGCCTGACCTTGAGTGCTGCAAGGCAGTGCTGGACCAGTCCCTGGACACAGTAGTACTGGGCCTCAGTGAGAACCTCCTCCAGCTCCCTCTGAGAGTCAGGAAGAGGCACAGAGCCATCACGCAGGAAGTTCAGGATCACTCCAAAATGGCGGCCACATCGGTCCAACACCACCCATCCTGAAAGACAGTGGTTAAGGGGGCTTGAGGCTGGGTGGGCAAACATCGGCACTGCTCCTCATCTCACAGACACCATTAGGGGAACTTAGTGAGTCAGTGTTCAGAACTCAAACCGAGAAACTTGAGGCAGCTGGCCCTGTCCTCCCCCAGCAGGCATTTGGGAACGTACCCTCCTGGTCGATAGTGACCTCCATACCCCCACTGCACATTCTGCTCAGCATGCTGTCCTCCTTGCTGAGGGTCTGCACAGTGGTGTAGTGCAAGGACCCCCCCACGTTCAGCTTCACATACTTGCTCCCAGCCAGGCCACCTTCCACCTTGTCCTCGTCCACCCCAACTGGGGATGGCGAAACAGGAAGCGACTCCGACGCCAGGCTTCCCGTGGAGGCTTCAGCTGACATCAGGTGGGCAGTGGCGCTGGGGGGGATCGTTCGGCATCATCAATGTGACTCTGTAATCACCCTTCATTAACCTACACCCACACATCTGGCAGCCTTTAATGTGATTCGCTGTACCCCCAGACTACAAAAGGCGGCCAGCAGTCTCACCACACAGAACAGCTGTCTACCAAGACGGGCGGTAAAGCTACCAATTCAGGAGATTAACTGACTGGTGACCCGAATGGATGCCAGTCCCACACCTCGCTCAGGTGCCGTGCCGTGATGCCGGGGTGGCCCCGAGGACAGCTGGGAAACAATGCCAAGCTAGCAGGCTAACCACCTAGCATGGACACTCACCGGTACCGCTTCGAAAGCCGTGCGAAACAACGAACTGCAGCAGAGTAAAATATACGAGGAAATTATAATGAAACACAAAGAAATGCCCACTACAACGTCGTCATCTCATCAATAAACTGTGCAGAACTGCCTCCCAGAAGCCGTTTTCCTCTTTCACGTTACAATTTGAACAGTTACAATGGCCACCCCCGAAGCGACCGCTACCTTGCAATATGATTGGTCAAACTGGCTGTCTATCAAACATCCTCACGGGCAAGACCCTGGACGCACTGGACGTGATTGGTCAGAAACTCGGCCTTCGTCCGAATGGGATTGAACTAAATCTGCGACGACCCGCCTAATAGAGTGGGATTCAGTATAAATACAGTAGTTCGCTATGGAAGCCAGAGGATTTTATAAGCTCTGCCTCCCGCGGCACCAGCACATCCTGGATGTGCTTGCGGAAGAGGTGCCGTACTAATTTAATGTACTCGTTATTCCTTAGAGCCTGCCTTTTGAACTCCTGCACTCACATCATTGGCTTTTCTTATTTTATTTGCTTTTTTTTTTTTTTTTTATATCTTTCCCACAATGAAACGGCTGACCCATTCATACAACATCCGGTCACGGTTTGACCCGCCAAAACCGTTAGCGGCGCGTGAGCAGGCTACCTACGTTCAGCCGAACAAACGAAGGCCGACGTGTTCGTGTATGTCGGTCATCAGCTCGTTTGGCAGAACATCTTCCGGGCAGTGGCCGCTTCATCCAAACCGTGTGGTTATTAGATATGCTGATTTATTATTATGCCACTGGAAAGCCTGAAGACAGGCTTATACAGACGACCAGACATAGCCTAACATTACGAAGGTAATTCCAGCCGATTGTGGAATAAATCTCATCACCTTCATCTTCCTCACCGCCTTTCCTGGTGAGGCTGGCGCTGGAGTAAACCAAGTCGTAGTATAATGTGAATATCCAACCTAGCTGAACGAGCCCACTGTTATCCTCTTTATGTTCTCACATGAAACTTGATGCAATTTTCACCATCCAACAGAGATTTTTTTTATTTCATCTTAAATTTAAGCAAATTCATAAACAGTTGCCATTGATGATGGAAAAACGACAATAAATAATAGCAATAATACAATGATAATGTTATTCCAAACCCGTATGTTGGTACAGTGAGAAAACCAAAACTCACTGAACTGGAAATAATCTGTAATATAATAAAAAGAATACTTCTCAGTACAGCATCACAGCAAGCAACCAGTTTTATACGTTTTTCAACATTGTGCATATACAACAACACCAATAGCATAATAACAATAATAATTATTATTAAAATTGTAATAATATGATTTATCAGAAGCAACAGAGTATAGGATCATCACGTGCTTTAAAAGTGGAAACATTCTGTTCATCCCGGTTCACGAAAGTGATCACGTTCCTCCGCTCTGCTTTTCGTTCCTTTTCCTAAAATTAAGATTGCGCGGAATAATCTTTAAGGAACTGCTAAGAACAAAATGCATCATTGTTTTTGTATTTTACAGTTTATGGAGAACTTACTGTGGCTACGAAGGTGAAATGCGAAATGACGTCACATTGATGGGATTTTGGCACGTATACATTTAAGCCTCGATATTTAATCAAAATATTTACATTCAATTTGTTCCTGCGTTTGTGTCTCCACCCTTCTGCCTGTCCGAGTCTTTCGCTGCATCTCTCTCTGTACTGTTGCCTCCATTTTCTACCTCTCACCATTTTTGTCAGTTTCCTTACCCCGCTCTCTAAGGCACCAGTCCTAATTAGAGATTGAAAGTCTGACACTGAAAACAGCACTGGGAGACTTATGCACAGGACAGTAAAACATGGTGTTCAGGGGCAGAGAGACTTCAGGGCACATGTTCATACAATGAGACAGATGGAGTGTGGACGGACGAACAGAGGTACAGGCGAGAAAATACAGAGTGGAATAGAGTGAAGGCAGGGCTGACGCGGGCCGTGAAAGTAGCCGACACCGAGACTGAAAGGTGCTCCTGCGTTCGTTCTCAACTGGGCTTCCCGCTCACTCCATCCTTTCACGTGTTGACATTTTCAGATGGATACTTCATACTCCCGCGTGTCCTAGAGACACCAAGAAGCCAGAGAGACCAGAGGGTGAGAACGGCAAACGCATCAGTGATCCCGGCATGGCGCCGCCACGGGACCTGTGCGGAGTGGGCCTTACCCCAGCCTCGTAGAGTGGGTTGTTAAAGTCCGACTCCACTGTAATTGGGCTGTAGGAGTGGGTGTGCGAGAGGGACTTCCAGAACATGGGCTTCCATTGGAACCTGCACATGCTGTGAAAACAGAGAGCAATGAGAGGTAACGTGGTGAGTCAATGGAGCATAAGAGATACATTCATACTGGAAACACATCAGACCAGGAGCAGCTCACGCCTCCTGGGAGGGACGAGCGCAGAATTTCAGCTTACTTGGTGTAATACATGTAGATTCCTCCAATCAGAAAGATGACCAAGATAATTGGCAGGAAAATCGCCAGGGCGATGTTCTCACCATCCATCTGGTGAGATGGGTCAGTTGTCCTGGAGACTAGAGGAGAATCTCCTGTTCATCATTCATTGTAGTTATGAGGAAGAACTTTTAACACAGAGCCTTAGGAATTAATGCAACGTTTGATTCCTCATGATTTATGCATCAGCAACATTAAATGGACAGAGACTGCTACCTTCAAGCTTGTGGTCGTCCAATAGCTCCTCATAAGCCACTATGAAGAAAGGTGAAGAAATGAAGGTCAACAAAGATGACAGAAAGTGCTCACTGATGCAACTCCTGCTAGATGTGATGCCCCGTCAGTGACTTCGTCGTCACCTTTGCAGAAGGGTGGAGGGCTGCTCCACTGCGAGGGGTGACCAGGGATGCAGCTGATGGTGACCTCGCCGATGAGCTCGTAACCTTCATAGCAGAAGAATCGCAGCGACTCCCCCGCCTGGTAACTGTGTTTGTACAGCGTCTGGTAACCGTTGTCAGGTACGCCCGGGTTGGGACACGGGTCGTACTTCACTAGAGAGGGGAGTGGACACAGAGGAGAGGACAACGGTATGAGCTGGCAGCATATCCAGGCTCCCAAATCACCCAAGCCGAGGGTGCCCGTAGCAGAGCCTAGGGTGGTGGCGTTTTCCTGCCAACAAGTACGTGAGCAGAGGTGAAAAGATACTCTACTGACATGTTCCCTGTGGAGGTGTGGACCAAAACAGACCGACAAGTCAGGGATTAGCAGGGGAAAATTGGCACAGACACAGACACATGCGACTGACCTCAGCTCAGAGGTTCTCTTCCATCCGAGCCGGCATGATCTTGGGTTTTTGAAGAATGCAAACATGCAGCTTCTTTATACAGCAGCTATGGATGGCTGGCCTCATGGCCACAGTGGCTCCATAAGAAACATGAGGAGGATAGCAAGCTATCCAGAGCAAACCTCAGGCCAAATAAACACATGCTGTCTGAGTCAAATATGGTGACTGTCCACTCACAGACACACTTCGGGCTTCTGTCACTCCACTTGGGGGTCCCGGTGTCACGTCCGTGGCAGGAGATCTGGGCAGGGCCCTCTAGCTGGTAGCCTTGGTTGCAGGAGAAGCGTACGACTGTCCCAACGGCAAAGCCGGGCTCAGGACGTACAGAGCGTGCCCCATTCACCACTTCCCCTGGGTCTGAGCACTGTTGGACTGGGGGGAAAGCGGAGCAGCCCATCACAACATACAGAAGGAAGGGCTCACAGCAGAAAGCCAACTCTTTCCTGCTACCACAGAGGCTCTTTGCTGTACACCTCAGTAGCTTACCTCTCTGACAGGTGGGTGGGCTGTTACTCCAGGAGAGGTCCCACTGGCAGGTGATTATGTCAGAGCCGATTATGTCATACCCAGGCTGACACTGATAGGTCAGCACACTGCCCCTCACCATAGATGGGTGGGAGGAGCTTCTCCACCCAAACTCAATTGGAGGGAGGACAGGACATGTGTCATTTCGCTCCACCTCTGAAAAAAAATAATACAACATTATTGTGAGCGACACAAAATTTTATTTTAAGTGTTTTACAGGTAGATATCGCTTCAGTAGCTTTCACTGCATACCTCGATAATGAATGAGGAATCCCTGACTGAGGATGAAGGTGGAGTCATCAGGATCGCTCTGGAACTGAACAGTGACCTCTGACCCACCTGACATAACCTGGAAGCGCTCCCGTGACCCCAGGTATTGGCCAATCACATGTGAGGTGAGGTCATGACCATCGAATATTGTGAGGACATCATTGTGGCGAATATTTAAGCTAAAAAGGGGAAACATGAAAATTGTGAAAAAGACAAATACACTACATGCAGCAATTTGTAATGCAATTTAACAAGAGTCACACTAATTAAGGGGTTTTTATCTAAAATGTTCCGTGACAAGAGCATGATAGGATTTCCTGCCACTCACATCTGAATGTCAAGTTCAACGCGTTTGTCCTCGTTGACGTGAATTTGCCAGATACAGTCCTGTCCTTTGGAGTAGCTCTGGGGCCAGTCTGGGGACAGTATGGTGCCCGAGGGCCCCATCAGCTGTTCCCCCCTGCAGAGAGCTGAAAGGCAGAGGGACAGTAAGGCGGTCTGCCTGCCGTACAGAAGGTGCCATTCCACGGGTCGCGTCCGGCGGTGTCAGCACCTCGGCACACCGGTTCACTCTCGTTCCAGTGCGGGTCATTGGGCTCGACGCATTCAATGACCCCCGGGCCCTGCTCTAAGGCGAAGCCTGGGAAGCAGGAGAAGGTGACCACTGTGCCCAAGGGGAAGCTGATGTCACTGCTGCTGAAGTTACCGTGGGGCAGGTACGGCTCGTAGCAGTGCTCACCGTCAAAGGCTGAAGAGGGAGAAACGAGCGCGTGGGTGACACCTGGCCGCAGGGGAACGTCTGGAGAACATTGAACAAACGCTGCTCAGGGCCTTCCGCTCACCCTCATAACGCAGAGCCAGCAGCAGTGGGATGGTGGAGGAGTCAGCAATGAGCTCCAGGTAGAGCGCCGAGCCCTCGCTGACAATGCCGCGTTCGGGGACATCGTCCAGGTCGGAGTCGAACTGCACCGGTGACAGGGAGCTGTTCCCACCGCGAACGATCAGCCTGGGGACGGAGACATCATGGCAGGTCTGTGTTCACCGAACTTTAATCACAGAGCCTGGAGGAAGCCGTTAGAGTGAAGCACACAGCTAATATTTAAACAGTACATACTGATTTCTTTTTAAGCATTTTACGTTAAATTGAGGAATACATGAAAAGATGTGAAAAAATAAACGTGAAATCCAAAGTGTTTCGGTTAATCAGCAATGAATAATGAAAAGATTTCTGCATGTTTTGGGTATTTGAGCTAATCAAATACAAACTCTCAATTTAATCACTAGCAAAATAAACAATATAGAAATAAAAGTATAATTGCCAGTTAAACTGGCAATATCATACAACAAGCAAGTGAAGGCCTTTACAGTGACAGCGACTCACCTATCATCATCTTCATCCAGGGCCATCCTCTCAAAGTGGAGGTGGAGCCTGTGTCCCTCCTTAGCTTCAATCAGCCAATGGCAACTGAGGTTGTTGGTGCTGCTGTGGTTACTGGCTGAGGGAGGTGGAGGGGAGAGGATTCTACCCACAGTGGCATTCCTGATCCACCCTCCACATGTCACGGCTGTGGGCGGGACAGACTGGTCAATAATGTCACCTGAACATCTTGTGCTGGCAGACTGGGCCACTTGTTGTTTACCAAATAGAAGGCTGTGTATGTTATGAATTCAACATCTAGTTATTCAAAAGTGAATAACTCTGGAATTTTTTAGATGCTTGGGTGCAGATGAGGATTACCATCATGAATGTCACCAAAGACATTCTTCAGAGTAGCGGTAATAACAAAGAAAGATGGAGGAAAACCACGGTAATGTACCGCCATTGCAAAGGATGAAGAAGGAGATGAAAGGTAGAGGAAGACAGCCACTAACCAATACACTGTGGCTCAGTGGAGCTCCAGTGAGGTCGTGTGGAGTTTAAGCAGGTGGCCACTTCATGACCTCTGACCTGGAAGCCAGGCTCACAGTGGAAGTGCGCCTGACCTCCAGGGTGAAGGTCTGTCACTGTTACGGCGCCTCCCTCAGGGGATCGAGGAAATGAACAGGATAGGAGGAAAGCTGAGATCGTGGAGGCAAAAAAAAGACATTTAATTATTTCTCACATTACAAAATCACACTTGCCAAATTGCAAAGAGTGCCTCATCCTTGTTAGTGGACAGGCATGGCAGGCCTTTGCTCAGAATGTGAATGGATATCCCATAGCAGAGTACCACCCAGGAAGCCACACCATCACAGAACATCAGCATTTCAGCATTTTAATGACATTCTCTGACAAACAAACTTCAAACCTTGCAGGATGATCACTTTTGATCTGAGTAATCTCCCAGGTGAAAATAATCCATGCAATTATCTCTAAAAGGCAAGAGGGGGCATAGAAGTGATCATCACCTAGGCAACAACAACTCTAATAGGGACAAGGGTACCTTGGTAGTGCAGGCTGAAGACACCATGGTTGGCTGGCTGTAGGCTGCGATAGTAAACTTGCACCTGGTTGGTTGAGCTGCGTATCACCTGACCCTCACTCATCAGCGTCTCATTAGCCAGGAGCTCCGGGCCATCGACACCCAGGCCAAGTATAGTCAGTGACTCCTCTTTGGACAGATTCACCTTTTTCACCTTAAGACACGCAGGGCAAAAGACAGGAGAAAATCTCAGCTCCGGCAAAACGGGGCCCCATCTATACTGTGGGGCACAGGTTGGTCATACAGGACTACTCTACCTGAATCTCCACCCCGTAGCCACGGTAAACAGTGATGGTGTACGTGCACTCCAGGGGTGCATACATGGAAGAGGATGACGCGTGGATGTCTGGAGACTCCACTATACCCTCCATTTCTGACAGGCTGGCATTGCACTGTACTGAAGGAGGAAAACGAGGACAGTGCTGTAGGTTATGGGTCAAGGGTGGACCTGAGACAAGGTGGTCATGAATTACAGTGCAGACGCCCATTTTACACAGCTACTGCGGGGACACACCTTGTCAGCGTTAACTGCCCAGACACTACAGAACTGATGAACGTGAACGGATTTACTATGAAAAGTGTGTACCAGGCATGTGGACTGTAGTTATGGTTGTTGTGGTAATCAGAGTCGTCGTGGTTTCTTCCTCTGAAGGTGACGATGTCACAGCGCTCCAGGCTCGGGGCTGGCCAGCTGAGGAGGTGGCAGCCGTGGTGAGCACTCCAGGTGACATCATGGTGGACGAGGGCCCTGATTGGTGGATAGGAGGCACAGCCTGGGTGGGATTGGTGGTTGTTCCTAAAAAGTTTCAGTGGGAAGGCGATGCCATGCTGAGTTTAAGCAAGCTGATCCAAAAGCAGGAGCTGAGGCTGTAGAAATGCCAACAAGGTGGCACGTTGGCCAGCCAGCTCACCGAAAGAGTTTGGGAGTCGCCCAAGATGCTCTTTGCTGAGAAGTGCTGCATGAATGAGGTCCCCAAGGGACTGTGGGGTGGAAGTTGGGCGACGAGGGAGCCATCGTTGTGAAGAGCCAGCACTTTCGCCGACGGCATCGTCCCCTGGTTCACCTGGCCCAAGGGTCTGACCTTAGGATGTACAAGGGGTTAACCACGTTAGATAATTTCCACATAAGCTGCCAATGCAGCTGAGTTAAGAACCTGAAATCAGCAGGAAGGAGCAGATGCACACAAGTTACCTGTGGACAGGTGGAGGAAGGTGACAGATAGTGTCACAGCAAGAACTGTAGACACCATGGTTAAAGGTGCGAGAGACTGCCTACCTAAGGAAGGGAGCAACATGATGCAAGAGAAAGAGGAAGCAGATAGATCTGTTACCGACAGGGGAAAATGAGAGATGTTTGGTAGATCAATCATAAAACAGAGAGACTGCAAAATCAGGACCTTACATATCCAGTGAGGAATTTTCAGTCAGGTTCCTGTCTTGGTCTCACACTTTTACTTTTTAATATGCATTTTCAATAGCCATCAGTATGACACTGCAGCAGCACAAATGTACTCTAAACCACTTTTATGAAGTTTCATGTGGGACTGAAAGAATTAATGATGTTCTGCAACAGAGCGCTATTTGGATTTTCCTATAGAAACAAAGCAAACTGCAAGAGTAATGATGGTGGCATGATGATGATGATGATGAAGTGTGTTAATGGTGACATATAAGCAGAATAATAATAATAATGATGATGATGAAGTGTGTTAACGGTGACATAAACAGAAAATAATAATGATGATGATGAAGTGTGTTAACGGTGACATATAAACAGAATAATAATAATAATGATGATGATGAAATGTGTTAACGGTGACATACAAACAGAATAATAATGATGATGATGATGAAATGTGTTAACGGTGACATATAAACGGAATAATAATGATGATGATGATGATGAAGTGTGTTAACGGTGACATAAACAGAAAATATAATAATGATGATGATGAAGTGTGTTAACGGTGACATATAAACAGAATAATAATAATAATGATGATGATGAAATGTGTTAACGGTGACATACAAACAGAATAATAATGATGATGATGATGAAATGTGTTAACGGTGACATATAAACAGAATAATGATGATGATGAAATGTGTTAATGGTAACATATAAACGGAATAATAATGATGATGATGATGATGAAGTGTGTTAATGGTGACAAACAGAAAATATAATAATGATGACGATGAAGTGTGTTAACGGTGACATATAAACAGAATAATAATGATGATGATGAAATGTGTTAACGGTGACATATAAACGGAATAATAATGATGATGATGAAGTGTGTTAACGGTGACATAAACAGAAAATATAATAATGATGACGATGAAGTGTGTTAACGGTGACATATAAACAGAAAATATAATGATGATGATGAAGTGTGTTAACGGTGACATATAAACAGAATAATAATGATGATGATGAAGTGTGTAAACGGTGACATAAACAGAATAATAATAATAATGATGATGATGAAGTGTGTTAACGGTGACATATAAACAGAATAATAATGATGATGATGATGATGAAATGTGTTAATGGTGACATATAAACGGAATAATAATGATGATGATGAAGTGTGTTAACGGTGACATAAACAGAAAATATAATAATGATGACGATGAAGTGTGTTAACGGTGACATATAAACAGAATAATAATAATAATAATAATGATGTGATGAAGTGTGTTAACGGTGACATATAAGCAGAATAATAATGATGATGATGAAGTGTGTTAACGGCGACATATAAGCAGAATAATAATGATGATGATGATGATGAAGTGTGTTAACAGTGACATATAAACAGAATAATAATAATAATGATGACGAAGTGTGTTAACGGCGACATATAAGCAGAATAATAATGATGATAATGATGATGAAGTGTGTTAACGGTGACATATAAACAGAATAATAATAATAATGATGACGAAGTGTGTTAACGGCGACATATAAGCAGAATAATAATGATGATAATGATGATGAAGTGTGTTAACGGTGACATATCAACAGAATAATAATAATAATGATGACGATGAAGTGTGTTAACGGCGACATATAAGCAGAATAATAATGATGATGATGAAGTGTGTTAACGGTGACATATAAACAGAATAATAATAATAATGATGTGATGAGGTGTGTTAACGGCGACATATAAGCAAAATAATAATGATGATGATGATGATGAAGTGTGTTAACGGTGACATATAAACAGAATAATAATAATAATGATGATGATGAAGTGTGTTAACGGTAACATATAAGCATATAATGATGATGAAGTGTGTTAACGGCGACATAGAAACAGAATAATAATAATAATGATGATGAAGTGTGTTAACGGTGACATATAAGCAGATAATGATGATGATGATGATGATGAAGTGTGTTAACGGCGACATATAAACAGAATAATAATAATGATGATGACGATGAAGTGTGTTAACGGTGACATATAAACAGAATAATAATAATAATGATGACGATGAAGTGTGTTAACGGCGACATATAAACAGAATAATAATAGTAATAATGATGATGAAGTGTGTTAACGGTGACATAAACAGAATAATAATAATAATAACGATGACGACGAAGTGTGTTAACGGCGACATATGAACAGAATAATAATAGTAATAATGACGGTGATGAAGAGCGGCCGTACTAAACACACAGATCGCCAAGGTGGCCGCAGCCCTTCGCCTCCATCCATTCAGCCCCGGCCGTCGCTGTCCGCTTTGCGCTTCTTTATCTGGCCGATTTCTCGCCCGCGGCCCCCCAGCCGTTCAGTCGCCCCGCACCCGCGGAATAAAAATTCTCCGGCATTCAGTAAGCAGGCAGCGCTTTACGGTGAAAAGAGCCTTTCAGAGCCTTTAATAAACAGGCAGTGCTGAGCAGAAAACGGCCGCCCATCTGCCGATCGGCATACCCACCTGAAGCAGCGCCTATCAGCCGTGCTGCTCCTTATGAAGGCTTCCCCTCCGCTATTCTATTTATCCTCCCTGTTCTCAGCTAGCTATGGGCCGCCTCTGCTCGGCGCTATCGCGGTGCCCCGGAATGTCGCCTGGTCGCCTGGTCGCCGGTCCCCCCGCTGACTCCGCCACCATCCGCGTCTCCGGGCCCCGGGGCTCACGGGCGGCTGACGCGCTGACTCTCAATAGGCTGGTCTGAGATGCCTGCCGCTGCCGCCCCGCCTGGGAAGTCGGCGAGTTTCGGGTACAGAAGGCCGAAAACGCCTTTAAATAAGGAGCACTACACACTGACTCATATTCGGAGTGGATGTCGCTCCCATGCCCTCGGATACACAATGCGGGGGGCTGAAGGCAGCTCTGCTACCACATCCACTGCAATGTGATTATTGACTGGCAGATGATGGGTTCATCTTTTCGCCCTACATTTTTACAAAGCATTTGAAACGATCGCCTATTCTGCCAGGTTTAAAACTCCAGGATGGTTTGGCACTTTATTTCCTAACGTAGTCAGACTGCTGTATTTAAGGATACAGGCGCTACCGGTGCCGTTTATCAGCTCATCGCTCCTCCTCCTCCTCCAGGTTAATCATTAACGGAGGTCCCGTCACCCCCTGCTCTTCATTAGTGCAGCAGCGATAATATCAAAGCTTATTAAAACACAGAATTTGTTTTAGGCAGTGAGTCGGTCATCGGTCAGGTAGCTGACAACACTGCAATATTTATGGGAAACGACCAAATCCCTAAGATCCCTGAAATGAAGATTAAACCTTAGCAAATGTGAGATATTGCCACTTAAAGAATGCCATCTCAGAACAGCTCACAGCACACCTATTAAGTCTGTAGAAAAATATTTAGCTAATCAAATTACAAAAGATGTCTTGTCAGAAAGGCTTAATATTTGGAGTAAGATACACAAATGGAAATTGCGTCTACATATTTGGTCACAGAGGGACTTACCAATACTCAGACATATTTTCTTGACAAAAATGGAAGGTATGTCCTGATTGATATTTCCAGCATATTGCACGATGATCCCCAAAGTATAGGTGTTAAAGTCATTGATCAATTCTCATCGACTAGGTATGGAACAGGAAAAAAAAAATAATGCAGGTGGATTACGAACTATTGACAGATTGTCTCAATGGTACTCTCAAAATAAATTGGCTAAGGTCCTTCTTGAGGAGAAAGAATAGTAATGGTTTCTTTTCCAAGTTAAATTTTCTTCAACCTTGGCAATATTAGTCTCCATAAATTATATAATTATGATTTGAAAAGATAATCCATTAAACTATAATCTTTTCATCAACAAGTTTTGTCATATTGGATATTGATTTATAAACATAATTTTAGTCCCACGTTTTATGCAATTTTAGGTATCTAACGATAACAAACAAATCACTGTTTAATGACAAAAGTATGGAAAAGGGACTGTGGTCTGTAATCACTTACTAGTCGACGGAGGCATCGTCTTGTCATGTGAAAACTGCATCTCTAACATGCATGTCGACATTTTACTCAGACACTTACACATACTTCAGTGTCCTTTTCAAATGGCAGAGTTGGTCTAACAGGCTTTTTGATGTCCTTAATGCAACCATGTCCACGTTGTACTCAGTGTGGGCATTATGTGCTGTAGTCTGCAGGAGATTGAGACTCGACCTTTTCCTCAGCAGACTCTCTGGCAGCCTCATCTCTTTTCAGAAGACTGTGACAATTCCATCTGATTACTCATCCTTCCTCTGTCCACCTAGTGTCTGATCTTCCACCTACTTCCCCAAGAACCGTAGCTTTCAAGCCCCAGCCCTTTGGACCTTCTACTCTGACCACATCATTGCTGTACAGTGGATGGAGACATTTTGATGATCTGTCATGCAATGCATTTGGTTTCATTTTCAGTTGCCTGAGCATTTTTTCCTTAATATGTATGATGATTTTTTTGAACTGAGAGGCAGAATAGAACAAAGTTTTCTATTCATCAGCAGCAAGATAAGGATGAGAATTGCCATCAGCAGCTTTCCTTAAGAAAGAATGTGCTCTCTTTTCTGTCTTACCATTAGACTGTGTGTCCATGGGACTGGACATGACACTTTGGAAATCATACTGTACTGCAAATTCTTGCCACTGTCTACAATTGAAATGTGGAAGATTATCACTCACAATAATACTTGGTATACCATACCTTGCAAAAATGGATTTTACGAGCGTGACGACACAGTTTGCTGATGTATTGGATAACGGTGCCACTTCACAAAAGTCTGAGTCGTAATCAAAGACTAGGCCTACTAGATAGCCTTCACCCTTGAGATGAAAGAGGTTTACGCATGCTTTCCACCAAGGTGCTTTAAGTATGTCAGCCACATTCATTCTTTTGTTCGTTTGTTCCTGTATTATTGACACGTAGCAAACTTGCTTACTATATTCCCAATCTCCTGACTGATTCCAGGCCAGAAGATGATATCTCTTGCCCTTTTCTTACATTTCTCAGGCCAAGATGTCATTCATGAATTCGCTGAGTCATGCTCTGTCTCAAACTTTGCGGTATAACAATTCTGCTCTGCTTCAATGACAACCCATCAACAAAGCTGACATCACCTCTAACGTGATAGTATTGTGGACAAGCAAATCGATGGATTTAAAGTTTTCTTTACAATTGCAATCAGTGCTTGATGATTTGTTTCTGCAGTGAAGGTGGGAAGACCATAAATGCACTCATGGAACTTTTCAAGACCAAACAGCAGTCCTAGGCATTCGTTCTCTATGTGGGTGCATCTACATTCAGACTCCTTCATGGAGCTGAAAGCACCAGTTTCCACTCTGCACCTTCAGCTTGCAGCAACACAGCTCCTGGTCCATGTTTGGAGACGTCTCTGGATCCTCTTGGCTGGGTCAAGAAATGGAAGCACTGGTCTAGATGTCCATGTGATTCTGAGCCCTTCCCACTCACACTCGTCTTTCTGTCCACATAAAGTCACCGTTCGTATGAAGGAGCTCATGCAAATAGGTTATTTTACTGGCAAATAGATATAAATTTTCTAATAAAATTGACCATAACACTCCTATTTTGTCAGTAGGCCTTGCTATGTCCAAAATGGCTTGGACTTTCTCTTAATCAGGTTGTAGGCCTTGTGCTGAAAGTTCGTCACCTGGAGAGAGTGTTCTTTGAGTGACGAGTCCTAGATAATGTCGTAACCGTCCTATACTCACACTCCATCTAGTCCTTCAATGACATGTTCCATTGCTCTGTGAAATATCAGAAGCTGACAATTCCAAATGGCGAGAAAACGACATCTGCCAAAAGCTGTATAAAATGTATAGTATTTGGTACTGCCTTCATCTAGTCTTATTTCACAGATGCGTTGCGATGCATTTAGCATTGAAAAATACTTTGCACCTGAAATTTCTTCACGTTTGGGGATCTGGTAATGCTAATGTTTTGTGTTCTCATTTAAGTCTGTCATATCCATGCATATTCTTAAGTCACCATTCTTCTGCTCAATACACTCATGGAATTTACCCAGTCTGTAAGTTCTTCAACCTTCTCAATAACACTAAGTGTAGTCATTTTGTCTAATTCCTTTGTTGTTAATCACGTAGAGCTGCAGGAATTCTAAGAGCTGCATGCATTTTCTTTAAACTGCATTTTGCAAGTGAATGGTAAAGCATCAATTCCTTTAAAGACATCTGCAAAACAGTGTCCTAAGTCTATCGAGTCACTGGTTATGTTCATCCCTGGACTGTCAGAATTTGTCCTATTCAGCCTTTTCACAAGCTTTAAATCTTCACAGGCCTCATCACCAAGCAGCGAGTCGAGACCCTCTGGAAGAACAGAGAATACAGTGTGATGGCCTCGGCCTTTCACTTACACTTTCGATCTTCATGATCACAGACAGTTCATCTTTTGTCTATTATAATCATTGAACAACACTGATTTTTTAGTATTTGGGCCTTTAGTATTTCTTTCATTGCTCCAGTGTCAGTCATACTGATAAAGTTCGCTCTGGCACCAGAGTCCAACGTCAGCATCAGCACATCTCCATCCACATACAGAGATAGCCTACTCATTTGTTACCATAGACAGCACTGGTCTGGCGCTGGACATTTCTAACAGGTGATGGCTGCTTATTTTCTGTGATTTCCACTGCAGGCGAACTTTCGCAGGTCACCAAACCAACAAAAAATACTTCACACAGATCGCTATCCTCCACCACATTGACTAACTGACTTTTCTTTTTGAGAAGCCATGCTCTGCAAAGTGCTTTTTACTACTACCATTGGAACATGTTTCCCAAAAGCAGGAGGCCGTCTAGGCTGATGCTGATAACCACATCGCTTGCATGTGAATGTCCTTTTGCCTCGTCTGCCCAGCCTGTGGATTGAAACACACTGCAGTCTTTTCACAGAACGCATTTAAACCTGCTATGCTACTCAGTTACCTGGCAAATCCAGATAGCTTATTCTAAGGTTAACCCCATTTCTCTCAGAAGACGTTCCCTGACCATTTGATCACTAATGCCAAAACCTGTTTGGTTCGTTCTGTTGCTGATATCCTCCAACGAAAAGATTACCTTTCGTAGGTCTCAATATTTTTGGGCCGGCATGCTGGGTGTCAGGCTTCTTGAGTACATCCTCACATTCGTTTTTGTCCTCTTGAGCGCCAAACAAAGTATTGTACGTCTCGATGCCTTGGGGACCCGCTACCTTCCCGGTGTCCGGCTAAGTTGTGTTTAACCCGATAGCTACTGGGTATATGGAAACCTGCTGCGTGACAGGGCACCGGGTGCTGTCTCATACCCAGTAAGGCTCAAATTTTGCAGTGGCTTTAAAGCATCCATGGCCTTTTAACTTTGTAGTGCATAAAATGCAGTCGCTTTTACTCCTGGTTCCATTTTTTACTTGGAAATATATATAAAGACAATCTGAACACTTACAGTAAACAAACTATAACTTTTATTAAACACGACTGCTACCTTCCTCCAAACCCATGAACCTCTTCTCTCCTCTTCGTGTTTTACATCACGCTATACGTTTGCGCTCTTAACATAAAATATGCTCCACCGCCTAGTCCCCACCAAAATAATTAATCGTTGAATATCATTACAACGTAGAGACAATCATCAGTTCCTTGAGTGCCCTCTGGAAAGACATGCATTACTGGGGTTATCCCCTATACATATCTTTATAATTAATAATATCATTTTTGTTTATTTTTTAAGACAGATAACCTGGTAGTAAAAAAAACTGTCACATGTAAATGTTTTGTCCGTAAGGCAAGATATACAAAAACAAAGCCATCCTTTGCTGCCTTTCATAAGGAGCGAGGCTATTTCTTGTGGTCCTTAAAATTTATGAATAGGACCAGTGGGAGAAAATATTCCTCCAGCTAGTTAATGATCTTTGACTTTCTAAAATCCTCTAGTGTTTGTCTATACTCAAAAAAACTATTTTTTTCCTCTGCTTTTTTCTCTTTGTCTTGTTTTCACTAATACTTTAATATGGTAGCCTTTTTAGAAAGCAGCACATTCTATGTTAATATGTCTTCTTTGTTGTACATTGTGATTATTAGTAAAGCATTAAAAAAGGCTATCAGGCAAGGAAATATGACGTGATGCCATAAAAATGATAAGTGATATACATAATCGCTAGCATGCTAAAGGTAACTATGGTGTTTGCATGCATTTTTGGGTGAAGAGACCCTGTGCTCACCACCTTTTGAATTCAGCAGAACAGTATGTCTTGATGTTAACCCCCGACTCTTTCTCTGAGAATGTTGTTCTTCAGTTTGGAGGAGGTGGCACTGAGTAACTTAATTGTGGTGGAAATCAAGGAGCGTCTGAAACGCTCGTTTTTAGTCTCTGGGTAGATGGGCCTCCGGCCGAGATGAGCTCTGCTTTGAATTAAGGCTAAGCTGCTCATGGTTGTCATTGCGGTGCTGGTGCCCTTTGTGTCAGGCTGCATCTTTTTTAGCCTAACTACGACCCCTGCTGGTGTCACATGCAAGCAGAAAAGCACAGCAAAACAGTGAAGCCACAGCTGATGGTAATTAGTCAAATTACAGAACACGCTACACGAGACGATGAGCGAGTCTGAAAGGAGGAAAACCCAAAATAATCATAAATAGAAATCTATTGCTAGCTGCCACTCATTCATTGATTCACCCTTCTTTCTTTGGTTGTCGTTCCATTTCTCTGTAAAACTCTTCCACCTCATAACAGCAGCAAAATTACGATCACTAGGGACAAAAATATTGAGACACTCTAAAAGACACTGACTGCTATTACCTTTGAGTACAGACGGGGTCAGTAAGAAACAATCTTCTGCTCCCTGTATCAATACACCCTGCAGACCAGCGAGGCTGTGGATAATAGACTAATAAAAGACTGAAACACTGAAAAATGTACCTGTAGACTCGTGATTAAAAAGCACTAATCATTCCCAACAGGATTGTGCATACATCACATAAATAAAAATCACCACTTTACCTCTGGAAATCACGGATATAAGAGGAGCTAAACTTCATCGCTGCCTTCAGAAGCTGTTGGTGCAGCTCTGTGGAGACACTCCAGGTAAAAAAAATGAGAATCCTGCTGGTCATCGCAGTCCTGTCACACAGGTGGGTGACTGCAGAAGAAAGTCCAGCCACTTTAGAAGTCATTTAACCAACCTGTGGTTAAAGTAGAACACGTTATTACGACTAGAATCTGTGTGCATTACCGAGTGAACCAAACACAGTGTAACACCGGCTGGCCATTCTATTATCGGTGTGTTGAGAGCCATAAACACACTTTCGCCAGTGGCCACACCTGTGATTTTTACACTTCCAAACTGTCTATAGACGAGCTTAGATGAGATTATTTTCTGGGGTATGTTGACTCCTCGCACAAAAACTCTGACATCTGGAATTATGCCTAAGTTAAAGATAATTAAATTAAACATTAAGCAAAACATTCACTGTCATGTGTAGAGTGCAACACCGTATTTCACCTTTTGGGAGGGCAGACACAGTGAAAAGCGAGCTCCGGATTACATAAAAACACTGGCCTATAAAAAGACATCAAAATAAGCCAATATCTCAGAAGGCATAATATAAAACAACTCCAATACACAGTAAAATAAATATGAATTACATTTTTTTACGTGTACCCGATGGTCCAGAGATGTTATTAAGTTGTGAGTACTGACTTGCAAGACCATGATCCTAGGATCACTGTGCAAGATTAACAATACTAACACTTACCAGTCAGAGACACAGGTCTATACTAGAGTAGACCAAAAGTAACCAGCAATAACCCTGTACTTATGTCCCATACACCATTGATTAGACCACTTATCGTATTCTTTGTTTATCATATTTTAAAAACTTTATTTCACATAAACAAAATGGGTGGGGATCAGTGCCATTGACTTTGGATGAACTGTTCTGTCAGTGCGGTCACTCCTGCTTTGCATGTACTGTGTGTTGTTGGAGTGCTGGC
>JAACJT020000037.1:3569410-3589943 GCA_009936485.2 Gymnarchus niloticus
GTCTACTTTCTTCATCTCTCTGACTATCCCACTTCTTCTTTGCCAGCCTCTTCCTCTGTATACTCTCCTGTACTTCCTCGTTCCACCACCAGATTTCCTTGTCTTCCTTCCTCTGACCAGATGTCACACCAAGCACCTTTCTACCCGTCTCCCTTACCACTTCAGCTGTAGTTGCCCAGTTACTCACCTCACATTCCTTTATACTATTAGTTGTCAACTGGAAAGAAAAATAAGCGAAATTGTTTTGATTCACAAACAGAATCCCACTGGAGCTTTTCACGGCATGTTATATTAACACCATTATTGTGTGGCCCAATTCTCTCCTAAAATTCCAAAAAACTGTCGAACAAATACTACTTTGTTTCGTGAACACGACGTCTCTAAATGACCCGAATGTGTGAATGTATGCCCAGTGAACGACTGGAATCTCATTACTGGTGTCTCCTGACTTGTGGGGAAACCTGCACCAGATAGAAGCTGCCCATGATTTGCTTTATCAAACCACTAAAGGAAGAGTTACTCTTGGCACTGTGGATGTTAGATGTGAACACCAACAGCTTGATTTGTTATATCTGCCCATGTCATGTCATGTCATGTCATGTCATGTCACCATGCCGGTCGTACCTTTAACGACCCGGATGGAGAAAACACACTGATATTGAGGCAGATCCGTGAGTGTTGACCTCAGCAACACTACATTACCCATAGGTACACACGCCAGCGCCCCTCCTAATGTCACGGAGCCGCTCCTCTTCTAATTCTAATAAAACTTCAGCTTCCGAGCCTGTACTGACGTCGCTGATCAGGTCGTTTTTCTTAAAAGATCTTCGCACGTTTGGACTTGATGCTCAACAGAGCGGGACAACCAAAAAAGTGTCTTGACATCGCTGGAGGAGGAGCGGCTACGGCTCAGCTGCTCTCCTGTGCGGTGAACGCAGACCGAAAGGCTGCCTTCCACGGTGTGTCCCCGTCGGTGATGATACGAACCTGGGCCGGCCCGGTTCGACTCGCACTCACCACCTTATTTGCTCTGCGGAGCTCCGGGCTCTCGGCTGGCACCAGGTAACCGCCGGCTGCCGTCTTAACCACATCCCGGGTATCGGTATCGGTATCGGCCGGCCGATACTGCCCGGGCTGCACACTTCCGGCTCTGGAGCCACAGAGACCTTCGCTGTGTTGTTACGATGTCCCTAAAATGTGTCCAGTCTGTATAATTTATGGTCCTGTATTGAAGTGCGTGTTCGCGTTTCGGTAGTTCAGTCTTGAACCGTTTGAGCTCCTTAATCTGAGCGTTACTGTAGGTTTCTTGCTGCACGTCTGTGTCATTCTGCTTTGTGCTAGAAATCAGCGATGTAGCCACACTGCTGTTCCTTCTCGCCCCTGCTCCCCTCAGTCCGTCTCTCTGCTGCACATCCTCCTCCGGATCCGCTCCTAAGACCATCGTAACCCCAAGTGACTGCGCCTGGGTGTCTACTCTGGCCTCCATGTCATCCACCCTGCATATCAAGTCCAGGTGCCCAGTGTACCCAGGCTCAGAGACATACAGGTTCTCAGTGCCAGATGACAAAGTAAAGTGGGAGACCGAGTTTCCCGAGTATCAGCCAGCCGTCTACACCGCCTGCTCGGTTCTGGCTAAGCCGCTCTGGGCGGACCCGGATATTGGGTGAGCAGAAGAGGAGAGGCTCCTTAACGTGGTGTCGTCTGCTGCTGGCTCACCGTGCGGCCAGTGGGCAGCCGGTGCTGAGCCTGCTTCTGTTGTCGTAGGTCATTCTGTCCCCGGTTCAACGCCCTGGATGGATCAGTAGAGCGGCGAAGCCATGAAGGAGAGTACAGCGTACTGGATGGAAAGCCACTGTAGGTCCCTCGCCGAACTGCATATACTGCGTCGTCACATCAGTGTTCTGTCTGAGCTGCTCTCCATTTTGGCTTTGCAGAAACCCCCATGGGCGCACTGGTGTGACTGGGAGAGGCCTGCTGGGACGTTGGGGCCCGAACCACGCAGCAGACCCAGTGGTCACCAGGTGGATTAGGACTTTAGTACCCACTTCCCACGATCCAAGGGCGATGCGTGTCGAGGCACAGAATAGGAGGCCATGACGCTCTGTCTGTCTGGCTGACAGGTGGAAGAGGGATGGAGCCCGACAGGCCGTGCTGAATTCTCGCTCCAGGCTCCCGGTTCTGCAGTTTGTCGCCATCATGAGGAAGGACTGCGGCGAGTGGGCCATCCCAGGGGTCAGTCTCCTCTCCCTCTTCTGTTTCCATGTGACGGTGGGGAAGGCTGCTGATTCTGAACTCGTCAGGGCATGGCGAGGAGCTCAGCCCTCCAGCTGTCTTTCAAATTGACAAGCCAGGGTTCCGATGACCGTGGTGCAACCTGGTTGTGAGACGGATGCAAGCGAGGAGGGCGTGGCAGTCTCCGTGCCTTGCAGAAGTCTGGGTGTCCATCCAGTGCCGATCTCTTTCAGGGTATGGTCGATCCAGGGGAGAGGGTGCCCCTCACTCTGCAGCGAGAGTTTTCAGAAGAAGCACTGAACACCCTGGCTGCCAGCCCACGGGAGAGGGAACAGCTCCGTGAACGCATTGACAAGCTCTTCAACTCCTCCAGCCAACAGGTGGCAGCAGCGAGCATTCTTGTCTGCTTGTGCATGCGTATCTGCTGTTATACGTCTGCTCTTCCCCACCATAGATCTACAAAGGTTATGTTGATGACCCCCGAAATACAGATAATGCCTGGATGGAGACAGTGGCTGTGAACTTCCATGATGAAAAAGGTCACGTTTCTTTTTTGTAATAACTTCTCTATTTTGGCCCATCTTCATGTCACCCATCTTCATGTCAAACTATGGATTTTTAAAGATATCAATGAAAGTGTCGTAAAAGCTCTGTTCCATACACTTGTATGAATGATACCATTATCGTTACAGGGGACAGTGTGAGTGAGCTGCCATTACAAGCTGGGGATGATGCAGGTCAAGTAACCTGGATGGACCTTGACTCCAACCTCTCTTACTATGCGAGCCACTCCCATTTCCTGGAGATGGTCGCCAAGGAAAAACATGCCCACTGGTAATTCTCCAGACACTGGAAATGTGATCAACTCTAAATGTAATCGGCAGTCCAGATTATGAATCTAACATTGCGTGTGCCAGCCAGGCCAGCTGGGGAAAGATTCTGCTGCTAAGACCACTGTGCACCTGCCCCCAGCTGCCTGGGTCTCGATAAACCTGGCTGACCGCTTAAACGTGATGCAGCTTGTAGGCAATTATGCCTTAACTCTTACCATCATCCAGAATACAAAATGCTGTCAGCGAAGGTTAATCGAATGCTCTGTCAAAATCCATATAACTGCAAATATGTCATGCATACAGAGTTATTAGTTTTAGCTTTGTACATAGTGTTTGTACCAAAGTGTGAACATTTACCCGTCCTGTAAAATGGCGTTGGTTAGCATCAACACTAATTCTGCTTGAGGTGCTCACCAATGATGGGACGACAGGTGAATAAATGCTTTGGTCAAAAAAAAAAAAAAGGGCTTCATTTTCCTCCATCCACTCGGTGAGCCCGCCTTTATGTTTTCATTTAAAAACCACCACGCATGCTTTGTCAAATTAAAAACCTATCAAAGCTTTCTCTATTACATGTATACAAACGATTCATTTTCTCACTGATAAGTCAATCAGCCACAAGAGAACAGGAACCAGGCTTCCTGTGATTGCATGGCACTGGTGTTTATTAGGGTTACTAAGCAGCTCTTCATGTGCAATCCAACATCTGGCAACCCTGGAACAGAACGGCCGTCTCTCTCACGGGCGGTGCCTCGAGATACATCAGTTAATGAGCGTGCAATCAGATGTGCCATGGTGGGGGAACCACTGTGTGTTTCCATTGATAGGAGAGTTAGGACTGGTGTGATGGGTCTGCACATTTGCTGAAACAGCAGCTTGGACAAAAGGAAAAAGACAGGCACGTAGGGATGTATGCATTTGCGTTTACCCCTGAAAGGCAGACCTCAGCTGACTGTTTGTAACGGTTCTCCGGGTGTGACCAGGACACACAGAAGGTAATAAGCACAGTCCAAGGCAAATCTGTGAAAAGAGCTGGCCATTTTATAGGGCAGAGGCTTCTCAGAAAAAGAATTTCAAAATAGCTCAATGGATTCTTCAAAAAAACAAAGCATTCCTAAAAATTAGTACTGCATCTATCGTTGACAAGCCATTTGTCTAATCGAACAGTTTAGCTGAGGATGAGCAGCATGTTAGTGGCTGTCAGTGATGTGGCTGCATGGAATGTGATGGTTAAGCAACCCGAGGCTCACAGTGAGCAGAAGTAGTTGTGGACCGGGAAGGAGGCCGCGGCAGAGAGGGCGATGCCCAGGCTGTCTCCCACGCTGGCTGCAGCCATGGCAAACTCACGCTCCCTGTCTCCGGTCTGGCGGAGAGAACAACCATTAGGGTAAGAGCATCCCTCCGTGAGATGGCCACTGGCACACGGCAGAAGACCACGAGGATGGGGGCTGCGGGCAGCCAGGAGTCCACATCAGGGTGGGTCGTCATCACTCAGAACTGCATAACTGCCCTGCCTAGCTTTGGGCAATTACAGTCTGGCTGTAAATATACACAGTGGGAAAGGTGGCGGGCATTTTTATACAAAAGACCCACCAAATATAGCATTCACTTTATCTAGAAGACAGCAGTCCCACTGAGCGTTATGTATTCTGATAAACGTTAAAGGTTCCCTCCTATCTAAAGCCGGCAAAGCCAAGGTCTGGTTGTGCTTTTAGATCTCACCTGCATATGGAATCCACATGGACTCAGTGGAAAAAGAACACAGCCAAAACAAGTCAAACTGCACACACAACCGCATGCCTTTGATAAAGCGACTGATAAGAGTGACATCTTTTCATTATGAGCCTGAAGACGGGACGCCCCAGCAGGCTGGCAGTCCGTCATCGGGGCAGATGAGCACACGCTAAGGGCAGTTAACCAGAGCAGGTAAACTCCACACTCCAACAACTGGAGACGCGAGAACTACTGTCCCGGGAAACAGGAAAGAGAAATCCAGGCATCAGAAGAGGAACCCATTAGCAGTTCCCCTGTCTGAAATGCCTCGGCATTACAATGAAAGGCATCGGGCCACTCAGAAAGAAAGGTTCTTTTGGGGGTAGAGGGTGTGAAACGTAACCGAGAGATTTACCTCCTTACTGATGAAGTAAAAGGTGTTGACATAAGCCGCCCCCCCGAGAAGTCCTTCGTAGGCAACTATGACAAAGACGACGATGGCACTGGACAGGAAGTGGTAATAAACAGCCAAGAACAGCAGCATGGCATTGACACACTGCAGGAGGACAGAGAGGGAGCTGAAACAAGTCGGTCCACCTGAGAAGAGTAAAAGGAGGAGGAGGAGGCTGCCTAGAGCCCCCCCCGTCGCCCCAATGGCCAGCCCTCACCTGCAGCACTGACATGAGCCATACACGGCGAATCTTCACACAGAAGAGGGAGGATCGCGAGGCAAACACCCCAATCTGGTAGAGAGTCTGAGACCTGCGGATGAGACATGGGCTGTAACAGTATGGACGCCGAGAGGCCCCCCAGCGGAGGGGGCCTGAGCGGGGGGGGCGCTACTGACCAGCGGTACTGCTGCGCATGGGACAGTGAGAAGCTGGGGAAGTACAGCAGCTCCAGCTGCAAGAGGGCAGAAACGTGTGAGTGCGTCTGCCTCACGTGTCACATGTTGAACTTGGTGACGCAGCTGGAACTCACCAGGCCCTGGTTGATGAAATACTCGGCGAAATAGACAAGCCCCAGAGGAATAATGAAGCGGAGGAGCGCCTGCAGACACAGAGCGGCGATAAGACCACCCAGCTGGCCAATCACACGGCACACCTCCATCCCAAGCACGGGAGCGCACTTACTCTCAGGACGAGCACTTTGTCTCGGCAGGTCAGCGGGCCCTGGCAGTCCTCTGGCACAGCGCGGTGGGGGGTGAAGCACAGGTCACATGACAGGTTAAGGGGTAAGAGATCCCCGCAGCTGCTCAAGGCCACACTCACCTTGCACTTCCTCATACCCAATCTCCACGCCCTCGTCACCCTCATCAGTCACCAGGGGTCGTCTCTCTTGATTGCACCTGCCAGGCACGATCGAACCGTGGTCCTCTGGCACACATCGCCATTGTGGAAATGAGGACGGAGAGTCCAGGAGGACAAAGTAGCTGAGAAACAAATACAAAAAGGTATACTCTTATCAACACCGCCTACGGCCCACCACGACGTACTTTAATAAACGGGGCCTACAGTACAGCACGTCTCACCACCCATCATCAAGAAACATGGCTTCCCATGAGTAGCTCACCTTACTGCCATGACGACGGGGACCACTAGCATAAGCAGTAGGGTGTGTCTCGGAGACAGGCCAGCTTGTGTGAAAACCGAGTACAGTAAAGCTCCTGCCACTCCTGCTCCACCAGTACCGGACCCCCAGCCACCCAGCACAGACCTGCCGGAGGAGGTATGCACCCAGGACAAAGGCATGTTAGCACTAGGCAGAGAAGCAGAGAGAAGATCAACAAACTCCAGAAACAGAATGCCGGAGGGATTCGAACACCCGGCTCTGGACGTGTGAGGCTCCAGTGCTGCCTACTAAGCCAGCATAGCTCCCATTAATCAAACAAATTTAGACTTGAAAAAAGTCTACGGCTACTTATAAAAGTTATTTTAAGATATGAGTTACGTTATTCATCTAAGAGGGAAATTCTTACACATACAGCAGGAATAAACAGCCTGTCCAGGAACCTACCGGGGGAAGAAGACTGTGAGGGAGAGGAAGGATAACTCTCCCAGGCCAGAGCTAACACTGGCGAAAACCACTCCTGAAAGAGAACACATTGATTCACGTTAATACGCATCCCTCCACATCGCTACACACCACACTCATGCCTTATAAGTATTACTACACATGAGAAGATCTGGTAGCCATCGCATCAATACAGCGTACAGATCATTCTAAAATAAACATAAGGAGAATGACAAAG
This sequence comes from Gymnarchus niloticus, assembly GCA_009936485.2. Lineage (NCBI taxonomy): Eukaryota > Metazoa > Chordata > Actinopteri > Osteoglossiformes > Gymnarchidae > Gymnarchus > Gymnarchus niloticus. The sequence goes on from JAACJT020000037.1 coordinate 3,576,440, forward strand.
AGAGGACAACAGTACCCAGAATGCTCATGCCCACTGTGGAAGAGAAAGACACAACCAGGAAGCTGGCAGTCGCTGTGGCGATACACGTCAACACACGGAACCTGTTTGGTTGAATGCGTTGAAGCAAAATACAAAGATTACGGTCAAGCCAAGGGCAGCTGGGATTGTTAACGGAGGCCAACGATCAGAGTGAAAACTGTTTACCCGTAAGGGACCTTGTGGATAAAGAAGGGTGCGACTGCTTTGATGAGGAGAGTAGGAAGAATATCAGCCAGAAGGACAGCCTGAAATGAAAGAACAAAATAAGAATGGATGCTACACTGCACATCCATGGAGCTCGACACAATGTCGACAGGACAAGAGTTTTACCGCTGTAGAAACGGGGTTACAGTCATAGCTAATGCTGGTGGTGTTAACGCCTCCATCCAGCTGATGGAGATGTGCATCTGGCTGTTAAAGAAGACGGTGAAGAGCTGGAGTTAAAATCTCAGTCAACCAGAACAAAGTTTTCTATTTAACTTGACATGTGTAAGTTTGGTGTCCGTGTATTTAAGCAACATAATATGCAAAAGAAAATGCAGCCTTAAACGTCAGTTAAATATTGAACCCCACGAAACAGGCTGTCTTTCCAAAAAAAAGCATCACAGAGACAATTGTATATAAGTACAGCCACTTCCAAATGAGATACAAGACTAACCACGTAGGCCTAATTTCTACAAAATAGTGAACTTTACATGGATTCATTCTTACAGGCGCTGTGCTGTTTGTTTCCTGCTGTTTCAGGATGTCGTGGGCAGCACTGAGCATCACCACATAAGCAAAGTTGTTGCATAGCCCCAAGCACCTGCATAGAAATGAGGGTAAATTAATGGATATCTGTGGAGATACACTTCATTGATGCACGTACAACACACGGCACAAATCCAATAATGAAAGAATAATGAAGTCTGCTCTAATCACACGTTGTGGGGGCTGGCGAGTGACCAAATTCACTGCAACAGACTACCCCTTTAATGATGTTGTGACGTAGTTTCCTTTTTTCTGTTTAGCTAGTTAGTTCCTATCACGGGGTGAGTGAAGATGGTTTTCTCCTGACTTAAAAAGAAAAGGACGAAAATAAAAGTTCCCAGCTTCGGGTTTTGATTTGCATTCTGCGACTCCGGTGTTTTTACTTTAAAAACCCCTACATTTTGGTGACCCCAACACCCCTTCGGACGTCTCCGAGGTGTGCTTATCGAGACGCAATGCCCATGAATGCGGTCTTTTTGAAGTTTCCGGAGTTTTGGGAAAACCATGCCGCGGTTTGGTTTGCACAAGCGGAGGCTCAGTTCGCCCTACAAAGAATTATGGAGGACGACATGAAATATTATTATGTCGTCGCAGCACTGGGCACCTCCACGGCAGCCAGAGTGGTGAGTCTGCTGCAATCCCCCATCGAAGCTAATAAATATGGATCGCTAAAAACACTCCTGTTGGAGATTTTCGATCTGTCCAAGTCTGAGCGCGCCCGGAAGCTCCTCGCTTTGCCCGGCTTAGGCGATTCGAAGCCATTCGATTTGATGGATTATATGTTATCCCTCCTGGGCGACCACCAGCCTTGTTTTATTTTCAGGGAGTTGCTTTTGATGCAGCTGCCCAGTGGTGTACAGTCAGCTTTGGCTAATTTGCCGGTTAAGGATCTCCGTGCTCTGGCCAGGGAGGCTGACAAGGTTCACATGGTCAAGATGAAGTGCTGCACAACTTTGCGTGACCCAGCCCCCGATGATACTCCGTACCCCATGGATGCCACCATCTCTGCTGCGAGGCAGCGGTCGCCATTGACCTTGTGCTTCTACCACGACCGTTTTGGCCCCAAGGCAAGGAGGTGTCATGCGCCTTGCAGCTTCAAGGCGGCAGGAAATGGGGGATCCGGTACTCATTAGCTGCTATGGGCATCGGCTGTTCAGGCAGCCTGTTGTTCACCACAGATTCCATCTCTGGACACCGTTTCCTCTGCGACACAGAGGCACGGGTGAGCATCCTACCCGCATCGGACACAGACAGGCAAACTGGGGGACGAGGCCCACCCCCTGAGGCCGCAAATGGCAGCACCAGCCAGACGTTTGGGAAGCGGCAGGTCACATTGCGTTTTGGGGGGCAGCAATTTGAGTGGCATTTTGTGCTGGCCAATGTGTCCACCCCCCTCTTGGGTGCCGATTTCCTCTGTGCCAACAATCTGCTCGTGGACGTCAAGAACCAACACCTCGTTAATGCGGAGACATTCAACTCCCTCCCATGCTCACTCAGCAGCACCTGCTCATCTAGGCTGTCCAGCGCAATCTCCACCTCTGACGATTTTGCTTGCCTCCTCGCCAAGTTCCCCGAGCTTACCAAGCCCACCTTCTCACCAGCTTCAGCCAAGCACGGTGTGGAGCACCACATCTCCACCACTTGCCCACCTGTCCACGCTCGCGCTAGGCGACTGACCCCGGAGAAGCTGGCTGTCGCTAAGGTTGAGTTTGAAGCCATGGAGCGCATGGGCATTGTCCGTTGGTCCAACAGTCCATGGGCTTCACCACTCCACATTGTGCAGAAGTCCGATGGTGGTTGGCGCCCATGTGGTGATTATTGCCGCCTCAACGATGCTACAGTACCCGACCGCTACCCGGTCCCCCATGTCCAGGATTTCTCTGCACATCTCGCAGGCAAGGTCATTTTCTCCAAGGTGGACCTGATTCGTGGTTATCACCAAGTGCCGGTTCACCTGCAGGATGTCCCAAGACTGCAGCGATTACCCCATTTGGGCTGTTCGAGTTTCTGAGGATGCCTTTCAGCTTGAAGAACGCCACGCAGACATTCCAACGCCTAATGGTCAGCGTCCTGAAGGATGTACCCTTCCTGTTTGTGTACTTGGATGACATCTTAGTCGCCAGGTCCCCCAAGGGTGAACACCTGGTGCACCTCCGGGCCCTCTTCGAACGCCTCAGTCACCATGGCCTGATAATCAATCCCGCGAAATGCCAATTTGGCCTTCCGTCCATTGAGTTCCTCGGCCACTGCATCACACCAGAGGGAGCAGTTCCTTTGCTGGCTAAGGTGGAGGCCATCAATAATTTTCCATGACCTGTCTCCGTGAAGGTGCTTCAGGAGTTTTTGGGCATGGTGAACTTCTACCACCATTTCATCCCGCACGCCGCACAGCTCATGCGGCCCCTGTATGATGCCCTTAAGGGCAATGGTGCTGGATGTGTGGTGGATTGGTTTGATGAGAGATTGAAAGCTTTTACAGATACCAAACAGGCTTTGGCTAATGCAGCCCTGCTCACCCACCCAGCGCCTGGTGCAGCGGCTGCCCTCACGACAGATGCCTCGGACTATGCAGTGGGTGCCGTGCATGAACAGTTTGTGGATGGGGTCTGGCAACCTCTTGCTTTCTTCAGCCGACAGCTTTGCCCCAACAAGCGGAAGTACAGCACTTTTGACCGGGAGCTCCTTGGCCTCTACCTGGCTATCCGTCACTTCCGTTTTTTGCTAGAGGGCCACTCAATGACAATGCTCGTGGACCACAAGCTGCTGTGTTTTGCTATGGGCAAGGCATCTGAGCCATGGTCTGCCCGCCAGCAACGAAATCTCACATTTATTTCTGAGTACACAACTGACATTCGACATGTGGTGGGGAAGGACAACCTTGTAGCTGACTGCCTCTCCCGTTCCCTAGCAGGCGCTGTGCACCTTGGCATCAACTATGCCCAGATGGCAGCTGAGCAAGCTGCCTCCCCGGATGTCCACACGTGTAGGACTGTGTGCACGGGCCTGCGCCAGGTGGATGTCCCTTTTTCTGATGGTGGTGGCATGCTACCGTGTGATGTCTCTACGGGCAGACCTAGGCCCATGGTACCGCTGACCTGGTGCAGGTGGGTTTTTGATATTGTGCACGGCCTCTTGCACCCCAGCTGGAAGGCATCTCAGAAACTGGTGGCTGCCAAGTTCGTGTGGCACAGCCTGAAAAAGGACATCCGGAGCGGGGCCAGGTCTTGTCTGGAATGTCAGCGTGCCAAGGTTCATCGCCACGCTAGAGCCCCATTGGCGCCTTTCGTGGTACCGGAGAGGCGTTTCAACCATGTTCATGTGGATCTGGTGGGGCCTCTCCCGCCCTCCCGGGGGTTCACTCATTTCCTGACCATTGTGGACAGAACCACCCGCTGGCCTGAGGCCATTCCACTATCTTCTACAACGACTGCCGAAGTGGCCCGGGCATTCATCACTACCTGGACTGCCCGTTTTGGCATCCCATGGGACATCTCCTCGGACAGTGGGCCTCAGTTCATTTCAGAGTTGTGGAATACTGTTGCTCATGGCCTCGGCATGACACTTCACCATACCTCTGCCTACCACCCTTAGGCTAACCGTTTGGCTGAGCTGAAAGCTGCTCTTCGTGCCAGCCTCAGTGATGAGGGTTGGCTGGACAGGCTCCCTTGGGTCATGCTGGGTCTCAGAACGGCCCCTAAGGAGGACCTGCATTCCTCATCGGCTGAGTTAGTGTATCGGCAGACCCTGTGGGTTCCGGGGGATTTCCTGCCTCAGGTCACTTGCCCCTGGTCCGCCAGTCAACAGCGAGCCGACCTCTTGGACTGTGTCAGGAAGTTCGCTCCTATACCTACGACACAACATGGTCTGCCGTGTTCCCATATCCTCCCTGGGCTATACGAGGCCAAGTATGTCTTTGTGCACCACGACGCCCATCGGGGCCCACTACAGCCTCCTTATGATGGTCCGTTCCGCATCCTCAAAGTGGGTGACAGGTATTTTGTGCTGGATGTCAGGGGTAGACCTGACAGCATTTCGATGGACCGCTTGAAACCAGCTCACCTAGACTGGGATGCGGCCTCCGGTTCGGTGCCAGCAACAGGGCGGGCCTTTTCCGCTGATGATAGGCCTCCGTCGAAGCAACGTCCCTGCCTTCCACCTGGGGCTCAGGGTGGCAGGAGCCGTTTTGGCCGGGTTTTGCAGCCCCCTCGTCAGCTGGACTTGTCTGTTTTTGTGAATTCTGGGGGTGCGTGTCTGGGAGCTGGCGAGTGACCAGATTCACTGCAACAGACTACCCCTTTAATGATGTTGTGACGTAGTTTCCTTTTTTCTGTTTAGCTAGTTAGTTCCTCTCACGGGGTGAGTGAGGATGGTTTTCTCCTGACTTAAAAAGAAAAAAATACGAAAATAAAAGTTCCCAGCTTCGGGTTTTGATTTGCATTCTGCGACTCCGGTGTTTTGACGTTAAACCCCCCCACAATGTAAACTAGTAAAACTACACACGAGCCATATTTAATAATAAAGGACTGTTCTAATCACACATAAACTATTAAAACTACACACGAGCCATATTTAATAATAAAGGACTTACCAAAAGCCGACCACATTTCTCAGCATCGCCCGGCCACCTTTAAACGACAGAGAGAGCGGTCAGCCTGGCAGAATGTCGACAGGAGAGTAGCTGACATTAGCGACGACACCCAGACACAAGCTGAACTTCACCTCCATCGTCAGAGAGCCTTTCACTTCTGTCCATGACTGAAAAGCAGAGTGAACCAAACGAGGGACTTAGGTTTCTTAACACTGATTACACCCTACCTAACATATCCTCCCCAGATTATAATCAGTCATCGTGGTAGCACTTTCCGTTCGATAACGGCATCAGAAGGACTTCTATTCCCTTCTGAAAATGAAATGTAACATTTGAGATCCGGCTTTTAAAGCCTAGAGTAAAAATGCGATGTATCTTAAAAATACGTCCGGCCAGCATCTCGAGTTTACGACATTGGTTCCTCTGAACGTTGAAGTCAAAATATGCGAAATTAGAAGAATTTTAATTAAAATTGTTAAACGTAATGCGAAATGAAGCACAGTTACAACGGCAATGTGACATGGTTAGCCAGAATCCTTTACTGGATAAGCTGCAAGTGTGTTAGCAGCTCCTCATACAGAAATATGCTGCTGGACCTCTAGACCAGTGTTTCCCATACAGGGCTACGTGAAGAAAGTGTGGAGTATCTTCCAAATTGAGAAAGTACTGGCCATATAGAGCGGTAATACACACCTAAACCAATTTTCTAAAAAAAAAAAAAAAACCCCTAACGACCCCCCCCCCCACACACACACACACATTCATCATAAATGTTAAATAAAGTTATGATATGAGTCCGGTTTGAGTGAGGGGGTACTTGGTAATTTCAATAGGGGCCATGAGGGTACAGCAAATGAAAAAGATTGGGACCTAGCGCTCGAGCTTAGCCTCCTTTTGTGTATCACACTTGTTTCCCTGCTTATTCATTTAATAAGCTAAAGGCTCAGAAAGGGACTTTCAGATAACTTCATGTTTTACAAAACCTTTCAGTAAGACATCTGCTCTACACGTTCTTTTATTATTGCATATAACAAATGGTTGCTTAACTCTGGCCAACCTATTTGCATAGGACTTCCTGCCCACTTTACAAAACCCACCCGTGGATTTTCTGACACGCAGTTAGAGTGAGCCTGGAGTGGATCCCAGTCAGTACGTAGCAGAGAACACCCTGCCACGCCTAAAGCACACAGCTAAGGATAATCCAGTTGACCTATAGCATGATACAGAGGTCACATTTACTGAAACACCACAAACAGATAAGAAATCACAGTGCACAATGGAGAGAATAATTTATTTTCTCGTGTACAGTATATGAATTCCTACAGTAAAATACATTCCCACAATGGCTTTTGGGCAAGAAGGCACAGGCTTAAGGGAATTACATCCATTGCAAGTGAAACACCCCGTTACAGGACTGAGAGAACCTGCAGGCATAGGTGTGGGGAAACAGCTGTCCTACATAAACCTGACATGGTGCTGCACACTCATCTCTCTTCCACTATGCATAAGGGCCCGCTAAAAACTTCACACACGGAGAAAACAGGAAGTAGGAATGAGGATTCTGGGAGGAGCGGCTGGCTATGGAGGAGTGACTCATGTGAGGTGGGGAGAAGCAAGGCTGGACTCGCACGTGGAATGTTTCGGGTTCAGTAGGCATGGTTGGCCACAAACAGAGACTCTCCTGCGGCAGTGCCTTTGTCCCCAGAGGAAACGTACTTTCCGAGGGCGGCCTGGCTGTTGTTCTGCAAAAGACAGAAAAGGGGAGGACCAGGACAAGTCAATTAGCAGGAGGGAGGAGAGCCAATATTTCACCTGACACATCACATGACCCTGGATGGCCATATCTGAAGATGCCATACCAGGGCCCTCTTGATGTATTCCTCCTGGCAGGCTTTGCCATTCTCCTTCTTGCCTCCCCAAGCCTTGAGTGCAGATGCCTGCAGGGCACGGCCGTACGAGAAGGTGAGAGCCCAGGGCTTGTGCAGGGGGCACTGGTTAATGGCATTCAGGTTGATGGTGGCCTCCTCCTCACTCTGACCTCCGGACAAGAAGGTAATGCCTAGAATGGAGAAAAAAAAAAAAAAAAAAAAAAAAAAAAAAAAAAGAGGGACAGGTGTATGAAAGCATGCTCTGTGCCTACTGCACACACGTGCATCCATGTGCAAGGGCATATTTATTTACGTGCGCGCATCTCTCACCAGGAACAGCAGGGGGCACAGTACGCCGCAAGGCGATGACAGTCGCCATAGCGATCTCCTGAGAGGAGTACTTGTGTGAGCAGGAGTGTCCAGCCGTCACCATGTTGGGCTTCAGCAGGGTGCCCTCCAAGTAGACGTGGTGGTCAGACAGCGCCTTGTAGACCGCGGCCAGCACCTTCTCCGTCACGTACTGACAGCGTTTCAGGTCGTGGTCCCCGTCGGGCAGGATCTCGGGCTCCACGATCGGCACAATGCCATGCTGAGGACAACATGGAAAACACAGAGGACCTTGGGCACCTTGCAGACTCGCACAGAGAAGGGTGCACGTGGAGACGAACGCTTTACAACGATCTGGAAGATCCTTCAGACCAAGGGAGGCATGTCCCTGTGAACTGAGACTCAGGGCTTCAACCACAGCTGGGCCATCAATATCGTCAGTTACAGCCACAGGAACGGCGTGTGACAAAAGCACAGTTAAGACATCCAAGCCTAATGTCCCTGCTTCTGAGCCACATTCCCCCGGCTGTCCATCATCTAAGGCTCACCATCTGGCAGATGCTGGCATATCTGGCCAAAACGTTGGCATTCTCAATGATGGCCAAGTTGGAAGGTGTGGTGGGTGTGATCTTCAGCACACAACGCCACTTGGCGAAGTCAGCACCGTCCTTCTTGTACTGAGCACAACGCTCGTAGAGGCCATCGAGACCTAGGAAAGGGGAGCACTGTCATCTGGTCATATTTTGTACACCAGCACCTTGTTCGTTTTGACCTGACTGCTTCACCAAAAGATAGGATTATGAAAGCATGCAGACAGTCTCTCACCCTGGGTGGTGGTCTCTCCATTGGTGCCTGCCAGGGGGACCACACCCTTATCCACCTTGATGCCCACCACGATGCCCTTCTCCTTGATGAGCTGGGGGAACGGCTTCCCACTATCGTCCTTCTGGTAGAGCGTCTCATGGAAGAAGATGACCCCGCCGATGCAGGGGGTGACGCGGTCATTGGCGGTGAAAAGCAGCTGCCGGTAAAGCCTGCGATTCTCCTCTGTGTTCTCAGCACTGATGCTCTGGAAGCGCTTGGCGATGCTGCCTACAAGAGGCACCTCATTTAAGGCACCTCTTCTCAAAACATGCCAAGGACAAGAGATGGTACAGTTCTGCCAGCTAAATCGAGCCCTTAGAGGGCTCTGCTACCGTACCCAACACAATTCCAAAGCAGTCCAGTAAAAGATACATTTGACCAAGTCGGGACAACTCTAGGTTACTTACAGGAAACGCACTGACTGAACAGGGAAACACAGTCACAGTCACGTGCTGATTCACTGTCTCACTTTGCTGGAAAATACAGGGTCTTGCAGTAGGAACTACTGTACATCATGCTAGTCATTCTTGACACAGTTTCATGTTCATAACCCTGTTATGACGCCATGTCACATTTACGCCTGAACCCGGCTCACAGTGTGGAATTCCTGTGTAATCACTTTTTCCTCGCCACGGTCCCTACCTACCTGTGGACTCATCGGCGGCGAGGATGCCCTTCCCCGGGGCGACGATCCTCTGGGCGATGTCACTGAGCTCCTTCTTCTGCTCGGCGGTCAGGAAGGGGTAGGCGTGCGGCATGGCGCCTCTGGGAGGGAGGGAGGGAGGGCAAGACGCCAACGTTGGTGTTTCAAAAGCCAACATTCCCGTGATGTACGTCTTTCCAGCTGCACTGTACTGAACTCAGTCTGAATAAATCTCTCCGTCATCATCACCATTCTGAAGGCCTAAGCATCACTTTGGCTTATAAGTTGATTTTTCCTTCCCACGTGCGTGTCAGTGGGCGCCCACAGCGCCGACAGCGTGCTCTCACAGCGGGGGTGTGTAAAACACCTGTCATCTAGCCTCCACACGCCGTATGAATACACACAAGCCCGATATTCAGACGGCGGCCCCTCCGTCTTAACGCATGGGCCCCTGCCCTTGGCCTTGCATCACTATGACCTTGCGTAACCCTCTTCCGGAGCTGAGGCCGTTAATTCAAAGATGATGGAAAAAACAGAAGGCGTTCGAGCCGACGACGCCATCCTTTAATATGAAAATCGCTTCTGTGTGCGGGAAACAAACAACAACAACAACAACAACAAAAAAAAGATGCTGAGACTCACCAATAAAACTTACTGCGCGGAGAGGAAACGTCGAGCAACGCTGCGAGAGCTAGAAGACGTGAGGAAGCGAGACGTCACGCCGTCTAATACGAACGTGGAGGAAAGTCACGTGGTACCGAGGAGGGGCGGGCACGTCAAGACTCTCTCTAATTGGATTGGTCAACTCAAATTCGGTACGTAGGAGTTCTCCAATCACAGAGCACGTTCGCGATGATGGACGCCAGCTCTGCGATTGACGTGGCAAACGCGGATGGACGAGTGCGCTTGCGTGAAAGGGTGGGGCCATCCGAAAACATGCAGGGAGGGCGGGACTTCACATAATAAATGAGGAGTACGTGAGTCTTCGCATGTCATCATCATCGCCATTGTTCCTAGATGGGTGGCTCTGTTGTGTCTTTACCCCATCTGGAGCTTTTATGAGACTCTGGATCGAGAGAGTGTATAGTAGAAAATGTCATCTGCGTTTCAGAGTAATTTTGCGTGGCAAAAATACATTTTCAATTACAATTTTAAAATAGGGCTACTGTAGGCTTCCAGTCGTGTGTTGAATTCGGAAAACTTGTAGTGTTTACAAGAGCGGTTACTGGAAATAAATGCAACTTCTAAACATGCACATTTCATTCTGTCGCCACTTACTTTGCAAGACTTTCAACTATCCATCCAGTTACATAAAAGTATTATTTTGGCATCTAATTTCAGTATGTGCAATTTAAGTTTGGTTACGTAGTTATTTGTCGGTTTCTCTCTTAAAATAAGTGTAAATACATATTCCTGTGCAATATTATGTTGTGGCTTTAATTACATAATACGACCTCTTATCCGTGAAATTAGGAAATACAGAACTTTACATTATTTTTCAAGATGATGGAGTAATGGCCATGCATTGCTATCATTTTATCCACACGGTCCATACTTAACGGGAATATGATCTGACATTTCATTTCATCTGACATGTTTTCTCAGTTCTTGTTTATCTGTCTCTGAAGATTTCTTCTGCTTCATACAGCCGCCTTTTGTCTTGGTCTGTTGGCTTTTTCTGTTAAAGATCACAGGCCGGATCGATTCCATCATTAATACACATAAATAACAACACTGCATAGCATGGTGCATTGTCCTGAGGACCACATAGACACTAAGGACCTGATTAATCAAGCTTGTGTGTCTGGGTGGCTCTGGAACATTTCAAATGTATGTCTATAGTGACTACTGATTACTATATGAAAAGCATATAAGAAAAACACAATTTTCACATGTGGTATTCCTTTGTGAGAAACAAGTGAAGGTAGCACGAGCCTGATAGAAATTCTTTTAGAGGCTTTGAGAGAATTCTTTTATGATGAGAAGTGACAGGGGGACAGGCAAGCAGGAGGAGAAACCCGAAACAGGCACCTGTGTGTTGCTGCTATGTATTTGCCCACCATGACCCCTCACATGAGTCGCTTGGCTAATCTTAGCGCCAGGCGGCTATCAGAGAAGCACTGTAACATTCACAAAGAAATGCTCAAGGGAAACAGCAAGGGCTGTCAGACACCATCAAAGGGCAAAGTCAGATGTAAGGCAGAGAACAGAGCACCGAGGGCAGGGAAGAAGGCAAGAGTGCATGTGGAGAAGAACACAGGAAAGGCATGGAAGATGTCTAGATAGAGGGAAACAGGAGAAAAGAAAGAGAACATGAAGAAAGGACAGATTGCTGGAACTGCTGTCCGAAAAAGAAAGTGGTACACACAAAAACACTTTCAGTGTTCATATTACACAGTATGAGTGACCTGCTCAGGTTATCCATCATCGTCCCATCACGTTTTCTGGTAAGGGTAACCATAGCAGTATGCCAAGTAGGCCAGACCAGACCACATTTTCCATAGCTACAGACGTTAGCTTGTTCTGGGGAACCACTGACATTCCCAGCCCAAATGCTTTTGGTTAACACCAATTAAGGAAAGTAAAGATATCATTTTTGGAGCAAACGTTTTTGTTAAAATATTAACAACTATAACTTTGCAGAAGCTTCATGGGGAGAATTACAGAAGGCACTCCTCCTGAAATGTTCTTCATTTATTGTATTTATGTTTTCACCCCTACCTACTCCCCTTTAATGGATCATTACCTTGTCATGGTGAATGGGCTTGTGCATCTGAAGGATGCTATGAGCTAAACTTTGTAGTCTTATCAAGATGAGCAGGTCATGGCAGAGAGGTTAGGCTAAATATGGTCCTGGTGAAAGAAATGGTAACCCGCTCCAGTATCCTGCCAAGAAAACTGAATGGACGAAAGCCACCAGACATATGGGATGATACAGGACGATAAGCCCTGCAGGTTTTGAAGGTGTCCAACATAATACTGTGGAAGAAGAGGGCAAGTAAGATGTGCTTGGAATGAAATGAAAATCCCATGTTGCAAAAAAACATTGGAATGGTGACAGTATACAGCCTTGCCGTGCTCCTTTCCCAGTTAAGTATGACTATGTCAACTAGTCCTATTAAATCTATGCAAATTCAATTCAATTTATTTTTGTTGTGCCTTTCACAACAGGGTTGCCCCAAGGCACTTAAAAAAGGCGTGCGATAATTACAATGTACATAAATAAAAAAAGGGAAAAGGCCGGAGGACAACAGAGGAGAGGAACCAAAAACTCCTCAGCAAAGAGAAAAAAAACCTCTGGGGGTCAAAATAGATGGGGAAGATGTAGAAACAGCGGAAGTTTGTTTTCCTAGGCTCAAAGATCTCCGTAGATGGTAACTGGAGCCAGGAAGTTAAAAGATGATTGCTTCTTGGAAGAAAAGCTCTGGCAAATCTGGACAAAATATTCAAGAGCAGAGATGTCATCAAAGGCCCATGCAAAGCAAAAGCTCAAAATAGTCTGGACACGTAATGAGGAGACAGGATTCTGTGGCGATAATAATGTTGAGAACAATTCAAGGCATTAGAAGAGGACCATAAAAGTTACGATGGATGGAGAGCATTACAGAAATGATGTGTATATCTCTGCAGGAGCTCAGAGAGGTCAGGAGTGCTAGAGTCCGTAAGGTCATGAAGAGTCGGACACAATTAAATGACTGATCAGCAAAATTCTACGTACTGCTGCTATTCAAACTTTAAAATGTACTGGAATATCAGTAAGATATGGCCGGTATGCTGATTGTAGCAGACTCTTATGTCGGGGCTGACAAAAGACACAAGTCACCACTCTTAACCCATTCAGTTTCAGGGAAAACACACCACTTTTGGAGTAAATGCTCACCAGTGGGGATTTCCTTTCAGCATAATTTCAGAATCATTATCAGGATAAATACATATGGTTATGTACACTTATACTTTATTGGTCTCCACAACGGACAACAAGGTTTTTATTCTGTTACATTAAAATGTGTTGTTGCTAACCTGGCCTTTTCTCTTTAGTGTAGCTTTAGGGCTAACAGGTTTTCCTCATAGATTTTCAGTGTTAGGAAAAATAGACCGATTTCACTAAACTCAAAAACACAAGAGAAGTGAAAGTTATTGAACGGTCCAGGTACAGACACAGTGAAAATACTCCATCCATCTTTACCAATGAGGTGTTGCAATGAGTCTGGAGCCTATCCCAGGATGTTTAGGGTACAACAATGACAACACCTGGGATGGCGTGCCAGTCTATCATGGGAATCAAACCCACAGTCGCTGATGGCGTGCCAGTCTATCATGGGACTCAAACCCACAGTCGCTGATGGCGTGCCAGTCTATCATGGGAATCAAACCCACAGTCGCTGATGGCGTGCCAGTCTATCATGGGACTCAAACCCACAGTCG
>JAACJT020000037.1:3597744-3658013 GCA_009936485.2 Gymnarchus niloticus
ACACAGGTGGATTATATCCTGTGCAGGAGGGTCAGTCTGAAGGAGATTGGAGACTGTAAAGTGGTGACAGGGGAAAGTGTAGTTAAACAGCATAGGATGGTGGTCTGTAGGATGACTTTGGAGATCAAGAAGAGGACGAGAGTGAGAGCAGAGTCAAGGATCAAATGGTGGAAGTTGAAAAATGAAGACTGTAAGGTGGAGTTCAGGGAGAAGTTAAGACAGGCACTGGGTGGCAGTGAAGACTTTCCAGATAGCTGGGCAACTACAGCAGAAGTGGTAAAGGAGACAGCTAGAAAGGTGCTTGGTGTGAGATCTGGTCAGAGGAAGGAGGACAAGGAAACCTGGTGGAGGAATGAGGAAGTACAGAAGAGTATACAGAGGAAGAGGCTGGCAAAGAAGTAGGAGAGTCAGAGAGATGAAGAAAGTAGACAGGAATACAAGGAGATGAGGCGTAAGGTGAAGAGAGAGGTGGTGAAGGCTAAAAATAAGGCGTATGGAGAGTTGTATGAGAGGCTGGAGACTAAGGAGGGAGAAAAGGACTTGTACCGAGTGGCTAGGCAGAGGGACCGAGCTGGGAAAGATGTGCAACAGGTTAGGGTGATAAAGGATAAGGATGGAAACGTACTCACAAGTGAGGAGAGTGAGCTGAGCAGATGGAAAGAGTACTTTGAGGGGCTGATGAATGAAGAGAATGAGAGAGAGAGAGAAGGTTGGATGATGTAGAGATAGTGAATCAGGAAATGCAATGGATTAGTAAGGAGGAAGTAAGGACAGCTATGAAGGGGACGAAGAATGGAAAGACTGTTGGTCCAGATGACATACCTGTGGAAGCATAGAGGTGTTTAGGAGAGATGGCAGTTGAGTTTCTAACCAAATTGTTTAATGCAATCTTTGAATGCAAGAGCATGCCTGAGGAGTGGAGTAGTAGTATACTGATACCGATTTTTAGGAATAAGGGTGATGTGCAGAACTGTAGTAACTACAGAGGGATACAATTGATTAGCCACAGCATGAACTTATGGGAAAGAGTAGTGGAAGCTAGGCTAAGAAGGGAGGAGGTGATTAGTGAGCAACAGTAGGCTTTCATGCCAGGAAAGAGTACTACAGATGTTTGCTCTGAGGGTGTTGATGGAGAAATATAGAGAAGGTCATAACTGGTTGTACTGTGTCTATGTGGACTTAAAGAAAGCATATGACAGGGTACCTAGAGAGGAGTTGTGGTATTGTATGAGGAAGTCAGGAGTATGTTAGAGTGGTACAGAATATGTACGAGGGCAGTGTGACAGTGGTGAGGTCTGCGGTGTTAGTGACAGATGCATTCAAGGTAGAGGTGGGATTACCTCAAGGATCAGCTCTCAGCTCTTTCTTATTTGCAATGGTGATGGACAGGCTAACAGATGAAATCAGACAGGAGCCCCCGTGGACTACGATGTTTGTGGATGACATCATCATCTGTAGTGAGAGTAGGGAGCAGATTGAGGAGACCCTGGAGAGGTGGAGGTATGCTCTAGAGAGGAGAGGAATGAAGGTCAGTAGGACTAAAACAGAATACGTGTCTGAATGAGAGGGAGGACAGTGGAATGGTGAAGATGCAGGGAGTAGAGTTGGCAAAGGTGGATGAGTTTAAATATTTGGACTCAACAGTTCAGAGCAACGGGGAGTGCAGAAAAGAGGTTCTCTGTTGAATATGTCGTTGAAGACAGAGGTCAGAGAAGAATGGCCAGACTGGTACGAGCCGATAGAAAGGCAACAGTAACTCAAACAACAACTCGATACAACCAAGAACTCTCTGAATGCACATCCCATCAAACCACAAAGCCAGCGGGCTACAGCAACAGAAGACCATACTGGGTGTCACTTGTCAGCTAATGTCAGTGAGGCTACAGTGGGCATGTATTCACCAAAACTGTGTAGTTTCTTGAACATGAGAATGATTTCACTGTACTCAAATGGCCTCCACAGTCACCACATCTCAATCCAATAGAGCACCTTTGGGATGTGGTGGAATGGGAGATTCACATCACGAAGGTGGAGCCAACAAATCTGCAGCTACTGTGTGATGCTATCCTGTCAATATGGACCATAATCTCTGAGTAATGTTTCAAGAACCTTGTTGAATCTATGCCAAAAAGAATTAAGGCAGTTCTGAAGGCCAAAGAGGGTCCAACCTGGTACTACCAAGGTGTACCTAATGCTGTGGCCAGTGAGTGAATGTTAGATAACAAGGATGTGGAAACAAATATGATGTTCTGACACAATAACAGGAAACAGCAATGAAAAGCCATTACAAAATTAAGAATGCATTAAGGATAATTCATAATCAATATAATGTACAGTTCCTTTGTATATGTATATACTCACTGGCCATTTTATTAGACACACCTGCCATAGGTGGGAGCAAGTCACACTTATCGAAGCCATAAGCAAATCAGGAATCCCGAGCTTCAAGCCAAAAGCACAAGCCGTCAAGTAAATCTAGTGAAGTCAGTGTACACAGTCATGGAAATAAGATCAAATCATATTCAGGAAACCATGAGTACAAGTATCACAGCTATGGGGTTTAATCAAATAATAACCAGGCATATTCTTCTACTGTTCTGCGTGACTTAGACGTAGATGTGGAAAATTATTCTTTATCTTTGATCATGAACAGACTCAAAGGGGACCAAAACTACAATTACATCTGTGAGCCTACAATTTGCATGTACAGCATGCAGTTATGTTTTCTCAAGTTACAGTACATAGAACAGCAAATGGGATCCAAAGAAGGTGGGAGTGGCTTTCTCGTCAACGCTTGGATTGTGAGGCTGTAGTTATTATAGTAAGCATACCTATCTGGGTATTAAAGTCCGTGCCGAGGTCATTCTGACACAGACCCATGGGTTTTGTAAATGGTTTTTCTTGTTGGTGGAGTCAACTGTAAAGAGAATATCTGAAGCTAGTAATCTGTGCATCAATGCCTCCAACAGTTGATTCATCTTTGCATAATTTTTCTTTTCCATGCTGAATCGTGATG
Organism: Gymnarchus niloticus; assembly: GCA_009936485.2. Classification (NCBI taxonomy): domain Eukaryota; kingdom Metazoa; phylum Chordata; class Actinopteri; order Osteoglossiformes; family Gymnarchidae; genus Gymnarchus; species Gymnarchus niloticus. Next base: position 3,600,761 of record JAACJT020000037.1, read on the forward strand.
ACATAGCCGGTCATCACTGCTGCACAACTGCCAGCTTTTAACATGCCGTATTGCGTCAATATGAGATAAGAAAAACAGCATTGATGGAATTTGGAATTTTCACAGATCAGCAGTCACAAGTCTAAGTCCAAAAGTTTACAACTTCAGTCAGACTCCAGTCAGGCCAGTTGATTTGAGGCACCCACCTCTGACACCAGCCCATTCTGCTCATACCAAGAATCAAGTGGCTGCTGCTCAATGGATGCAGACAAGGTCAAGAGGTTCAGTTAGAGTGCAATAAACCTAAATGATGTGTTGTGGTGGTTCAAGATTCTCAGAAATGTTGGGATTTTCACACAGTACAGTTTCTAGACATCACAAAGAATAGTGATTAGAAAGATTCGGCTAGAGGCAGGTTTGAGGCTAAAAACACCATTTTAATGAGGGGGACAGCCAGACTCTTTTGAGCTAAAAGTAAGAGCACGTGCAAAAATGTCTTGGACCAAACTCGAAAGTTCTAGCACCACCTACCCAGGTATACCTAATAAAGTGGCTGCCAAGTCTAAAGTGACTATGCATCCATCTTCTAACCACTTTTCCTGGTCAGACTCATCGGAGACAGCATACCACAGGATGCCAATCCCACCACAGGGCACATAGTCTTTAAACCGTGGAAGGAAATGTGAAAATGTCAGCCAGACCCAGGTGACCATTACATGGAAGCTCCAACTCCGGAGGCAAGGCAACCGTGCTACCCAATAATATACCCACTTACAGTAGTCTGGGTGAGGATATGTATGAATTAGCCGACTGATATAAGCTGGAAGATGATTTCATGAACTGCATCAACATAAGAAATAAAATTTACTTGCAGATTTAAAAAATACTCAAAAACCAAGAATACAAAAAATGAGGTTGTTCAAATAAGGCAAGCTTGTGCCGGTAGCAAAAAGATGAGGATTCGTCGTAAGCGCAACAAACAAGGTGATGATGTGCCAAAATGCTGTCTTCAGGACCACTTATCTTTCTTGATTTCTGGTTCCTTTTTGGCCTTTGTTCGATTTCAAAGTACATTGAAATGATCACACTCCTGTTACACGCCTTTGACAACTGTTGCGAAAGGCACCATAAAAATAAACTGAATCCAATAGATTCACTCTTTCATCACACTTCACATTTCGATGAAATAGTACAAGAATGGAATGAGGCTGGATGGAATCTATGTTTCTGCTCATCTCTGATCACCAGTTCATCTGGTCAGCTCACCTTAACGTACACGGGCGTGAAAGGCCCAGCTCATTCCCATGCAACAGGCACCATCACTAAAATATAAGTGAATTGTCTGGACAATTAAAGGTGGACTTCTCCTCAACCACACACTATCAAGAGGGATGTGACAACACAAACGCGAGTTCGTGCTCTTTAAACAGGTATGTGGACGTCCATAGTGTTAAATACTGGGAAGCCATGCAACCTGCCCAGGGCAGCACCTGGCAGCTGCTGAAGATACCATCTCCAGACTAGACAGGATGAGATTCTTATTGGTGTCCAGTGAAATCTAAGGCATGGTTTCAATGCAACCTTTTAGATGTTTCCTTGGGGAAAAAATAAGAGGTTAAACTGACAGGAAAGAAATGAAAACTGGCACCATTCTAACAACTAAACACCAAGACATCCGCTAACTCTGGGCTTGGATTATGGGAAATACTTTGAATCGCAAAACAAAATTAGAATACATTCAGTTGCATTTGGTTGACACAATTTCTTTTAATTTCAATCCAAAAAAATTTAAATTTATGAAAACTAAATAGCACAAAAAGACTAAACCAGGTTGTAACTGTAAAAAGTTTACTGTGGGCAAAGGAGGCAATGTGAAGGCAGGGGGGAAAAAAGACCTCAAAACATTTCATCACCACACCAAACAAGTAAATAACAGCTTAAAAACACAAAGAGCGGTGAGAGGAACGTTGGTCCCACAGAGGATGAGCTGCAGCGGGCGGTCAGTAAGGCCTGTCTCTGCGATCCTGTCTGTGCTCACCCCTGGGAAGGACAGCAGACACAGCTTCAGTGTTCACGTTTCAGAGCACTCACCAAGTGTGTCACGGGGATGTGTGCGTATGGATGTGGTGTCTACTCTGACACCAGCCGAGGGTCCATCTCTATCTCACGCCACACCACGTTTACGACACTTATCAGCAGCAAAGCGACAGCGTGTCTGCATAGAGGGAGTGATCAAAATCTTTGTCACATGACATATTCAGAAAACAAGCTGGTGCCTTTACCTGCCATCCATTTTACCAGGGCCGTACCCACCCCTGTCACCACCACGGCCCCCCCTGAAGCCACCCCTGTCGCCCCCTCGGCCCCGGAAGCCTCCGCGGTCAAAGCCCCCCCTTCCACGGTCTCCGCTGTAGCCTTGAATGAGAGAGAGACTGATGTCACATCATGAGTAGAAAACGTGGGGAACCTCGAATGGTTTTTGTTTGCCATTCTTGGCTTCTCTTCCCAGGTGACAGGTGAGGCCTACCTCCCATAGGAGGCATCCCGCCAGCACCTTCCGGTTTGGGTGCCTTGCACTGGTTGCATTCATTTCTCCAAGAGAAATTGAGGTTCCCACACACCCTAAGTGAGACAGAGGTGCAGCTCTGCAGTCTTAGTCATTGTATACAAAGCGACTAACTGTTTGAGGAATATTTCACTACAGTGTTGTGCAAAGAAATAAACTTAACCAGAAAACTCAGAAGTTATACTCACGGGTTTGAACATTTCCAGTCCCCTGCCCTCTGCTGTCCCCCACCTCCAGCATTGTTGCCAGGATAACCACCCCCTCGGCCACCACCAAATCCTCCACGGCCCATTGGGCCTACAGAAGGAACAGAAGAAACCAAAACATAGCAGGCTGACAGTGTCAATACAAGAAAAATGTGGCAAACTAGATGCACAGTTGCATCAGGGAGCAAGCAGGGCAAGGTAGAAAAGCATGACATCTGTCAATACGGCTGAAAATGACTTCTGAGGAGTGTACCAAGTGTAACGCAGTGTCATTCTCTGAAAGAAGCCAAGGCTAAGAAATGCCACGGCAGACAAAGAATGATTACATGTGTGAGGCCATAGAGACAAAACAGGAAAATAAGCGCAAGTGTAAATAAGGGGCAGAAGGCATCTGCAGGCCCGAGCACACCAAGGCTCTTCTACAGGCCTGAGCACATGAAGGTTAAACCTCACCTCCTCGACCACGACCTCCTCTCATGCCACCACGACCACCGCCAAAATCTGCCCTGCGAGTTGCAAAAGACACTTTGATGGGATTTCCATGGAAATCCTTGCCTGCAGGTGGGAAGAGAAGGCGACACAAAGGGGTGGGCAGGATGAGTGAAGGCACTTCCTACATATTATGGGCAAAAAAAGCAAGGAGAGACTTTGACTCACCATCAAACCAGTCAATGGCTGCTTTGGCAGAAGGGGGGTCATCAAAAGACACTGTGGCCTCTCCCTTCAGTTTGCCCGTCTCTCGGTCTGTGTACAGGTTGATCATCGGCAGGCCAGTCTTTTTGTTCACCTTAGCAGAGACAGCATCCCAAGTGGTCATCAGCCATAGCAGAAACATACGAGTGGAGGTAAGCGGAATTGAACCAATAGAGAAGTACCTTGATTATGCCAATCTGCTTGAAGAAGTCTGCTACAGACTCTACTGTATAGCTCTCTCCAAGTCCTTGCACAAAAATGGTGTTGTTGTCAGAGTTATCCTGGTCCGACACTGTGAGGAAGGAGGAAGAGGAGACAAGATCATTATGAGCTGGGGCATAACAGCAGCAGGAAAATAAGCATGACCAAAGCTACTCAGTATACAGCCAACCAACATTAGGGCTCATAGTAAATGTTTTTTTAAAGAATACCTGTTAGATGGGGGGAAAAAAAAGACTCAAGGAAGAAGAAAGTTGACTTACTGGAGTTGGGTCCTCCAGGTCCTTGGTCTCTGTGGCCTTCAGAAGAAGGAAAAAGACATGGGTCACCATCGATAGCAGACATCTTCAGTTCTGTCACACACAGCCATTCGCATCCATCGGCAGCCTGTCCTGATCCATTTGTCATACCCAACTACAAGTAACATTTAACTCAACGCATACCTGAGGCTTCCCCAAAGCCCAGTAGACATACTCATATGAACCTTAACACGGACATGTGCCGGGGGCTCCATTATCACTGAACTCAACATCCATGAGTGTGTTGTGTGTGACCAAGGGGTCACCAAAGCTGGCAGAAGAGCCCATTAAAGGTACAGATAAAGACCCCTCAGCTGCATTTCAAGCCAATGACAGAGAAATGTTCGACGACACTTCCAAATCACACACCATTTACCTGTAAACACCAACACTGTGATCAACAGCTGATGTACCAAACCACCACAGCCCTACACAATGAAACATTCTTCCTGAACATGGGACCCATCCCAATGCACAAGTTGTACTCTTATGTGGGATTTCACATGAACACACAATTCGATCATTCCCAGAGGACCATAATCAACGACCTCCACCCCAAATCCATCAGAACATTTTGTAGCAGGTACAGGTGGAAGCCTAAAGCCAGGAAAGCTCTCACGAGCAACACTCTTACCTACAGTTTCATGGGAGCATGTTTTAACAGGCACCATTGATGTGTGACTAGAACCACAGAACATTTCAAATCACTTCAGCCTGTGCTCGAACTGAGCCTGGACAGAAGGAGATCCAGCTGGATAAGTGGAAGAGAAGGCTGAGCATACCCTAGCATTACTGCTGGTGTTCTCAGAGGGCTCAGAGACTTTGACTTTACTGGGAAAGAAAGTACAACAGACAAGAGTTCAGACTGGGAGATCTTCAACCAGTTTAAATATAAATTCAGTGTGGCTTGAAAGCTGATGAGGGAGGAGTTAACTGGAAGCTTCCAGGTAATCCCAAACACTACAAACAAAATTGGATAAAAGGGTTAATTTGAAAATGTTTGAAAAATTTGTTTCTTAAAAATCAGCGTTCCCACCTCAACAATGTTTGTGTCATCTCATTTTCCAAATGTCGAAAGAAGAGAAAAATCTAGCAACACAACCAGTTTTTAGTGAAGCAAAGAAACCTCAACATGCAATGCATACTATTTTACTAGCAAAGAGTGGCTTCATTTGTGGTTAATGTTCAGATCATTCAAATGATTACTATCCCAGTTCTATGATTAAAGACAAAGTGAAGATAAAGAAAATGAACATAACAATATGAAGATACGACCCAGATAAATACTTAACACTGGCACCAGACAGTCAAAGAAAACCATGTTTCTATGAAGAGCTTCCTTTATCAATGACCCCACACTGGACATACCCAACGGTACACATGGCCTGTGCTCACCACCCCAGTTCTGAATATTCCCCAACAAAAAATATGTTTATACTTCATTCTAGGCACAATCACGAATGTTGACCTCAGCCTTAGGTTTCTGGCACCTCCATTTTTGATAAATCCCAGGCACTGACCAGGCCGCTGATGATGTGAAGCACATCCCCCATATTGAGCCCATTGTGTTTTTTAATCAGAGCCATGAACTCAGAGTGGGAACAGAGATTTCATACATGTAGGACACCATGCAATGACCCTTCTTACATAATCCTGAAAGCCATGAAAACATTTTTTTGATCTGCACTCACAACCCATAAACCCCACACCAGCATTTCTTTCGGGTTTTCCCCCGTTTGATTCAGTGAGGTCCAGTTCAGTTCGCCAGACAAGGCGTTTAACCAGCATCATGTCAAAGTCCTTCATCCAGTGTGATGTGCACCTACTCACGAAACCATGACGAAGCACTGTGCGCCCAACCGGGATGTTTACCTCCTCCAGGCCGACCGAGATCATCACGAAGAGTTATGAGTGTTCTTGGTACAAAAAGCTGAAGAACCACAAGCATGGGAAGAAATGGCTCATTTCCATCAAGGGGTATTGTGTGAATGATCTGCTTATTTTCAGGCCTCTTCATAAAACCCATCTTATCCATCCCGTTTCTCTAGCCATCTAACACACCACATTGAGTTTGGCTGTACTTTACAAGATGTTCCAAAGTAATTGACTTAGTTTTCCAATATAATTTTTAAAAGGATTCTGGATACATCAAACTGAAGTTAGTCATGTTTACCTCTTTGGAGAGAAGTGACCATTTGGCTTTACAATTTCATCAGGTGTGGAACCTCCTTACCATGCTGTACTACATGGCATACCTCCATGGAGCATCTTTGTTTAAGACCACTTTGCTTTCGTTGCTTGCCAAGCCATCTCACAGCACCTCACAACGACTTGAGGCAACAAACATGAAACACCAAGTCCAGGATGTGTCACCATCTGGTGTTCGAATGAAACTTCACATGTAACAAACCAATATAGACCCAACTGCAGTTTGCCCTTGGAATGCACACTACAGCGCCCTCAAGTGGCCATTAAAAACAGCCTACACTACCAAATATCACTAAGGTTCATGGAATTTTACAGGAGACGTGCAGAAAAAAATTTGACTGAAGACCAGGAAAAACTGTGGTCACATGGTTCCCATGAAACTGCAGTACCCATTCTCCATCCAAAAAGTGTATCCTGCACCCCCAACTCTGAAAAGGCACACGTACACAAAAACAACACAGACACAAAACACACATGTAGAGTAGAGCAAATACACAAATTTGAACAACTACCTTCCAGTGGGTTGGTCTTGGCCTTCAGTGTTCACATGCAGGACTACGCCACATGCCACATAACATGCTGAGGTGCTTCAGGTGTGAACCCTCAGAAGTCACTCTTGAAATACCCAAGAACATGCCGATGCCATTGTAATGGGAATCCTTAACACACCAGTCCCCATGCCGTTCACACTACAGCAGAGGTCAAACTGCTCGCCCAAAGTGGCAAGGACATATACTCCCCACATCCTCCCACCTCAAGATGCTATGCATCCCTAGGGTCTCAGGCCCGGCACCATTCTCAGGGGGGCAATGGACACTGGAAACTTCCTCCACAGGCTACCCTGTGCATCACCGTTTATTACCACCCCTTCAGCCGCACTGGTTCATTCCTGTTCCCCTCCCCACCAGTCGTCTCTTGTTCACCCCGCAATTCTTTTTAAAGTATGACTTACCACCAAACTTATTGAATCCTCCTCGATCGCCCATTCTGATGGAGAGAAAAGCGAGACGCATTGAAGACTGGAGCCGTGGGGCCCTTCTCTGGGCCCCTAGCTTATTCCCTGCTGTGGTTTCCCTCCCATGCCCACCTGCCCTCCACATTTCTCCTCACCGTCCCAAAATTCATTAATGCCTTAACCCCAGATATCATTTTAAACCCCAGGTTTTGTTTCTTAAAACTAGCTACCTAATTGCCTCTAAAGGTTCAGTGACAAAGCCATCTTTTCTTTCGAGTGTTCTCTGTACCCTCACCTCGAGGGACACCAATTAGTCACTTTGGGGAATACAAGTGCCTTAAAGAAAACAGACCATTTTAACCTCGGCTGTGTACACTCCTAAGACCATGCTGGGTTGTTATTTTGATTTATGCATCAGGAGTAAGTGAAAAATCACCCATGTTCTGAGGTCCAGCTCACATTTAAGAAAACAGCTGATTTGGACTTCAGTTATTTTCAGAAAAAAAAAAACACTACTGAAGGATTCCTGGAATGTTCCACCTCTACCACTCACCCTTTCATTTGAACCTCTTCTGTATGTACCATTGTCCCAGGGGAAGAAAAAAAAATCCCCTAATTTGGTTTTTAGTGTTTTTCACAAATGTTTCAGAACATGTTCAATTTTCTCCCCTTTCCACTATCACTTACTAACATCTTGATCTTTGGCTGCCCCTCTAAGAGAAAACAAAATAAAATGGGGAAAAAAAACAACCCTAGGAGAAGATGCAAAGATTGATTAAAGCAATGATACAGTAATTGAAAAACGGCACAAAACAGCAGGTGACATATGGAGGACCCAACATACAGCAGGCTGACCAAAGTGCTTTACCAAACTCTCATCCCAGCATGTGTCTGTTAACACACAGTCTCATCTTGTGCTCCACTTTACACAGTAAATCAGCTACAGTGACATAAGCACTCCTTCCGTTATATCCAGGTGTGTGTACCTGCAGACATGACCGTGCGAGACAGATCTGGGGTCAAGGAGCCAGAACATGTACACATCCCGACCACTGAATAAAATGCAAAGGTGTTTTGGATGTGTCCTGAAATGTGGCCTTCCTAAAACCCACCAACTAAAGAGGAATCAGGGGAGTGTGCAAGACCACTTTAGATGTCACACTGTGGACGACCCAACGGGTTCTGAATTCAGAACGAGCCCACCTATGAGGAAGGGAAGCTACACGGCAGGCAGGCAGGCAGGCAGGCAGGCGGTACACGTCTCAAGCTACCCTGACCGTGTGTCCCATGCCACCTCAGTCAAAAAGCCAGGAAGCACACGGTCATGTCCTCGGGCTGGTGTTCACTGACCTGGGCTCGAGGCCTCCTTCAGACACCAGCAGATGTGTGAGATCTCATCTGTCTGAGCAGCTCCCATATCTAATCAGCCTTGAAACTCTCAACAGTGCCATTCTGTTTCCATTCAATACAATTGACTTTAGGTTCAAAGGGTTGGGATTGTACACAGTGAGCCCTTGCGGGCAGTTGCAGAAAGAAAGCAGCTCCCTTCAGCAAAACAGAAAACATTTAAAAGATGGATGCATTTGGGGAGGAGCCACAGGCTCCTAAATTCAACACCTGTGTGTTACATTGCAGTGCATTGTGTGTTTATAGTGCATGACTCTTTATGTTGGCTGCAGGGCTATCAGTGAGTGCGGTAAAGCATCCCAAGGATAAGATGACACTTACCCCATGCCTCCTCGTCCCCGAGGGCCCCCACGACCTCCCCTGTCAAATCCACCTGCACCCCTGCCCCCGAATCCGCCTCCACGTCCACGCCCGCCACGGCCATCCTGGCCACCGTAGCTGCTGTCCTGGCCTCCGTACCCACCACCACCACCACCCCCGCCACCCCCCATTGGAGGGGCATCCTGCCCATAACCTGAAGAGGGGAGGAGGAACCGGAGCACAGTTACACAAGTGACAACATAATGCGTTCAATGCGCTTGCTCCAGATAGTCAGGGATACTCACCCCCACCCTGGCTGTACTGACTCTGCTGGCCATAGCTCTGAGGGGGTGGCGAGTTGTAGCTGGGGGTCTGACTGTAGGGGGCGCCACCCCCACCATGCTGGGATGGCTGCTGCTGGCTCCCACTGCCACTATACCCACTGCTCTGACTGCCATAATTGCCACCACTCTGGGACTGGCCATAACTTGAAGACTGGGAGTTGCTGGCATAGCTGAAGAGCAATGACACGCCAAACGCATTAGCAGATATACTTTTGACCATGTCATGTATGTGTATGGGTTAGGCAAAACTGTACTGGAGGAAGGATTTGCAGCCATCTAGCCATAACAGCATTAACGGGGCTGGAAACTGATGTGGAGCAATCGGGTCCCTTTTTGATCTTGCAGCCTTGCGGCCTACCACATCACAACTGGACTCGTACGGCTGTCAGAAGTTTCCACATCACAGTCCCTCAACTTGCAGTTAACCAAGGTAAGAATCTGATGCCAACTTCTTAGCGAGGTGCCATCTTGTGATGTTGAAAGCCACTACCTTCTTCAGCATGACCCATTCTGACACCCATGTTTGTTGATGGAGATTGCATGGCTGTGAACTTAATTATACACCGGTGTGTCAGCAATTAATTAGCCAAGCACTGTATGGCACACACTACACTTTAAATCACTGTTCTGCACGTGTGTGGAGTTTGCATGTTCGTCAAGTGTTGCCAGGCTCTCCTCTTGCAGCCCACAGGCAGGCAGGCGGTGCGAATAACTGGTGGGTCTAGCCTGTCCAGACCATGAGCGTGTGATAGGGTGCACCGGCATCCAGCTCGAGGCGTCCGCTGGCTCCGTACCTGGTGGTGGAGGCTGCCCCAGACTGCTGCTGACTGTACCCAGGGTAGGACGACTGCTGGTTGTAGTTGTTCTGGGGCGGCTGATTCCCGCTGTAACCCCCCGATCCGTAGGACTGGCTGGGCTGGCTGTAGCCCTGTGACGGTGGCTGGGATCCATATGCACCTGTACCACACGAATGGCATTAAGCGGCGAGCTGGGATGAAATAATGGCGAGGCGGGCACCAAGCGACGCAGGCCAGTGCCCACCTGACTGAGACTGCCCGTAACTGGATCCGTAGCCTCCCTGGCCGTATGAAGTCGAGCTGCTCTCCGAGCTCTGGCTGTAGCCACCATAGCCCTGCTGACTGTAGCTTTGCGTTGCGGGCTGGTTGTAGTTCTGACCGGCCTGGCCCCCATAGGCACCGTACCTGACAGGAGAGTCTCATCTCACACAATCTCTGTACACCGTGAAAGGCGGCACAGCCGTGGACAATAAGAGAGTGACACGACTTACCCCTGGGGCGCAGACTGGGAATAATCTGTAGGGACAAAGTATTAATACACGGTGAGTGGCAAAACCCGGCACGAGAACAGCGGCTAGACAGAAACGGGACTTGAGCTACGGCGGCACCGCGGGCGGGAAACGACCGAAGACAAAGAGAGCGGCGCCATTCGGCGGGCCGAGGGGCCGGCGGAGCAGCGAACGCCGAGCGTCGCCCTTGGAGACCGACACGTCCGCCCCGATGTCGCCCCGGCCAGACTCGCACGGCTCCTAAAAACAGCCCGCTCCGCTTTGTCGTGACAAGGGAACCGAAGCCAGCGGCCCAAATGGCTGCTGAGGTGAATGTGGCGCGCGACGCCGGCCAGTCGACAAAATGGCGGGCGCCGTCAACGGTCCGTTTCGTTAAGCCGGCTGTGCCGCGCTCTAAGCTCGTCCCTCAACTGTCCGCTTAGATGTTTAAGTTAACGCGTCTTACCGTTGGATGCCATCAGCTCGAAGCGCTACACTTGTTATACTACTGGAATGAGGCACTCCGTAGTCCCCCGGACTCGGTCGCAGCTTCCGTCTCGGTCAAACTGCGCCACACCCCCCCTCCCGGCCGATGCTTTTAAAAACTTCGGATCGTACCATTCCTGCGACCGGGGGGGGGAATAATCCGCTGGGTGACCGGGGTGCAGTGGCGGCCGTCGCACCTGGCGCTTATTCACCATCCCTTTACCGAGTGGTACAGGCGGGTTTTAAACCCCACTGGAAGAAACTGTGTATTCATTTTAACTACATTTGGGTCTATAATACGCGATAATTTCACCGTTTACGAAATTACTGTGCGTGTGTGGGGGGAGGAATTATATTAATATCCAGTCGGTGTTTATCTGGTTAGATCCATGTCACTTTATTTCTATAAAAAGGAATGATTGGCTTTAAAAATATACAAATATACTGCTTTGCAATATTAGCTTCAAAATTAGAGTTGGAAATGGATGAAAATTTCGCTTTATGCTTGTTGCAAAGTAAAGGGACAAACAAGGACATGGAGTCATGTGCTCTGATCATGTCCAGATCCGTGCCTCTCGGTTCGTTTCCCCAGCGCAGCCTCTCAGCCAGCCTTCTCTTTCGCTCTATTCGGTCCCCTTTTCCTCTTCAGGTTTATATAGAGCAATGCAAAGTTGATCAGGTATGTCGAGACGCACACCACACACAGGTCCTCCAGGATGAACACCAGCACCCCAGCTAGATACAACGAGCCAGCCACTGAAACCCATGAGGAAAACACCAGGAGAAGCGTTGCTCTGCTGGACGCTGAATGACCTGGAAAACCAGAGAGAGGTTATTTGATTCCGTAACAAAGGTGATCTGGGGAACGTTTAATACACGCAAACGGATACCGACCCAGTGCCAGCTGCAGTGTGTAGAAGACGATGCCGAGGACACTGTTAGGCTGATTCAACAGGCTCTCCTTTGACACGACTAAGTGCACCAGTCCGAAGCCACGCCCCCACCTACGACAGAGACGGCCAGATTCACTCAAAGGACGTCACGGCTCGACGTGCATCGACGTGCATCACCGTGCTGTCGTGTCGTGTCGTGTCCTTCTGAATTTCTGAGGCACTTCGACGCCGCGTGTTCACACGCCCTCCAAAGCCACTTGATGGATCGCAGTTTGACCGCTAGGCCTCATTCATACGTAGGTCATAAAGCCATCAAGAAACGTCAGGATGTCCACTGTCAATCCCACTCAAACACAGCACGCCAGGTCGTACGACTGCATTGCATGTTGCTGCCTGAACGTGAAGCGGCCTGGCATTACATTGACTGAGCTGATCGATACAGAAACTCAACATTCAACATGAAAGTTACCAGTCACCGATTATGTATACGGCACGCAGGGGATATGCAAAGGCTGCTGCCGGGCCTCCTCCTACCTGGACGTGAAGACTCTGGAGCAGCTGACAGCATCAGCCAGATCGCACATGGCCCGGTATCCGGGGTCCCTCTCGCGTGACACCTCCACGTGGAGCGCGTACGCGGACAGCACGAGGCCGAGCGCGCAGAGCGCGAGACGGGCTGCCCCCGGCCACCGCGGGAGCCCCCCGGCTATCGCGGGCATCGTCTCACACCTACGGGCTAGCGCTTTGCGTTTTGCACAGAAAAGCAGCACTTGTGCTAAACGCGAGGCTTAACGTGGCGCCTTAATGTTTCTCTTCGTTTCATTTGAGGTTCCCGTCTGCTCACGCGACAGGCTTCCGAACTGCAGACCCGCAAGCGGCGAGCTGGCGTATGAGGCGACTACGTGTTAAAGTCCGGACTGCCGGAGGCTATTGGACACGCCATTTAGGCAACACACAAGTCAATTGGTTGTTCAGGCTACTGGAAGAGAGAGAGAGAGAAAAAAAAAAAACAACTTTTAAGATGTGGGTGGTTCAGACGGGAATGCAGCGAAAAGAGACGTCGCGAGGCATGATGGTCTAGGTGTATCCCTACAAATAGAACAAGCTTTTAAACAGCAGTGAGTTGATGCATTTTAGTACTGAAAGTCTGGCTTATCAGTAACTCACACCATTCACTTTCGTTGTGTGATTTAATCATGGCCTGAAGCAAAACATTTTTTGCTTATCGATTTACAAACCGAGACGGCGGAGATCACCAATACGAACGGCAGGATTTCAGCCATACCCCGCCCAAGACGAGTGACCAATGGCAAACGGCTAGGCTACCCGGTACCCGCCCCCTTGTTTAATTGGCTGAATTTCCACGCTTCCCGATTTCATTGGCTTCAGCGCCTGCCATTCGAAGTGAAGGCGGAAGAATACAAGGAAGTAGAAAAGAGGCGTGAAAGTAGAAGGTAATGTGTTTGTTTATCGGTATGCGCGGAGGGTAAATCACGTAAGTCGGTTGTCTGTCGTTAATTAAGTGATTATTTCGACAGCACGCGTTGTGATTAAAACGATCGCGTGCTAAACTAGTCATCCGATCTTGCCTCTAGTAGATAATGCTAAATAAAACAAGCAGATTGGCAGCTAGATGAGGAGATGGTAGACCATGGACCGTCAGAGGACCTCATGGCCGGCTTCATCGTACCAAAACTCTCGGTATCATAAGCCGAGGCTCTGATGGAGCTCTGCTTTTTGCCAGGCGTGCTTCACTTCTCAGTCAGAAATATTCTCTCTATTGCTGCAGTACAGAGATGATAAAAGTAACAAGTCACTTTCATCCGTGTGAACACAGCATTTACCGAACGTAAGAGGTATAAATTTAACATCTGACAGATGATCTAAGTAAGAGTAAGTTGTTTATGAACGAAGGGTGAATCGATTTCAGTTTAAAATGTAGTTTTGCCCTATCAGACTCATACACAGAATGTAGAGCTTTTAAACGATTTAAAGTTAATAATGAATCAAGACTGTCAAATTGTTACTTGGGGCACGCAGAATTTAAGAAGAATGTTAACACTAAGTTATGTTGACTAACTGGGTGGCATCCACGTACCTGCCACCCCTTTCCATTAACCTTTCCTGCTCTTAACACTCTGTCTGGTAGACACCCCTCTGGCCTTGACATTCATTTCAGTTCCGTTGCTTCAGGGCTATGTCAGCTAATGAAGGTGGGAAAGCTGATATCCCACATGCAGAATGTTTAAAATCTGAGAATGCCATGATGACCAATATGGATAACAACGAAAAGAGCGGCCAGGCCAGGACGGGACACCACTCGGAGTCTAATAATGACCTAACAACCACTGCTGATTCAAACCTGGCCCTACTTAAAGCCCACTCTCTAGATGTGAAGTTTGAAGTGGGTGAAGATTATGACATCATAGAAACCATTGGAACAGGAGCCTATGGCGTTGTGTCCTCAGCAAGGAGGCGGGACAATGGTGAGACCATATCATTGCAATTAAGTTGACTAGCAAAAGCTTTTAGCTTGTGTGACTTGCATCGAGGAAGGCTTTAAGCACTGTCAATTTATTCAGATGGCCGTTTTGTTAAAAACGTTTTCTCAGGCATAACAGTAGGATTTGTTTTATTTGTGAAATATAAGTGAAGTCCACAAAAACCTACACCGAAAGTTTCTTTCGTTTCATCTCTTGTTTATGTGCCTAACAATGATTCCGCACTCTCAGGCCAGAGGGTGGCTATTAAGAAAATCCCCAACGCTTTTGAGGTGCTGACCAATGCAAAGCGTACCCTTAGAGAGCTTAAGATTCTCAAGCATTTCAAGCATGACAACATCATCGCCATCAAAGATATCCTACAACCAGCTTTACCTCACTCTGCCTTCAAGTCTGTGTAAGTGTGTGGCAGGCAATGGATTCTTTAGGAATATTTCTGTCCCACATGTTACCATCGTAATAACCTCCCCATCTATCTTCCCATCAGCTACGTGGTTCTGGACCTGATGGAGAGTGACCTCCATCAGATCATCCATTCCCGTCAGCCTCTGACATCAGAGCACACTCGGTACTTCCTTTACCAGCTGTTGCGGGGCCTCAAGTATGTCCATTCTGCCAACGTTATCCACCGTGACCTGAAGCCCTCCAATCTGCTGGTCAACGAGAACTGCGAACTGAAGATCGGGGATTTCGGAATGGCCCGGGGGCTGAGCCAGCGGCCTGAGGAGTCCCGCTCATTCATGACCGAGTACGTAGCAACTCGGTGGTACCGGGCACCTGAACTTATGCTGTCCCTGCACCACTACAGTTTGGCCATTGACTTGTGGTCAGTAGGCTGCATCTTTGCTGAGATGCTGGGGAGGAAGCAGCTGTTTCCAGGCAAACACTATGTACACCAGCTGCAGCTTATCATTTCTGTTCTGGGGACACCCCCTGAAGGGATCATAGGGGCCATTGGAGCAGAGAGGGTCCGCTCCTATGTCCAGAGCCTGCCGGGCCGAGCGCCTATTCCCCTCACGACGCTTTACCCTCAGGCCGAGCCAGAGGCCCTGGACCTGCTGACGGCCATGCTGCGCTTTGACCCTCGTGAGCGGATCACGGTGACCCAGGCGCTGGCCCACCCCTACCTGGCGAAGTACCACGACCCAGACGATGAGCCCGTGTGCGTGCCTGCCTTTGACTTTGAGTTTGACAAACTGCCACTCAGCCGGGAGCAGATCAAGGAAGCCATCTTGCATGAGATTCAAGATTTCCACCGCCAGAAGCGAGGGGGAGGGAGGAAGATTCAATTTGTGCCCACGCCAGCTTATGGCAAGCAGCATGGCTCTCCTGCAGCCAGGACAGGTGAAACTGGTAGCTCATCAGCCACTGGGCCGCGGCAGTTACCACTTCAGCCGTTACCAAGCCAAGAATTGCCACAGGAGACGAACATTGTTGCACTGCAGCCTGTTGCAGGCTCTCAGGCCGGCTTCACAGCTCCCACCCAACCACTCTGTAAACAGCCCCCACCTCATTTGACCAAGTCACAGCCAGCACTGAGCCAAAGCCAGGATGTTGACATGTTGAGTGCCAACTCCGAAAGTGGCCACCTGGAACCAGAGACCATTGATCTGACCACACCAGTCTCCACCCACGGCACCCCGCCCTCACACGTGATTGACCAACCCTCTAAGGAAAAAGAGCTACCTGTCAATCAAGGGCCCCTTGCATCAGCAAGTCAGAATCACACTTTATCCAATCAGATGCTGTCGTCCTCTCTCTGCCAAACCCTGCCATCTTGCTCTCGTCCCTGCCCCTCGCTATCTCTGTCAGAGTCACAGGCCCAGGCTCTCTCACAGTCCCTGTCCCGCTCCCTGGCTCGAGGTGCTAAGGTGGCCACAGGGGATGGGGCCAGAAAGGAAGGGGCGATTTCAGATGACACAAAAGCTGCACTTAAAGCAGTTCTGCAAAAGTCAGCCCTCAGGCACAGGGCAAGGGCAGGTGAGTCACTGAGACAGAACCCTCCTCAAAGCAGGAGAACACTCTGGTCCCTTTTTCTATTGTTGCTGGTGTGCAGAACTGAAACAAATGAGTATAGAATTCATCACTATCAATGCAAAATTAAGTTAGCTAGCTAACTTAAGAGTTGAATTAAAGTTCTCTTAAGTGAAGTGAACTTATTGACGACGGTGGAATTGCACAAAATGACCTAAAGTTGATGGTCCAAGCCAATTTCTCTCTCTGTCTCTCTATCAGATGGGTCATCAACATCACTGCCTGTGGAGATGGGCAGAGGAGGAATGGGACAAAACTGCCCTCTCTCAAACGCACTGTCAGAGCAAAGACGTCCCATCACGGCACAGGAACGACAAAGGGAAAGGGAAGAGAAGAGGAGGAAGAGGAAGGAGCGAGCAAGAGAGCGAGAAAGGAAGATGAAGGAGAAGGAAAAGAAAGAAGGAAAGCCAGGTGAGTCCATAAGGGGTGTTCCACTGAGCGACAATGACAAGAGCCTGCTGGAACGCTGGATGCGGATGATGGACAGCTGTGCTGATAGATCTCAGCCAATTACAGATAGCATGGGCGGGAACAAGGACAGCCAAGCCCACACACTCTGTGCAGAACCAGCCGGCCAAGTCCAGCCTTTGTTAGGTAAGGAGCTTCATCTGGTAGACTCTGGGCAACGGAACAGCAGTACGGGTGAGCACCCGCCACAGAGTGAGGGGATTCGGCATCCAACAGTCCCAAAAACAAACCACAGTCTGTCTACATTCTACCAGACAACCGGTTCCCCAGCTGCCCCTTTGCCTTTTCCTATGATGCAGGCTGCAGTGGGCAGGATGGATGTGGTCGGCACAGATATAGCGATTGACAGCCATGGGTCTTGTGCAGTGGTGAAAAACGGCTCAGTCCGGCACCAGGTAGATTTCAGAGAGGGTGACACGTATGATGCAATGGAGAACTGGCCAGGCCCAGACAGGCCAGTGACAGGAGCATCGCTCCCCCAGCACCAGCTGCTACCTCTTGGGGTGTTTGTTAGTAAAGTTTGCATCCCATCTGCTGGGGAGGACCTCCATGTTGAAGCAAATGGAGATGTAAGCATGGCCAGCCAAACCAATGGAAAATTGCAGCCCCCCAGCGTGAGCTCCTGTAGGCCAAGGAACATGGAGAAAGCCCACCCCCCCTTAAATAACCCTTCCCAGAGGCCCCCAGCAGGACCCTCGGTGCCCCCACAGCCCATCCAGGAGCCACCAGCGCCAGAGCAGCCTATAGGGGGCAGCATCCCCGACATCCACACCGTCACCCTGCAACTCTCCAAGTCCCAAGTAAGTTCATTTAAATATTTTCCTCTTTCTGTTTCTCCTCTGTCCTTCTGTTTGTTTTTTTTAACCACTCTGTTTGTAAATGTACTACAAGTAGCTATGCGTTATCTGCATGATTTTTCAAGGTCTGCCATCTTGTTTTTGCATAATGCACTTAGGTTGAAGATGTGCTCCCCCCGCTGTTTCCTGTCACGCCTAAGGGCAGTGGGGCAGGCTATGGGGTGGGCTTTGACCTGGATGAGCTCCTGACTCAGTCCTTCACTGACCTCCAGCAGTCTGACCCCAGAGACAGGTCAGCAGACCTTTAAAACTTAAGGAGCAGTGACTTACCTCTTGGAGATCAGGTAAACTTCTTCACTTGCAGTGTACTAACACTTTCTTCCCTTTATTGCCTGGCAGTCATGGTGACTCCGCGCCCTTATCGGCCTCCTTGCTTTCCGATTGGCTTGAGGTACACCGCATGAGCCCAGCGGACTTGGAGTCACTTCAGCAGGAACTTCAGCTGGGTTCTCCCATGATCCTCTCAGACGCAACTACCATTCCTGACACCTGATCCGTTTCTGCTGCATAATGACTGCTTCAACCACCAGTGATTACAGTGGACACTGAACTGATTCCATAGTGGCTTGAGTAACAGAGTAGTGTGATCCAATGTTATGATGATAGTTTAGTAATAATCAGAGTTATCTTGAAATTATGATACCAACTACAGAGGCAATGTTTGTGGTCTTTGTTCAGACTGAGAATGGGCCAATGTGAATGCATGGGGATTAGAGGAAATGGAGCAAGCAATAACAGAAATAGGAAATACAGCATGAATGTTATTTGCATTAACTACTGTTTTTAGTAAAAGTGTTTTAGGCCAGCCTGGAGTCTGCTCTTCACACACCTTATGCTGTATGATTAATGCCACACAACAGCGATAAATGGACACAGAAAGCAGAAAAATATTTAATATCAAGAATTTAGGTATTTAATTGGTTTGATTTCAGTTCCTTAGAAGGAGTCACAGTTTTCCATAAGTGTCTTAAAACGTTTGTCTCACTGGAGATTACGGCCACTTCACATTCTTAACGGAAAGTGGCACTGGATAAGCAGACGTCACTGTTTTACGGACAGTTCACTGTGTTTCCAGCATTAACCCTTCCCCTCACTCGTACCAGAGTGATAGTTAAAGTAACACAATAACGGGGCGTAGCGCGAGCCCCTCACCCCCTCAAAGTGTTTAGGGTTTTTCCCATTTACCAAAAATGGCACAGTACAGGTTTTTTTCCCCCCCCGTTAGGTTTAGCAAGGTCTGCTAGCTGTCAGACTCCTGTGGGAAGCTCACAGTGGGTTACGTCAAACCTGAGAGCTTTGCAGCGGGATCCTCAGACTGTACTAGAACCCATCACTGAGGGAGTTACTCCAAGGATATCATTAATCAAATGTGTAGCAATCAAGATGAACATGATTTTCTCTTCTGGTCCAGTTCCACTTGTTGTGCATACACAGGTCAGTGCACCTTGAACCGTGGTGAACACGTGCTAATGGAGACCTAATAAAGACACCCACCCCTTCCCTGTCATGCCAGGGGCTGCTATCCCAGTAAAGGACATACAGACAGGGTAGTCAGAGCACCCGCAAGCAGGCCCAGGGCCCAGGCCTGCCTGACGACGGCTCCACTGTGCAGCTGGATCTCTGGCACCGCATTCCGAATGAAGCTGGCAAACGTGGAGACTTTGGAGTATACGCCAGGCCGGTTGGGCTGGGCGCAGCCCTGGCCGAAACTCACCACCCCTGCCTGGACCCAGGTTCCATTTGCTACAGGGCACACAAGTGGGCCCCCCGAATCCCCCTAGGAAGTACGGGAGGTGAAGTTTAGAATGAGTGTGTCCTGTAACAAAATCATTGAAACACACCCCCTTACCATGAAACAGCGTGGGGTTTGACAGGCATCATGGAGAGGTCACGGGATCATCAGATAGCAAAGGAACCAACCTGGCAGGAGTCTCGACCTCCCTCCCGAAAGCCAGCACAGATCATGTCCGGAAGGATGTGCACTTTGTCAGATGAGGCGGCCGCCACCTGGTACATCTTTTGACAGGAGGCTTGTCCAATTATTTGCACTTGCACCTCCTGTAGAGTTCCCACACCAGGCAGAGACACTGGCCAAGGAAAAGAGAGCTGAAACTGAACTGTAGCCATAAGGAGGTGCTAATGTGTCTGGCTGCGGAGGCTTCCTAGACGCTGGCTGTCCCTGAGCTCTGACCCCAAAACCTGCTCTCTCCTGTAAATGGAGAAAGGTGAAAACTACCCCACAGGCCTCAAAAAACTATCATAACCTACCTCAGGCATTAATTTAGCCTGTAGTGTTAGTCTGTTTCAGACATATCCATCCATCCCCCACTTACCCCCTTCCCGGATGTGGCCCCAGCCGGTGACATAGCACTGTGTCCCACTGGAGAACACGGAACTAGCAGTGGGCAAACACACCGGTTGGATCCATTTTGACCACTGGACCGGTGTGACCAGCTGGACCAGCGCCACGTCCTGGCCTTCTTGTGGGTTGGTGTAGCCCGGCGGAACCAAGACCCGACGCACTCGGCTGGACACCTCATAGCGATTTAGGCCGTTGAGCTGGTACCTGCCCACGTACAGCCGGTAGGACGACACGTCGGCAAGTCTGGAGGAACATGCTGCGTTTTAAAGTGGAAGGTCAACAGGCCAGAGCTTCTAAATCCGTGAGAAGGTAAACACAGACTGCACCTACTTTGGGAAGCAGTGGGCGGCAGACAGCACCCAGTCTTTAGCTATGAGTGAGCCCCCACACACGTGACCCTTGCTGCCCATCTGGACGTCAACCTGCCATGGCCACTCCCCTTCCTGTGCATCGCTTCCACCAACAATCCTGTTTCCCATGGATGGCCGACCACACGCTGCACAGAGTCACAGAAAACACGGTGCAGTGCTTCCAGTTACAGTAGCATGGCCATATTTGGCCATTAAATGCATGTTCTACAGGTTAGCTGCAAAAATATATATTTATAATGCTACTTCAAACTGCCCATAATGAGCAAAAGACAGACTGTGCTGCAACAGTGTGACACTTGGCAAATAAATATTAATCAGCTATGTCTGATAAAGTAGTAATTATGCCGTTAATTACCTTGCGTCTCGCACGTCAGAAGACCTGCTTAAAAGAACAGAAAAGGATGAGCTGGATTATGCCTCACGGACATGCCTACATCACAGGGACCTGGGCAGAACCTCGCAGAGAAGCTGGCAAGGTGCAGCATACCAAGAATGCATTTAATCTTAAAGTATGAACAGTTGTGTGAATGTACAGAAAACCAGCGAGACACCTGTGAGAAGGCAGGCTGAGAGCAGCGGCAGCTTCCTTCTCTCTGGACCCCACATCACCAGAGTGGAAACAGTCCTAACGCTGAAGGGCTAAGGGAAAGTTAAATGAGCTCAGTCACCACAGCAGATACACGGGCAGGCTGTGTTTGGCACGGAGGTCGGCGCTGAAGCCCTGCACTCACCTGGATTTCAGAGCCGGTGTCTTTCCGAGAGACGTCCTTGGTGAAGGGGGGGGGGGGCAGGTGGAAAGACACGACCTTTACGTCTGTTACTCCTGAACCCAGGCTTTGCTTTATTTATACCGGCCGATGCTGGCTGGCATCTACTCGCTACGTCCTCGGAAATAAGGAGGAAAAAGAGAGGAAGAGGAGGAAGAGGAGGGCACCTGCCCAGCCGGTCTACCTGTGCGGCTCGGCCAATCAACACCGACCGCCTCGTTAGAGAAGAAAAATAAAAAATAATACAAGATGAAGGGCGTCCAGAGCCGAACTAACGTTAAAATGATAACGACTTAAATGTTTGCGTTTACTTTTCTAAATGACTTTACACGGTACGTTAAGTGCTTTGTAAACGGTGAAGTGTACAGTCCACCTGAAGCTGGCGCTGGCTCCTCCAGGAAGGGGGCAGAATGTGCTGAGCTCCTCCCGAGTGTCTCACAGAAAGACACGGTGACACAATTTAGCGACACTTTCCGTCTTTAGTGACAACCAGGACGAATCCCTGGTAGAAGTTTCCAGAATCTGATTCGCGCGAGCTCCGGAGTGCTCGAGGACACGCGGTGGTCCGGCGGAGGCTGAGGTTTTTAGAACGTTGAGGTGGACCTGCTTCGAGCTGACCGGGTCACAGTATAACCGGCAACTGACTCCCCAAGAGGAAAGGCACAAGCAAACAGTACGTTCGCCGATCTTAAAGATAAACAGAGAGTGAGTGCTACTGTAACAAATAGTGGCGAGATCTGGGGTTTAGGTATCATGTGGTACATCTGCGGACCACCAAATGATGCACCTCCTGTCCGCACCGTGCTGCCACCTAGCGGCAGAGAGGGGAAGCGCACAGGCCCAGCGGTTGGCCGTCTGCTATCAGTTTTGGTTGACTTTTCGAAAACGAGGTTTTTAAAATACCTCTGTACGAAATTATTCATACGGACTGCGTCACATGTAAAATGTAAATATTGATTGTGGGATTTTCAGCTGTGTCAGACAAAATGGATGCTTGGAATGACTTATCAGGCGTTTCTTTATGTGTTGTCTGAGAATGGAGACTCTTCGCAGATGTGATATTTTGGCGCCGACACCGTCCCACCTGCTTATTCGATTCGTGATCCGTTCCGAAACTTAGAGGGGCCCTAAATTTAAGGATAATCCCTACAAACGAGGCGATCCTATTTAAGATTGAACCACATTCGCTCATCTGTTTCTTAGGCAATTCATGATTGCGCCTCTGTGAAGAGAATACATCTTCAAATATCATCCAGGCGGTCTGGCCGCCGTAGTATTTCTTTCGCACTATTCGCAGTTTCCGAATACCAACGAGCTCTGTCGTCCGCTGAGACCCGTCTCGTGTCTTTGATTGACGTGTATTATAATACAGTTATTATAATACAGTATTACACAACATACATGTATAATAAGCTGAACCACGAGAGCAGTGTAGTCACACCAGTCTCAAGTGATTGAATTGAAACTACGCGGAATGATTCCTCCTTCTCTTACCACCCAATGGTCACTATCTTCTCTTCACGTCTTGGGAGATTAATACTGACCGAAGTTTTAAATGCAGCAGCCCACGGGTGATTTACAGCTGAATGGAGGTGAAGAGCAGAGTACCAGAAGAGGACTGTTCACAAAAAGGCTACAGGGAGTGACCAGGATGGAATGATATCTGAAACAATGGAACTTTATAAAGGATTCTTATCATTCACAGCACACCAATCAGGGTAGATGTTTTGCAAATATTTTATTAGGATTTACATTTTGCCTCTGCAGTCTGGGTTAATACTCCTACACTGTAGACTCTTCAGATAGCAAGGCTTCACGCAAGCTTGGTGTGTCTGTATTTGGCAGGTCGGATATCATGAAGCACCAAGTGTCACTGCCTTTTCAGGTTCCGACGTGCTAATTGTGAAACACATGCAGTCTCCTGAAGTACTATAAGTACTACTGGTTAAGCTGTGAAAGATACAGGTCTCAGTTTGAAAAATTCCTGCAAATCTGTTCACAAGTCTCTCAACTGCTGAGAGGACTCAAGTACAAATCCAAAGCGTCCAGAATTCATTATAGGTGAACATATTAACAGTGGGTGAATGTACATGCATTCATTTCAGTTAGCAAATCGGGAACAATTTATTTCAGAGGCAGGGTGAAGACTTATTCTAGGGAATTCAGATTGACTTACATTTCATTCTTTTTCAAAGGGCTTCCATTGTAGCCTTCCGCTCTCTCAGTTCTCCTGTGACTAAAGCCTCTTCTACTTCCTAGTCCTCTACCTCTGTGGTGGGGATTAACTCCACCCCTTCCCCTCTGACCTTGTCCTCCCCTGAAATAGAAACTGTCCCTGGGAGTCTGCCATTGGTCTACGCCTTTGAAATTCCTTTCCTCTGGTTGGCCAACCTGCTGTCTTCGTGGGCCCTTCCTTCTTCCTCGATCGAAACTCTGGATTTGTTCTTCACCTGTCATGCTAGAGTCCATTTGGGAGCTTGGTGGGAAACTGTCCAAGTTCGAATGGTTGATGAGCGGCCCGCTGGCCCCAGCTTTTGATGAACACGTTTTCTCAGGCATCTCCCCATGTGTAGTATTGGCAAAGCTTGAGGACACTTCACCTTCAGAACTATTAGCACCGCCCAAAACTGCAGCTTCCTTTTGACCGTCTGCAGTAACTTCATTCCCCTTGAATCCATGCAGTGGCCCTGAGGAGAACGTGAGCTTTCCCACTCTTTCTGTGATGTCATCTGGCTTCTTGTGCTGTGACTGGCTCCAGTCTCTTCTGTTCCGTCTTGACTGACTGTGGCGCTTGTGGCTGGATTCTCCCCTGTGCGCCGAGCGAACAGAGACTTGCTGGCTGTGTGACACTGGAAGCTCGATAGTTACAGGAGGAGCAGAGGCCTGCACTTGGCAGGGAGGCGTGTCCAAAGCAGTGCCCAGGCTGCTGGGATCAGAGGGTGTCTGAAAAGGACGAAAGGTCAAAAGTGTTAAACCACTCGGACTCAGAAGACAAGACACAATAATACAACGAGCAACAACTCACCTCATTAGTATGTATTAGAAAGCGATTAGACTCCGCCTCTGGGTCTATAATTCCTCCCCGTTCCCTTTGCCTCTCCAAAATAATCTGAAGTTCTTTCCATTTCTTTCGAAATTCTGCCCCAATGGTTGTCTCTTCAACCTGAACAAAAGTTAAGGCAAGCAACTTTAGCACAAAACAGTGAGGTCTGAGGTCTTTAATTGGTGATTTACAAAATTTTATTGTGAAAATGGCCATTTTGAAACGAAGTATAATAGCCATGGTTTAACTGCATGCTTTACAGTGGGGAACTGGGGAGCAGGAGAGGCCAGAAGAACTTCCAGATCGTAGGTCAGTGGCTCTCGACAAACTGGGCACACGACAGTCAACTCCTTGAAATACAAAAAGGGTTTAAAAAATAATTAGTACAAAAAAATACACCACAGCAAAAAGTTCTAGGTTCTAAAAACCCTAAATTGGACTAGAATTCTATGTAACCCAGCCTTGTGTGCTCATGCGAACAGGACATGCATTATAAAGGCACTATAAGTAATACTGAACTGAAATTTAATTCAATTAATCCAAGGAAATGGGAGGTAAATCACTCCATTGCTAGACACAGCATTCCATTCTCTGATCCATCAAAAAGCAGTCCACAAAATGCAGCTGACTCTAACTTTCCTCTCATTTCCCAACTGATCGTCTGTGCAACACTCTCCGTTATTCGTGTTCCCCATTCAAGTGAATGATACGCACCACCAACAAAATCCGTATCTTCTGCATTGAAAGACACAGGACGTGCATGTTTAGTCTTATGAAAGGCCATGAGAAAAACATTACACAGAGGTCGACTCTGTTCTTCGCTCACCTTTTTTTGCTAATTAGCAAGTGGGCAACTGGACCTTCTGGGACCTCATTTATCAACAGTGCATACACAGATTTGTGCGTATATTGTGCATATGACCATTATTACACATTGTGATTTATTATGATCCAAGTGTGGTTAATCATAAATCATGTTTCAGTATTTGTTGTTTAACCCTAGAAAAAGCATGCAAAACTCATTTTCATTAAAATTGAATGTGTCATATCACTCAGGTGCAATGTATTCAATTTATATTATTTACCCAATTGTATCTTGCCATCCATGTTCCTGCTTGATGACCCAGCTTCCTCCATGAAGAGAATACTGTGACTGTCTTCTCTATCTACAAAGCCTGATAGCGATGTTTCTCCAATAACACTGGCGCTCCGACCATCTAAGCTAGGCCACTGCTGTTCGGTTTATCCTCAGTTGCAGCAATGTCTTGCTTATACACACTTCTTGGCTGACACTTTGAGAGGAAATTTTTTTTCCCCCCCCCTCAAATATAGTCCTCTGTAGCTACATTAACTCTGCAACTTAGGGTTATCATTTCCAATCTGAAGAAATACGGAATGCCATCCCAGCAATGAAATTGTTTGGGGGGAGGGGGGGGTACATGACAACCCATTAGATTAGCGTCTAACAGCCATAAGAGCAGCAAATTCTGAAAACCGTGAGGCTCGTGGGTAAAACGTCAGACCTGACATGTATGAAAATACGGGACAAATCGCATTACACACAGGTTCACAACTGGACACAGCATCTTAGCTTTCAATACGTGACAATCCAATTATACGGGGTGAGTGGCAACCGTACTGTAATTTGTGCTCACCCTGGGGCTTTTTTTTTTTTTAATCCATTATTGCAAGAGATAAAATGCCACTTTAATTAGCTTCCACCTTTTAAAAAAAAAAAAAAAAAAAAAAAAAAGTATTTTCATTTCCAATTCAGTGAAGTTACGGTTTTTCCATTCTCTCCTCCATTTCTCTGAGCTTTCATCCTTTTTCACGTGTCCTTTATATACAGAAGGACTTAGCCATATATAGTTTGTTGGGGACATTTCTGTTCGCAAATGACTAGGCATGTCCAAGGGACAGACTATGTACAGTCGGGACTTATCAAGCTTTATTGCATGCACCTGAGTGTAGGGCATTTCTGAGCAATTTTGATAACTCTCACTTCCATGCGTACGACAGAATTCTTTCAATCTCTGTCTAGGTTTTGGTGAGAAATGAGGCCCTGGATCTTGATTCACACGTTTGCCAGCAACAGAGAGCTCAATATTCATATGCAGCTTACAATTTCATGTTCATCAAATGCTGAGTGACAAATTCTATGTCCTCAGCACTAGACGAGGATGCGAAGAACATCTTACACCACATTTCTCCGTGCTCATCATCAGAGTGGAAAACTCTCCTCTTTTGCTTGGGCTCAGCCTGACATTTCTTTAGAGGTGGCAGGACGTCAAAGTAGGTACTAAGTGTCTTGTTTTATGGACACAGGCCCTAAGTACTGCAAGAGGACAAGTGGCCAAACACAAGTCGATGAGGGTTGGCTATACCGCTGGGATGCAAACGTGAGTTCCGAAATAATTAATCCCGCCCACTTCTGATTTTGGTTGCTCATGTACAGCCACACAACCAGTTGTGTGTACCTTTGGGCATCGGGGCTGTGGCTAAGACTCAAACTGACTTAACGACAAACCACTGGCTGCTATGAAATCTAGGACACCATGTTAGAAGTGTTTTTCACCTGCTCATCTGCTCCAGCCCTAGTCTTGTCCTCCTCCATCTCCTTCTTCCTCTCTCTTATCTCGGCCTCTGAGTGAGCGATGTAGCGCCCCAGGCAGTACGAGTGGAAATAGTGGTAGCACCTGCTCTTTGTCAGCATTTCTTCTTCCTGGCAAAATGCAAACGAAATGTTCGAGCGAGACAGAAAGCGGAATGTGGAAAGGAAGCCATTCAGTCAACCAGCACCTTGAACCCATACAAGCAGATGACGCAGTTTCCGTGGGGAATATTGCTCTCTGTCAGGATCTCTTTGGCTTTCTGTGAGAGGAGAGAAGATTTTTTTTTCCACAGTTTACCAAACAGGACAACTGACAGATTTACACCATATTACGGTCATGAACAGGTTCGGCTCTATAGCAGATTGTCATCTCTCAGTGTTTCACCACTTAAAACGGGGTGAACACCGTGGTGTAACTGGAAAACAGAGGACAACGGTGGTGAAAAGAGGTCTGACCTCAATGAGCTGGTACAGAGCTGGACCGCCCAGACAGGACTGCGCCTCCATCTGCAGACAGTGCTGAACGCTGAGGGGAGAGGGCAGCACAATCAGATGGATGAATCCCCAGTCTGTAGGACTACGGACAGAATGAGATCGAGTGCGGCTATGTTCACCTGAGGATCTTGTCATCGGAAAGACCACGGGGGTGATGGATAGAGATGCAAGGTGGAGATGCAGGGTACTGAGGGAGAGGAAGACACACACTAAACCCACCAGGTACAGTCCTTTAGAAGTACTGCTACTTCCCTGCAGCAAGCCGGAGAATAACACAAGAGTCTTGACTCACATCCCTGTAGTCAGTGGGATGCCTGTGGCCTTCTCATATTTTAACCGGTAACTACAAACTGCCCAGTAACGTACTTGTGTTTAAGTGTGTGAGGGCTCACTGTAACCAATCCATGGTGCACACTTCAATAAGCCTTATAGAACACACATGCCTATAAAAAGTCATCATACCCTGTGAAATTCTATACCTTGTCACAATACACCCTGGAAAAAAAACACATCCAATTTTTTCAGTACACATTATAACCCTTATTATCAATGTGAAAATAACATTTTAAAACATTCTGGACAATTATTAAAAATCAATTACTGAAATACCTGGTTTGGTAAAGTGATCAGCCCCTTAGAATGTACCATTCTAAACTTGCTCAGATGCAACCAATCAGCTCTCAGATCAAACACCAGGCTCCTGCCCCACCTGACATTAAGTGTAGTGGTTTTGAATAAAGAATAAAACCAGCTGCCTCTTGAAGATTTCAATACCAGTAGAGCAAGGTTCTGAAAAAGAAATCAATGTGGTTGGGAAAAGTGCGTTCAAAAGGCCTATGGGATAAAGTTGTAGAAAGGCACAAGTTAGGAAAGGCTACAAAAAGATTTTAAAGGCTTTAGCTATCCCTCTGAGAACTGTTCAGAGCATCATTAAGAAGTGGAAGGTGTATGGTACCACCAAAACAAGGCCGTCCATCCAAACTGGATCACCGAGCTAGAAGAGCATTGATCAGAGAGGCTACCAAGAGGCCAAAGGCAACTTTGAAGGGCTTACAAGACTTCATGGCTGGGACTGGTTGATCTGGGCATGTGACAATCTCTCAAGCTTCACACAAAGCTGGGAGAATGGCTTAAGGATAGGAAGGTGAATGTCCTTGAGTGGCCAAGTCAGAGCCCTGACTTAAATCCAAAAGACCGAGTCTATGGATGGACTTAAAGAGAGCAGTCTATTGCCGCTCACCACAGAATTTGACTGAGCTCGAACAATTCTGCAAGGAAGAATGGGCAAACGTTCCCCAATCTAGGCGTACAAAGCTAGTAGGGACATGCCCATAAAGACTGATGGCTGTAATTATAGTAAAGGGTGGCTCTACTAAGCATTAAATCAGGGGATTGATGGCTTTTCCAACCCTGTCATTCTTGTTTTTCCATTTTTAATACATTTTCTGAACTGTTGACTTTCTTTTTAATAGTTTGATGCTGTAAGGCAACGTTTGTAAATAAAAGTGGTAAAAGTTTTTTTGAGAATGGGTTTCGATTTCAGGCTTGTGTGACAAAATAACTATTTCAAAAGGGTACGATGACTTTCTGTAGGTGCCATAGGTGTGTAGACAGTACACAGATGGAGAGGACCAAGACGCTGTGGGAGGCTTTCTGGGTGTCAGAGCACACCTGCGAGTCCAGAGTGAACGTGAGGGTAAGAGCAACAAACTGGGAAAGGAAATCTTCAGCTGTGGAGGGGTACAGGACTAAGCTCACATTCCAATCCCTAGGAAAAAAAGAAAGAAAGCAAACAGTCAGGCGGCGTCTTTTAAAGAGCATTACGGTGACATCGAGCTGCTCCTCTCCGAGCCCGGACAGCTTCTCACCCGGCACTGTTCTGCTCCACTGTCAGCTCCTCCAGGTAGATCGACCTCAGAACTTCAATCTCAGACAGGACACTTCGAGAAGAAAAGGAATGATACAGTGAACGAGATATGACCGTACAGTCACGGCAACAGCAGAACAGCGCGAGCGAAGACGTGATCACGGCTTGCTGATACATACGTTACCATACACTGATCGATATGGATGTAAAAATTATATTTAAGTATGAAACTACTACTGTTATCAGCATAGCTATCCGGAAGCGACCAGACCGCTGTAAGGAGCTACGCCCCGACAGGCCGCTGACCGTGAATACCGGCTCTCGGTTAGCTACTCGGGCTGCCGCTGTCACTACGGTACCGTTCACTCACTCGCTCTCCGCGGCCATCTTTACTCCAGAAGTCCGGAGCGCAGCGGCTACGGCACGTCGCCGCGGTGACGTACGCTCAGCCCCGCCCCCGCCCCCCCCCACGTCGCGCGCCGCCTAGACTTGCGATGACGTCACGCGCACAGCACCGCC
The DNA here is from genome assembly GCA_009936485.2 of Gymnarchus niloticus. NCBI lineage: Eukaryota > Metazoa > Chordata > Actinopteri > Osteoglossiformes > Gymnarchidae > Gymnarchus > Gymnarchus niloticus. Next base: position 3,630,496 of record JAACJT020000037.1, read on the forward strand.
CTCACGCGACCGTAAACTGGTTGCCATCTAAGAGGTTTGCCCGACTTCGACTCGCCGTGAGCTCTTCGTTTCGAAAGGGATGTCGTCTCACTGCTTTTGATTTGTAATTTTTCAGCTCATCAACACTTTATACAACTGTCTAAACTATGGTGAGCAGAACAGTTAAAAACAAGCTCACTGATTTGCGGGAATGGCAAGTGTGTCCTAAATAAATAAAATACACTGTAAAGCGTAAACACATAACAATATATTTATTTACAGCTGTAGTTCTGGTAAGTGTTCCAAGACTGGGTGAAAGGAATGGTTGGGACAGACGAAATAGGGAAAAGAAGATCATTTAAATAATCAATTTATTTGTGTTTATAACTGCAATAATGTTTAAAACAAGATTGTGGTAACTTTGGGCAAGACAATTTTTGATAGCATCTTTACAACTGAAGTAATTAAGTCAACCTCTACTTTTTGGAGTTCATACAAATCTCCCTTATTAATAGAAATGACTAGAAACATCGAAGGATGATTACTTACGTCTTTGGTATGATATTTCAGTAAATAAGTGGCTTCCTCCATCTATGCAGTCTTTATTGTTAAACACAGGACATTAAGGATTTTCTCGGCTCCTTCCCCCTTTCTTCTGTCTCTCCATGTCCCGGTGTGAATTAAGTCATGCGGGGTGTCCACCTGTCTTTGGCAGGATCATGCGAGTGAATGAGATGAATATCTGGATAGAATGAGGCATAATCAAATGGTCCATAACAGTCTGATCTACCTTCAGGTGAGATATTCACCTCATCTCCATTGAGGTTTTTTTGGCAACTGTTTGAATGACACAGGCTCCCACAGAGTCTCCAAAACACCGAAATTCCTGGCAATCAACCTGCTACAGGAAAGGTAACAGTGGTAGAACCACCATCCAAGTCCAGCCTGTTTAAGCCATGCTCTTCCAAATAATTCATCCTAAGAAAAAGTCACTTACCAAGAATCTGGCAGACATAGCAGTTCTGGGAGATTCATTTACCCATGTCCTCAAACTGATGGACTCCTGATTTGTGACATCATAGAAGACCATAGCACTGGGTGCTTTGAATTGTACCTGTAATGTGAAAGGCTAAATTTTGTGTTCTTTGACACTGGGGGGGGGGGGGCAAATCTCTACTATAAAACGTGAATGTTTGTTACCTTCAATACAAAATATATGTTGGCCAAACTAAGGAATAACACTCTGGCCGGACACTGCAAGTCAGGTTACAATGAGCTCCTACTGAGCATATATACCATATATGCTCACGGTCATCTGTGGCTGTCAGCATCCTCATGTTGAACAAAATGGGACATGCGAAAACACATTCCATAATACTTTGTGAAAAGACCAGTACAGATGGCAAATAAAATTTTAATTTCATTTTAATCCTCTTGTTTTGTTCAGCACTTTTCCAGTACGCAGCTCCATTAAATCACATGCTAACCTGATTGTCGTGATTGTAACCATACATTTTCTCAGCTCCTTCCAGTACAGCCCAGCAAGCATCAGGGTGTTCATAAATTTCACACTCCTCATCACATTATTTCCACAAATACTTTTTCAAAAATTCTCATGTACCAAAACGATACAGTCACTCTATAACCTTTATGCTTTTTTAAATGTGTTACAGAGGCACTTAAACAGCAGGTAACTAGCCTCTGGATCGCCATGCAGATGACACGAACCAGTTAGGTAGAAGTGAGCAACAAGAGATGTGCGGCAGTTCATTTATGACTGTTCTATACCAATATAAATAAACCAAATTTCAGCAATGAAAAAACAAACAAATGGCCACCATGCACCCACGTCTGTCGTGACCTCGCGGTTGTGGCTCTGGATGTTAATCAGTGACTACATTTGACCATTTGATTTTATGTATGATCCATTACTCACAAAGTACATTAAAAACAAAGTGGACAGTTGATTTGGTGAACTTTAGATGTCTGATAAACAACAGCTTCCATTTTTTTAAAACTCAATTTTTCATGAAAAAGCCAGTCTAAGTTACAAATATAAAAGGCATGTCATGGAGACAGTGAATGGAAGAAGGAAAATGCCACATACAGTGACTCAGACTAGGCCATCTAGCGGCCCCTTGCTGCGTGAAAAGCATACCATCAATCAGCCAGTCAGAGGAAGTCAGGCAGCAGCAGGGTCTTCCTGATTCCTCCACAGTTTTAACACTTTATGACAATGCATGCAATTCCGCCTTTCAGCATGGGGAGTGGAACAGCTAGGGAAACGAAACCACAGCCCCTGGTGCTTTCAGAATGATGACATTCAGCATCATTTTCTACACTACGAAGCATCAGTTAAGCGTTCCAGCAGGTTCACTTAAATTTTTAACTACAATTCTATACAGCAAAACATTATAAACCGTCCATTCTTTAGGCTGTAACTAAATTGTATACAAACAAGAATTGTACAAAATGGTCAGCAATACTTTATTATAAAAAAGGAATGCTCCAAGACATGAAAGGCTCTGAAATGCACTGCAGATAAGCATGCGTACTACTCTTTATTGGCAGTCAGTGGAGGTAGCATCAGAAGGAAAGGGAGAAGGCCCTGTATGAGAGGTTGGTGAAAATGTCAATCTGGTCACTGCTGCCCCCTACTGTCAACACCTGGGGAAAGAGCACAGAGACAAGTGCTGCTAATTAACCACAAACCAGCAGGCATAAGTTGGGGATAAAGCAGAAGACAAGGGAAGGCCACGGGCTGAGCCAGGCTTACCCTGTGCTCAGTGCTGTTGGTGTTGAGAGCCAGCGTGTTGAGTGACGGGGGTGTGCAGGGAATCAGTGACTTGACCTCGCCCCCAAGGAGACAGTGGGACACAAAGTGGCCCTCCCCTACTGACAAGATCTACAGAGATGGAGGAACAGAAGTACAGAGTCTCCATACAATACATACACCAAATACACTCGTCAAACTGGTATATACTGTAGATCGCAGACTGCAGCGTCTGAAATGGTTCTAAATTTCTAGAGAAGGGGGAGGGGGACTGAAGCCAATCCCAGGTAATACAGGGCACAAGGCTGGGGTACACATCAGTCCCTGCCGGAAATTCAGGGACACCTGTTAGCCAAGATGCATGTCTCTGAACTACAGGAGGAAACCTGAGACGTGAGGAGAAGATGCCAGGAGCACACAGGGCACGGGTGGGCTTCAAACCCCCAACCCCAGAAGCTGAGACAACAATGCTACCCAGCAAAGCCACGCCCCCACCCCCAGTACAGCCAGTACAGTGCCAGCAGGTCCCAGTCTGGGTACCACTGTAGGTGCACGGCCTGCATTACCCATCTGCCTTTTGCTGGGACAAACACGAGTGTGTGAGCTGCATGGACAGAGAAGAACGGAAGGCTCACCAGGTCCTGGTAGAACGTTGCCTGCCGCTGGCATCCGGAGAGCGGGAAGATGGAGGTGGGAGAGAGGGAGCGCAGATGCCAGAGGGAGAGAGAGGGGCCACCGCCACACAGCTGCAAAGGGCACACAGGATCACGTCAGACCAGAAAACCAAGCACCTCGAAGCCAGCTGTGTTTAGGCTCTTCCCAGCTCACCATCCAGTCAGAATCTGTGGTGACACAGCTAATCCACTTCCCGTACTGGGGCCTAGCACATTGCTGTCAGGGCAGAAAACAAAACTCCCCATTAGATTTCCTGAACAACATCATACACAAAATGTTTATTTACGATCACCAAGTCAATGATATCAGTTGTATTCCTTGCACACAAGTTGTCGCTGTCAGCCGTGTCACCCATTCGCTCACGTTCCTTTGCACGCACAGCGCTGTAATATCTACTCCACACGTGGACCCACCTCGTACTTGTAGACCTCCACACAGTGCACAGACTGCCCCGTTCTGAGGTCTGGGGAGTGGAAGGTTCACCACTTCAGTTTGGACAATGAAACAGACTGTGGAGCTGAAGAATTCCGGGGGAAACCAAGACTCACCCCACATCCTGACGGCTCCGTCCTCCCCACCCGAAAAAAGCTCACCCTCCCGCTCTCTGACACTCAGGCAGTGGATGTAGTCAGTGTGTCCCTGCAACACAGACTGCACAGCCAGGCCCACCAGAAGTTACACAACCCATGAGGAGCGGCATGTCTGATTTCAGGAATCTCAGTGAGGGAGGGGGGTCATCAAAAGCTCTGTCTTCCCTCAGAGTGGTACAGACACAGCAACATCCCCCGGATTTATGTCAGAGTAGGAAGAGACTGGTTATGCACCCACCTTGAAGATGCCACTTTCCAAATCCATGACGTGAACTTTGTTGTCACCCCCACCTACTGCCAGACTGTTGTCCTGAGAGTGGAAATTATTACGAATGCCAATAAGCTCAACAAAAACGTGAAACATGAAAGCATCAACCGTTTCACCACACGAGTCACACATTTCACTCCGGAAGACAGACACGAAACTGCCTGGTAAGAGTGGGCTCCCGTTCCTGTGTTTACTCACTCTGGGACTAATGACCATGGCATTGATCTCAGGAATCTCCAAGCTCAGTCTGAAGGAAAATGCAGTTTACAAAGTCAACACTAAAACAGAACAAAGCCAGCTGCACCATAGGCTGGTGAAGAGACTTACTTGTATTGTGGTCTTCGAATCCAGACGGCTTTGGGGTTCTTAGAAGACAGACAAATTAAAATTAGACCATTCATTAAAAAATAAAAAAGATAAAGATATCCTAAAATCCTCTCTCTCTCTCATACTTACTCTTTTTACTAGTTCTGTCCAGCTCCAAGCACGAATCTCTCCATTTCCCGCACTAAGGAGATGTGTGTCAGTAGATAGAAGGGAAAACACAGGACCATCATGAGCTGAGATTAAGCAGAAAAAGAAGTCAATCACTCGTTTCACATAGGAGAAGCTCATTCTCTAGCAACACCAACGTGAGTGCAGTACTCAAGCTGAAGTACTCCATTATCTGGAATGTTCTCAATACAAGAGCGCCCCCTACAGATGGCAGAGCTGACAGGTCACGGAAACCTATGGAAAAGACACGTTTCGTCCAGTGCGGAGCGGAGCCCAGTCTGCTGACAAACTGACTGACTGACTGACCAGTGAAAGTCAGGATGGGTTTCCGATTGACTTCTGTTGCTTCTGGACTGAGTGAAGAGGAGAGACTGAGGACAGAAGCAATAAACATGATCACTTACAAAAATCCACAATAACAGCTGATGAACTAACAACGCCAGGGTCAATGTGACAAGTACCAATACTATAACAGGTGAATAGTTTGAGTGTATCTCAATGTCACACACACACACACACACACACACACACACACACACACCTGGTCCCCATCACCTTACCTGAAAACGGCGATCTCGCCGTAGTTGTTTCCTACAGCTAAGAAGCGACCGCAGGGAGAGAAGCTCTGGGAAAACACCGACATGTGAAGGAGCTGGAACGAAGAAGACGACGACTGGTGCTCAATGGAAGAGCACAGCAATAAAAGAAGAATATTTTAATTTAATTTAATTTTCACTGAATACGAGAAAGGAAAAACCCGCCGGCGAATGTGTGTAGCGTCTAAGCCGCCCAACCTATACAATCAGGACACGACCAAATAAACATCAACTAAATAACTTGCATAACTTTGCTTACCTCCACTGGACCCATAGCTTTACGGTAGCAGAATTAACATATGAGTTTTAAAATATCAGATCAAATCTTAGCGTGCAAATGTTGATGACGTCACCGCAACTTGCTTCTTCCATTGGTCGTACGGAGTCGCTTTAATGTGACGTCACATTCTTTTGTATTTATTTGAAAAATTGTATGCCCTCAGTTCAGCATTTCATTTAAAATTGTACTTTTATGTGACAAAGAACATGCTAGTTCATAATACTTTTATTACCCTTTCAGCCAAGTATATCAAAAATATAAAGTTTCTTACCAGCATTTTTGAAAAATCTTTTGAAAACATTCAATTTTATTTTCAAAACACTGTAAAGCATTGCAGACTGGGACCATTGTATAAATGGCTGGAGTTTATATAGGAATGAGTTCTTACCTGTGAATCCTTTATAATTCCCCTGGTGGTTTTTATACAATATATGTTCACACAGAAGATGGATATATACAGTACAGGTGCATTTATGTATGTATACATATCCATTTTCTAACTGATTATCTTGGTCAGGGTCAGAGAGGGCTCTAGACCCTATCCTAGGCAGCACAGGACACAAGGCTGGAGTACACCCTAGACAGGATCACAACATACACGCAAACACACCCACACAAACCTACACTACAAGTAAGTTAGACGCCAGTTAGTTTAACAGCAGTCTATAAACTGCAGGAAGAAACTGGCATGCAAACTACACACACCAAACCGAGGTGATTAAAAGCCTCAAGCCAATAAGATCAAATCTGTTCTAAATGCACCTGGGTCCTGAAACAAGTTTAACGGATACTCCATATTGTGAACGTGTGAAGACCGGTTTTTATATCTTTACCAGACATTTATATTTTTACTACCTTGACTAAACCAAAATCTGCATATCAGCTTTTTGCATTTCCATAACTTGATTCCACAGCTTAACTAACACACTGCTGTAACACCTGAACCTCCTTCCAGGGATCAATGAAGTATCCACACACAGCACTGAATGTGGTGGGATCGAGGCCCAGTGGGATGATACACAGCACGGCACGGCACGTGTTCAAACAAAGGCTTTCAAGCATTAACATGGACCCTATAATGATTGTGCCATGTTGACAGATTCAGATGAACGTGTGATCACTCATCCACGGACGGAGCTTTATGACAAAAACAACAATACAACTGCAGTTTTTTATTTAACATTTTCACAAAGAGGAAACAAAATCAAAGTTGAAATTTCTATTCACAAATCTCTCCTCCAAAACTCTGAAGTGTATTACTGAGACCGGAGGAATGAACTCAGAAAGAGGGCTGAACAGTGGCTCTCAGTGGTGACTGGATACGTGAATTGATTTTTATACAGTCCATATAACACATAAACCTGAATGTGTCAGAAAGCAGAGTGGAGCCACCTCAGTCCCAAATTAAAAAAAAAACACCACTTCCTAAAAATAACAAATGGCATAATGGGCTTCCAGTCTGGCTGCTGTAGTCCTGAACACACCACCTCCAGCCTGTCACCCCCCAGTAGCCCACAATGCTCTCTGACTACTTCTTCTCTTTCCTACTTGACGATCTGCTTTCTGCATTTCTGCTGCTCCTAAGAGAAAAAAAACATTTTATTAGCGATTCCCCAATCAAACGAGCTTAGACTAACCTGGTCACACATGAATTACCATTTTAGCACATCTGCGGGTCTTCATTAACTTGATTACCAACCTGTGTGTGGGTGGCGACAGGACAGGACGCCGGACTCTCATTGGTGGAGAGTAGCTAGGAGAGCGGGAGTCTCTCAGTGAATCCGCTGGCACCCTCTGACGTCGAGGCGGGCTGAAAAACAAAACTACGGTTAGAGATCCACCCATTAATCCTGCTCAGGATTCTGAAGGGCCTGGAGCCTATCCACACAGACCAAAGGTCAGAGTGGAACCCCCAACCCTGGAGGTGTGAGACACCACCACCCATTTCTCCGTCTTTGTTATACACAGAATTTGGCATTTCCTTTGAAAATTACTGACCACGAAATTACGACTTTACAGGAAAACTCTCACACACACCGCTGGGTAGCATTTATTCAGCAGGTATCATCACTACCTTTTTGCCTCTTCTTTCTCACTGTCAGATGAAGATGAAGATGAGCTGTGGCCCACAGCAGCAGGACCACCGTCTCTAAATGAGAAGGGGGGGTAGGAGTAGAGCAGGTGAGCAACACCGTGACATGTTAGGATACACGCAAGCAAGGTAAAGGCATGTATCACACTTACTCTTTCCCGTCCTCCGCCTCAGACTCTGAGCTGTCCGAAGACGAGGATGAGGATGAGGAGGATGACGACGAGGAGGATGATGATGATGAGGATGATGAACTGGAGCCACTGCTGGTTTTCTTACACTGGTTCTTCTCCCCTTGTTTCTCTGGCTTCCCATTGGATGGAGCCACCGGCTCACTCTGGCCTATCAAAGCATGCACTGGAGCACTAGGCAGCAGCGTGGCTGTCTCTACAGGGGAGACAAGATGGGAACGGGGTGCAGCCACCGCTTCGCACTGACCGCCGGGGTCAGATGACTGGTCTTCACCCCCCCTCACCAGCTCTCCTTCTCCACCTTTAACTCTTTCCATTAGATTGGCTCTCTTCTCTTTCTCTGCATCAATTTTCTTGCTTTCACTGTTGGATTGGCCTTTTCCCTCTGCCTCCTCCTCACTTTCAGAGCCAGAGGAAGAGGATGAAGACGAAGATGAGCTTGAAGAGGATGAGGAAGATGATGGTGATCCAGGAGTCTGAGGCTTTGCATCCTTCGGAGAGGCACGGAGCTGCCTCTCTCTCTCCTTCTCTCGTTCCCTGTTCCGCTCTCTCTCTCTGTCCCTCTCCCAGGAAAGTGAGCGACTGTTTCTCCTCCGTCGGTAAGGAGAAGGAGAGTGTCGCGATCTGAGTGGGAAATGAGACATGAAAAGTTAGGAAGGGGGGTCCTGCAGCCAAAGTTATGCACATTGCTCAAGAGCACACAGTACCTGTAGAGAGGACTGCGTCTCCTCGGGCTCCGTGATCGACTTCTCCTTTGTCTCCTGTCCCGAGACCTGTCTCGCTCTCTTACCCCCTCCCTCTCCCTGCGGAATGGGGAGTACCTCCGCTCCCTGTCCCTGTCTCTCTCACGGTCCCGCTCCCTGTCCCTGTCTCTCTCACGGTCCCGCTCCCTGTCCCTGTCTCTCTCACGGTCCCGCTCCCTGTCCCTCTCCCTAACCCTAACTCTGTCCCTGTCTCTCTCCCTATCGGCCTCCCTGTCTCTGTCTCTGCGGGTTGGGGACGGCAGTCTTGAAGACCTCCGGGGACTGGCTGATCGGGATAAGCGACGTAACTGCCTGGGGGGGTCCAGATATTGCAAGGGTGGGGTCCGACGTAGCGGTGAGGAGTCCTGCCGCTCCCTTCTTCCATCTGAGCTAGCACTGGGTCGCTCTGAAGCCCACAATGCCTCAATGTGAGGCAATGGCTCCACATGGGGGCTTGCAGCTTCTGTAGGGGCATAGCTATCTTTGCCATCTGCCACCAAGTCCATATTGCAGGTTTTGGGCTGTTCTCTGAACTCATTCGGCCCATCCCTGGGGGGTGATGGGGAGGGGTCTTTGGAGGGGGAGGTTGGAGAGTAACATTGAGTACCTCTCCCCTCCAAAGCAGGGTCTGCAGGAGATTTGTTGAAGGACGGGCCAACCTCTGGTGAGGCAGAGACAGCGTCCTGTTTGCCGGGGGAGTATTGCACTCCTCCACATTCATGCTGGCCCTCATCCTCCCCTGCCAGGGGCTGGGGATCCTTCTCCCTCAGGGGGCACCACTGTCCCTTCTCTTTACCAGCATCTCTCAGCCTACACCCATCTGCTATAATCTTCTCACTCCTCAGCTGGGAGGGGCACTGTTCAAAAGGAGGGGATATGGTGGGCGGGGCAGCAGCCAAAGGCAAGGGATCAGGAAGAGGGCATGCATCTTCACCAGCTCCTGATGAAACCCCAGTCTCTTTAACCATCTGTTTTCTTGAGCATTTATCCTCATCTTCATCAGAAGAGGACGATGATGAAGAGGAGGAGGATGAAGATGTAGAGGAGTCTGACGAGGAAGATGACGACGATGAAGATGACGACGAGCTGTCGCTATCACTGTCACTGTCGCTGCTACTGCTGCTGCTGCTGCTTGACTTAGCCTTGCATTTCTTTGTCACTTCCTCCTTCTGCGTGCCCTGCTCAGGCTTCCCTCCATCATCCAGTGGTGGAAACGAGCCAGTAGGTGTCCCCCTTCCACCTCTCTCTCTCTGTCTCTCCTCTCTTTCTAAATCCTGCTCTTTCTCCTCTCTCTCCCGTTGCCTCTCCCACTCTCGCTCCCTTTCCTCCTTCTCTCGCTCCCTCTCCCACTCCTTTTCCCTCTCTCGCTCCCTCTCCCTCTCCCGCTCCTTCTCCCTCTCCTCTTCTCGCTGCTTCTCTCGCTCCCTCTCCCGCTCCTTCTCCCTCTCCTCTTCTCGCTGCTTCTCTCGCTCCCTCTCCTCCTTCTCTCGCTGCTTCTCCCGCTCTTCTCTTTCCCACTGCCTCTCTCGCTCCCGCTCCTTTTCCCTCTCTCTCTCCCGCTCTCTCCCCTCCTTCTCCCTCTCTCGTTCCTTCTCTCTCTCCTCTCTTTCCCACTGCCTCTCCCGTTCCCGTGCACGTTCCTTCTCTCTGTCCCGTTCCCTCTCCTCTCTTTCCTTCTCTCTCTGCCTTTCTTTCTCCTGTATTTTCTGTCTTTCTTTATCCTTTCCTTGGTCTCTCCCCCTCTCTCTTTCCCTTCCGTTTCTGACAGGAGAGGATGAGTTCGAAGATGAGGATTCAGACGAGGAAGGCTCTCTCATTCGCTCTATAGCCCTCTTTCTCTTTTCTTGAGGTGAGTCGCTCCTCTCTCTCTCCCGAGGTTTACCACGCCCCCTCTCTCTGTCAGATGCGCTTTTCGGAGAAGTTTCTCTCTGCCTATCACGCTCCTCCACAGGCCTCCTCATGTGTCTGGACCTCTCACGTGGTGGAGAGGGAGAAGTGGACAAGGAGTCATGCTTTCTTCTCTGAGGCTTTTCCTTCTCTCCTTTCTCACGCTCCACTCCCCGTCTGCCTTGTACAGGAGATTTCTGGAACGTACCAATGGTTCTCTTAGCAGGTTGGCATTTTATGTCACAGATCTCCACCTGTGTACTTTGTATATAGTATGTAGTATTCTAAACACTAAATTGCCAACAGTCTGTTGCAGAATACATTAATGATTAGAAAGGTAAACCAGTACACACACACACACACACACACACACACACACACACACACACACACACACACACACACACACACAATGCTTCAAAAGCCTGTTGTTTCCACACACATTTACAAGCTTCACACGCCAAATACTTCAACCAGTTTTGGAAGGTTCATGATCTGCACACCCAAGAAAGGACAGAGCAGACACGACACTGCACTGGTGTTCAACCCTCACCTCCCTGCCTGCTGCCCTCTGTGGGACGTCCTCATCATGTCTCCGCCCCCTCCGGTCAGGAGATCGCCCCTTTCTCCCCTCATTGTCCCCCCTTACTGGCTGACTTTGTCGTACCTCCTTAAGTGGAGGTGGAGACTGGCTGCATGGAAGAGAAGAGGATGTAACAGTGACCAGTTACTGATGAGCTCTTCCTGACAAGCACTGCAGAGCAGTAATGTTCCAAAGAAATTGATATACAGTTTATTCAACTTTTAAGATCAAAGGCTTTAACTGTAAACCTTAATCTTGCCAAGGACAATCTTTCGAATACTTAGCTATTGTTCTGTCAGCACAATCATTCGCCAGCTGATCAATTCTCCAATTCCATTCTGTATGGATCAATAATGACGAGGATTCTTCTAACTGGAGATTTTGATTTTCATGTCGATAATATGGCCAATAAAAGAAACTACAGAGTTTTGCATCTCCTAGGCTAATTAGATTTTACCCATGTTACAGGCTTGGGTTACAGCAAATCTAATTACAACATTAAGGACACTCCACTATTGTGGGTTAAGTTGATATTGTGGATTCTGAACATTGTTTAATCTATATACTTGTCAGGGCTGGGAAAAAAACACAAGACAATACTAGTTATTTTAAAGTATTATTGTGTAAAATATTTCCCAGGTAAAGGTCAGCCCCTTTGATCCTACTCCAACATCCAATTATAAAGCTACAGATAGTTTACTGGACAACATACAACGCTCCTTAAAATTTGTCCTCCCAGATGTACTCAAAACAGCTATAGTTAGACCCCAAAACCTGGGCCTTTTACCTACCTAGCATTTTTAAGCAAAACAGAAAGTGCAATGTTCCTTTAATTAAATGAATTTTTATAGTATTTGAGAAATTCCAGTCTGGTTTTAAAACTGGTGATAGTACCGAAACAGCACTAACAATAGTAGTAAGAGACTCGAGATCAACAGCCAATCACAATCATGATTCAGTTTTCGTACCTATGTGCTGCTCCAAACACTACTGACCACAGCATTACTCCAAATCTAGTTTTCAACATGGTTTAACCTTTGGGAACTACCAAAACAACTGGCAAATATTGGACCGAGAGGCAGTACTTTGTTAAACAGGCAACACTTTCTTAGAAGCATGACATTACCTACAGCAAACCACAGGGCTCCATTCTTAGGTCACTCCTATTTTCATACATCAACCATAGGTCAAATTGTCAGTGACGATGGTGTCAATTCAGAGTTACGCAGATGACATGCAAAAGTACAGAGTCCCTGCACCAGACACTACCAATACTTTGCATCAAAAGACCTGCTGTTTAAATAGTGTAGTGATTGTTAAATTTAAGCAAAAACAAACTAAGATGTCTGGCATGACAAAGGTACAACCCCAAATCAGAAAAAGTTGGGACGGTATTGAAAACGCAAAAAAAAAAAAAGTGAACCCAAGATATTTCATGTTTTGTCTGGTCAACTTCATTTTATTTGCTAATATTCATCCATTCCTGCATTTCAGGCCTGCAACACATTCCAAAACAAGTTGGGACGGTAAAGCATTTACCATTTTGCAATGTTGCCATTCCTTCTCACAACATAAGACATTTTGGCACTGAGGATACCAAGCGATGAAGCGTTTCAGGTGTTATTTTGTCCCATTCTTCCTGCAAACACATCTGTGTGCAACAGTATGGGGTTGTCACATTTTCTGTATCAAAATTCTCCACACATTCTCTACTGGGGACTAGCCAGGACCGCAGGCAGGCCAGTCCAGTACCCTTTGTAATGTGTGCAGAATGTGGTTTTGCATTGTCTTGTCGAGAAATGCATGGACATCCCTGGAAGATGTCATCTTGAAGGCAGCATATGTTGCTCTAAAATCTCAATGTACTTTTCCTGTATTAATGCTGCCATCACAGAAGTATAAATGACCTTTGTCAAGGGGACTGACACAACCCCATACCATGACAGACCCTGGCTTTTGGACTTGCTGCTGGTAACAGTCTGGATGGTCCTTTTCGTCTTTGGCTCGGAGCACATGGCATCCATTTCTTTCAAAAAAAGATCAGGAATACTGATTCGTCTGACCACAATACACGTTTCCATTGTATGATGGTCCATCCCAGATGCCTCCGAGCCCAGAGAAGTCGACACCGCTTCTGGAGATGGTTAACATAAGGCTTCTTTTTTGCACAGTAAAGTTTTAAGTGGAATTTGCGAATGTAACTTCGTATTGTAGGGCTTGACAAAGGTTTGCCAAAGTAATCCCTTGCCCATGTGGTTATATCAGCTATTGATGAATGATGGTTCTTGAAACAGTGCCGTCCCAGGGATCATGGGTGTTCAGCTTAGGCTTGCACCCTTGCCCTTACGCACTGAAATTCATCTAGATTCCTTGAATCATTTAATGATGTTATGCACTTTAGAGGGAGACATATGCAAATCCCTTCCAATCTTTCTTTGGGGAACACTGTTTTTAAACTTTTTCATTTTCTCATGCATTTCTTGACAAATTGGAGATCCTCTGCACATCTTTGCTCCTCAAAGACTCAACCTTTCATGGATACTGCTTTTATACCAAATCATGATTACAATTACCTGTTGACATCACGTTTGAAATCACATCATCATTTCATTTTTTACCTCATTACTAGCCCTAAATTGCCCCGTCCCAACTTTTTTGGAATGTGTTACAGGCTTGAAATAGAGGAATGGATGTACATTAACAAATGAAATAAAGCTGCCCAGACAAAACATGAAATATCTCGAGTTCATACTGTCTGCAATGAAATAAAAGTCAGTCAATTTAGGAATCACTGCGTTTTTTTTTTTTTTGCATTTTCCATACAGTCCCAGCTTTTTCTGATTTGGGGCTGTAATTTTTTAGAGAGCTTGGTGTCATCTTTGATAACAGTTAGAAGTTCAGGTCCCACATTGACAATGTTACTAAAAATGCTTTCTCTAAGGAACATAGTCCAAGTCAGACCGTACCTAACGATGCAGGATGCTGAGAAGCTGAGTCATGCCCTTGTTTTCACCCAACAACACTACTGAAATGCTTTATTCACTGGAATAAGTCATTGTATTTGGGGAAATAGGTTGTTTAGAATTCCGCAGTAAGGACTAAAACACAATGAAAGTAGGGTGCATGCTGCACCAGCTAAGCACTGTTATCCTGATTGCCCATTTCCTTCAGAATTGACTACAAGACTGACGGTTTGTAAAGCTCTTCAGCACCTAGCACCTTCTTACAGCCCTCACTGCCTGAATCACTAAGTTCCAGATCAAGTCCTACTAAACATTCCTGCGACTAATAGCAAGAAAAGTTGTGAAGCAGCTGCTTTTGGGTACCAAAGATTTGGAACTCCTAAGCACTTAATAGACGGTAGGCATTATCAATAGGAAGCTTCAAACGCCGGCTCATCTTTTTTACTTGAGGAAATTTACAAGACCTTTTTCCTTTTACATTCATAGACTTCTACCGTCTTCATTTACTGCTTTTATTTATTAAATTGTATTTTATTTTTCAGTTTCAACACCGTAAATCACTTTCAGCTGTATGTCTATGTATAAAATGTGCTGTACACGTAAAATACCATCATATTATTAAATAACTGGAGTTTAGAGATTACTGCTGGGTTCAAACCCAAAAGGAAAAAGCAACACGTTGGTTTAGTCACTCCAAGCCTAAACAACACTTTCACGGATCATCTGAAGTAGTGTTTATGCTGCAGTTAATGTTGACAAAATGACAGCTTGCACACAATCACAAGATGTTGGCTAACATTAAGCAAAATTTGTTTGTCATTATCAAGATTAAATGCCATGTTAACAGAAGTCTTGCTTCCAAAGAGGTACCTAATGCATGCCCAGCATCCCTCCACCACAAAGGAGCTGTGTGCCACACACACACACACGAGACAAACCTGTGAGCAGAGCCTGAAGACGAGCTTCTGTTTTTCTGCTGTTTGCTCCGAGGTGGACTTCCATTATGACTCCTCTTCCTCTTCCTCTGTCTATCATCTGAAGGACTGAAGGAGAGAAGGGGCTAAGTACAGTAAAGTCAGTACAACTACGGGATGAGCAACATTAAAAGAGAAAGACCTTACCTTGACCTGCGCTCTTTTTGCGTGGATCCATCTCTAGATAATGACAGGAGTGTTATTTGGTTAGCAGTGCTGCATTACACTCCACACAGAGCTCAAGGCTTCGTTTTGTGCTTTTACGGTTTACGCTGCAATCACTGGCCAAGCAGACATGAAAATGGCAAATCCACACATTTCTGCTGACACCCTAAACAGACATGGAATCGTCATCAAAGCCTCAGGGTGCCTGACAAGCACTGAAGAAACGTCGCCCAGCACAAACACTCACCGTTTCTTTTTCTTGCTTTTCTTCTTCTCCCGACGAGGCGAGGGGGAGTGGCTCTCTGAGCTACACAAGAAGACAACAAGCTTACTGACAATGCCATCTACCATATGGGTGGCTCTGTGGGTTAGGTGTCTGTGCCCATTACCAAAAGGGCACAGGTTCAAGTCCCACAGCTGGAAAAAGTGCCCACATCACCATTGGATCCTTGAGCAAGGCCCTTAACCCCAACCCTTGGCTCTCAACTTGAAGAGCAAAATAGGAAAACGCAAAACTGTGAATTTCCCCATAGGGATGTTTATCATTCTCATCAGCTCCTTTCTCACCTCTCCCTACTCCTGTTTTTCTTCCTCCTCCTCTTCCGGCCACGCTTGCACGGTGGAGAAGCGGCAGAACTGTCTGATTCCACCAGCAAGCTGGATGCACAGGATAAAAACAAACAGGAAGAGGTTTCAGCAAAGCTGTGATATTTTCACCATCACAGTGGTTATGCAGATCGATACAACGAAGGATTCTCGCGGCTGCTGGTGGACCTTTGAGTATTTTGCTAAGGCCCCCCGACACTCACACATATTTCTGTTGTTGTTGTTGTTGTTGCTGCTGCTTCTCTTGCTCCTTTCTCTCCTTCTCTCGCTCCCGGCGCTCTGGATTGAACGAGGAGCCGTCCACGTAGTCCGTGGCGATGCCGAACGCTTCTCGCAGACGGCTGTTCTTCTGCTGGTTGGCAGCAGCCAAGGCATGCGTCTCTGTGACCCTGCGGGGGCGAAAAAGCCAGCGTTTTAGACGGACGGACAGACTCACACAAGGTACTATGAGGTGCTCCATCACACCAGGTCACTCACGCGGGCCTTTCAGTTGAGGGCACTGGCGGCTCCTGCTTCTCCTGCAGCATCAGCCGGAAGCTGCTCACCTTCTCCTCAATCTCCTCCGCTGAATACCTGAGAAACCAAAAAAAATAACTGTGAAGAGGGAGGATTACTCACTCCGTCATGCACTTATCTGCAAGTCCCTGCACTGCCAAGCACATAAAATAGCAGGAAACACACTAAGGGCTAAATGCAGGTTCTGAATGACTAGATGAGGTTCCAAACACAGGTCAAAACATTGCGGTGGTACCACTTTGTCCCAGAGGCATGTTGCCTAGAGGGGAAGCAGCTATCAAACCTGTGATGTCTTAACGGTTACAGGAAGCGTAACGCTGTCTCCCCTCCCCAGTCCGGCCGATGCTCACCCCTGCTCCTCCATCATGTCCTGCAGCTCAGCACATTTGACCTCCAGCTGTCTCTTCCTCTGGTGCTCCAGGATGTCCGCGTTGGGCTGCCGGCTCAGCTGGCTCTCCAGACGCTCCCGGTCTTTCTCATCCCGTTCCCCACCCCGGTCATCCTGAGTGCGTTTGGCCCTCACGCTGGACAGGTTGCGCTGAACGTACCCGTTGGTCCCGCTCCCACGGGGGGTGGTCAGCCCGATGCCGTTGTACATGTCACCCTCCTGCAAAGCAGCGGTGGGGAGATGATGTCCCAAGTGCAGATGTAATTCCCCCCCCCAAAAAAAAAAAAAAAACACCTTAAGATGTATTACAAAACATTCTGACAAGACTGCATTTTTTCTGAAGTCAGACCACGAGATTACAAGTCAACACAGCAAACAGCCCAACAGTATCAGACTGAGGTAAACATTCTCAACTCCTGAACACAATGGGCCACTCCAGCGGTGGCTAAACAAACACGAGCGGGTCCCGGTCCCGGTCCCCCGGTCCCCCCCTCGGAGCCAAGCTCATGTCGGCTCCCGTTCGAGCTCAGATCGTCGCTGCAGCGTCAGCAAACTAAACGGGAGCGGCTGAAGAGTAACAGCAGGCGGACAAGGACGAGCGGCCCGCCAGGCTGCCAGTATGACGAAAGACCCAAGTCACAGGGAAATGTAAACTATAACAAGGTTCCCGGAAGACGGTGCGTTTACATAGCTAGCTGCTTAGGGCGCTTGTGAACCCGCTAATTCCGAGGCTCTACACAGGTGACTAGCCTAGCTTTTAGCGACTAAACGAGCCGTTAGCACATTAGCCACCCCGGCTAGCTTGCGTGGCTCCCCGCGTTTCACTTTAAGGCCCACGGCCCTTATGTCGTGAGCAGGTATTCGGTACAGGGGACGCTTCACACGCAACACTGAAGTCGCTGGAGTGTCGGGCGGGGATTTAGGGGCAAATCCGTTCGGCCAGGCCCGCGCGGCTCCACCATTTCCTCACTGAGGAGAGACGTCGCTAGCTACGGTGCTAAGCTAACGGCTACGTACCTCTTTATTTTCCGCACACGAAGGAGCAGACGAAGAGGCGCAAAAAAAAAAAAAAAAAAACCACGGACGGCTGACTACCGTATGGAAAGCTTTTTTTTTTATTAAAGAAAACGTCGTCAGCTAAACAAAAGACGCTGCTCTGTCGAAGGGAGTAAAAACGGACTGCGCGCGTACGGCGAATTTGTGTCGCTCCGTCGAGCGAGCACGCGAGCAAACCCGTCCCAACAGCCACCGCGGCTGAACTACATTTCCCACAAGCCCCCAGAGTCACGCACCCAATCAGGAAGTTCCGGCCGCTTGCGCCGGTATCGACCGGTTTATTGTAACACCTTATAGAGTAGAACGGGCTACGTGTGTCATACTTGTGAGAGGAGCAGGGAGAGCGGTGTTGTGGGGCCGTGTTATATACTTGGACTTTTATTTACATGAATACTCACTAGATCTTGATTTCAGGAAATCACTGTGCTCATTTAGCACGGTACTAGAGCTTAACACACGCGAATTGCGTGCTGTGCTTTTTACATATAATAAATTTTTTAACAGATTTCAAGGCCGTTTTCAAGGGACGTCGACTTCTACTGTGGCTTCCCTGATCACTCAAGCAAATTGTATTCAGGGTTGTGTGCTTATTTGTGCAGTACAAATTCTTATATTTGTTTTACATGGGTATTCTGAAGAATAAGCTCTCTGTCTTTTTATGAAGAGTTTCACAGCTGTACTAGCCATAAAGGCACATGGCAGTTCCATGACTGTTTTGTCACAATGAATCGATAACCTGCTGAAAGGCTGTAGGCATTTGGAGAAAAAATATATGCGAGGTACCCACTTATGAACAGGAAACGTACAGTGAAATTAACTAACAATATTTCACTGTACATACAATAATACTGAATATGCGATATATTGATAGAGATCATTTATTAACTTTAGCACCATCAAATAAAAATATAAACTGTTTAATTGAATCATTTTTAACAGAAAACCTGGCTGAAATTGATTGTTTTTCCAATGCATTTGTGTGTCAATAATCATTAACAACAAAAGAGTGCCAGTTATGGAGGAAATGCTAAATTAAGTACTTAATACCTTTCATATGAGTATATCATAGTGACAGACAGCAGGATCAGCCAATGAAGTGTGTGAACCTTGTCCCCTCCGCTCTTATTACAGCTGCAGTCACAGCACGTAGGATTGCCACTTGGAGGAGAATATGTAGGACTTGATGGTGCTGCACATCTCATCCAGTCAGCCGATATAGATTTAGGAGTTACGTTTTCCTGGTCCAGTCCCCCTTTTCTCAGCACCCAGTAGGAGTCGTCTTTGAAGAAATAAGTGTCTCCTGAAAGGCAATTACAAAGGAGGGCTTGAGGATGGTGTGGGGTTTGGCGGGGTGTTGATCACCGTAGTAGAGGTAGCATGCCAAGGACGGAGCCTTTTCTCACCATCACCCCAGCTGATGATGTCATCCGGGTCAGAGGGCACCCCTTTCCAGAGGGACGCCTGTCTGGGGTAACCCCCCTCCGGTTTCATTCCTGCCCTCTTTCCAGACTCATCGAACCTCCAGAACTCTCCTTCACTGAACAGGTACGTCTTGCCATTGTGCGCCCACACGAAGGCCGCGTCCACCTTTGAGAGGGGTTTTCCAGCCATCGTCTGCACCCCCCACTCTGACAAGGGGCGGGGATACCCAGAGAGAGCCAGCGTGTCCTTGAATACCCAGTACTGCTCACCTACACAGTGGGACAAGCATTGGACCAGATGCCAGCTGACAAATATGGAAGTTTGTACTTGTGGGAAATCCACCAACATCACGTTCTATAACCCTCAGTTGAGGGATTGATTTTAAAATGAATTAAATTTTAACGAAAAAAACACAAACATCAGTATACATATTTTCTCTCTCACCAATGAAGAACACAATGTGGCTGCCACGTTTTCTCTCATAAACAGCGTCGATTTTATTAGTTCCTGCGGGTAGTCCAATCCAGAAGTTTCTAATCAACGCCGGGGAAAGGGAGACTAAGGAGCCTGACCTTTGGATTCGCCAGAAATACGGACCTGAAAATCACAAAAATGGGAGAGGGTTAAAAGAACCAAGGGTGGCTCTGTGGATCCTGGGGGTGGAGGCCATTGTGAAGTGTGTATATTTTCAAGATCTTGCCAAAATAAACAGCTACAGCTACTGAGTTCTTCCTTAATGGACAGAGTATGCACTCACAGAAGTGACTGTGACCTCAGGCTACACAGGGTTTCACCTACCCTTAAAGAAGAAGACCTCTCCTCGGATGTTGGCCACAGCATCATAGCCCCCTTCACACCGATCTGGCAGAATGCGGTCCAAGCTGGTGGTGGTGGGGGGGGCATAAGGTGGATGTGTTGGTGTCTACAGGTCTGTTACATGAGGTTTGTGACTCAGAGATCATGTATGAAAATGTTCTTTCAGTATGGTTGCAAAACACGTGTGACTAATGTTTAAAGTCGTAGTATAATCAAAATCTATGTGCTTTTGCATTGCTCCTGTTGTTACACAGCTTGAATCAGGTTCCGCTTACTGTCTGGTTGGTCTAGGGGGCGGTAAAGAGGGAAAATGAGGGAGTCCAGGAGTGGATGACACATTTGGGCGAACTGTGATTGAGGTTGTCTTTGTCCCTGAAAGAAAGAGCAGTGGCTCAGGCACATAGCAGCAGTGTGAGTACAAATCAATGTCTGTCCATCCATCCGTCCGTCTTCTAACTGGTTCTACTGGTCAGGGTCGTGTGGAGGCCCGGACCCTCTCCCAAGCATGTTGAGGCACAAGGCAGTGGTCCACCCTGAATCAGCCAGTATGGCTGAATCTCAGATGACTTGTGGAGTGAAGCACATTTTGTCTCTTAGGAAAGCATTCATGTTGTGTATTTTAAACAGCACCAGCCCATTATCTACACATCACAACAACAAAGGATGAGACAAGCGCTCACCATAGAGTGCTTGGGCTCCCAATCTGTCATCAGCAGGGAGACTGTATTTCTGGATGTCACCCACGGAACCCTGGTAGTAAGGCCTCATGACAGAGTGTGCAGAGGAGGAGTGGGAGAGCCCCAGGACGTGGCCAAACTCATGGACAGCCACTGTGAAGAGGTCTGTGCTGTCTGTGTCATCTGGGAAGTAGGAGAAGACCATAAGCCTTACTTTGTGTCTCCTGTGACACAATGACAGCACCATGAAGCTGATCCCAGAACAGTGCTGCCCAGCCCTCAGCCCGCACCTCCGTAGCTCCACGTCTCCTCGTCATCAAAGTGAGCGTCTCCTGCAAGGTGATCTCGGCCTGGGAAGAAGGCGTGTGCCAGCGTGCCCCCTTTGCCATCAAAGGGGTACCCGTCATCATGAAAAGAACGAGTGAAAGTCACCCTGATATCTCCTTCCTCTTGCCTTCCTCTGCTATCACGGGAAAGGCGGTAAAACTTCAGAGGAGTGACATCACTCCACACTCTCAGAGCGTAACTCAAGATGACTTCAACCAAATCCGCTGGAAGGGATGGGGAGATAGAGGATGAGGGATACCCGTGTACACTGGTGAGGAGAGAGAATGGGGAAGATTACGGCAAAGAAGCTATGCCATCTGGCTAAAGAGATGTGGCGTTTCGGCTCAGAGACAACGAGTGATGCACACCTCCATGTGATCTCGCTCTTCTCCCATCGCATCCCAGACAACGCGTACCGCTTCCGTCTCCTCTTCAGCAGCTCGGCGGTTCCCATGATGTCCGGCAGAGAACAGCGTGGGGTGGACATGAGTGAAAGGGTGACATCATCTAGGAGACCCGGGGAGAAATGGGCTGTTCATTCTCCTGCTGGCAGAGCGTCCCTCACAACACACATGCTGCATGGAGGTGCCATTACCCAGCTTCCCTGTCTCTGGGAGTCCAGCGAACCTCTGCATGTCCCTCAGGGCTCTCTCAATGCCCTCCTTGGTCTGAAGTTTTCCAGTCCTGGGATCTGGAGGTGGCAGGTATCCATACCGGCTCAGCCAATCCT
Source organism: Gymnarchus niloticus (assembly GCA_009936485.2). Classification (NCBI taxonomy): domain Eukaryota; kingdom Metazoa; phylum Chordata; class Actinopteri; order Osteoglossiformes; family Gymnarchidae; genus Gymnarchus; species Gymnarchus niloticus. The sequence continues at coordinate 3,652,285 of JAACJT020000037.1, forward strand.
GCAACCAGAATGAAGAGCACGACCAGCATTCTACCTCACCTGTGAACTTCCACTGGCTACAGCTGAATTTCTGATTGTGGGATAAATCAAGTTCATCTTATCTTATTTATTATTTCACTTATTTGTTGTCACCAGATCTGTCATTTTTTCCAGATTCTCCTAGAGGAAACACGGCATCCCTTTTTAAAAATAATCAATCATCCAACTTCATATCACAACTCATCAGCAAGGGTAATTTTCTGTCATTTTCAGTATCTCTTTAAAGCGTTTCTTTGCATTTGTTCACATATTTGCGAACTTCAACAGTGAAGATGTATTCAGTTTCACTATAGTTGTTTTAAAAACGATCCCTTGATTTCTCTTTTGTGAGATGTGTACCTCATACAGATCTGTTCACTGTTGCTCTAATAGATAACCTCTGCTTCATACATACTACCTCATAAAGGACTTAGGGCAACGTAATATACACAGAACTGTAGGCGTTTTACTTCAGCCATGTCAGTGGTGATGTCAATACATTTATAAACGGAGAACATCTATCATCTATCGCCATCATTTATAATTGGATTGCTTTTACTGACAGTTTCAATTATTACTGAAGAAAAAAAATCATGGATAATGACATATAATTTATATAATAAGATGCCAGTGGAAAAACTACATCCACATTACGAGTTATTGCCCAAGCAGACGGCTACTCACCACGCCCCGGGAATAATGATCTCCCACCGGAGCAAGAAGTGCCGCTGGGATGGACAGCAGCAGGACCGCAGGTCCGACGAGCAGCCGGTACTTCATAGTCATGCCGGCGGCCGGAAAAGCCAGTAGAGCCCGAAAAGGCGAACGCAGAAGACGGGGACCGGGACACCTGCTTCAGTTAACACTGACACGTCCAGCAGAAGGTCCAGCAGAGGGTCCCGCAGAAGATCCAGCAGAGGGTCCCGCAGAAGGTCCAGCAGAAGGTCCCGCAGAGAGTCCAGCAGAGGGTCCCGCAGAAGGTCCAGCAGAGGGTCCCGCAGAGGGTCCCGCAGAAGATCCAGCAGAGGGTCCCGCAGAAGGTCCAGCAGAAGGTCCCGCAGAGAGTCCAGCAGAGGGTCCCGCAGAAGGTCCAGCAGAGGGTCCCGCAGAGGGTCCCGCAGAAGGTCCAGCAGAAGATCCCGCACGGCTGCCAAACTCTGTTCCCAGCGCGAGCAGCCTGCTCATCATCCCAGCATCATCATCCCAGCATCATCATCCCAGCATCACCGCAGGCTCGTACGGAGCGCTGCCTACTGACTGCCTTCTGTGATCACCAGGCCGACCTCGACGTGCTTTATTCTTTCGGACTGCCCTCAAGTCGCTCCGTGTGGCTCTTGTTTTTTCCGCTCCTCTTGGGACTAGGCGGGGCTCCAACCTCAGATCGATCGAAAAAGAGACGCGGCGCTCCACACCAGCAGATCTTTCTCCACTCATTCCCTCTTGAATAGAATGAAGTTCTTCTATTGTCATCGTACAGAGTGCAACGAAATCCGGTATGCCGCTCCAAAGATAATCCAAGAAGGATGATATCGAAAATCAATTACAATAGAAGTAGATAGTACTCTTATTTATTTATCTATTTTATTTAAAAACGCTGTCATGACGGAGAAATCTTAAATAATACGAACACAAAGCAGGCAAAGCTAGTTTAATAAGTCTAATTCAAATACATGTATGATTTACGTTTGCTCTGGAAGCTGAGCCAAAAAATCACTTCCACAAGACAAAAAAATCCTTAAAGATGCTGACCCATAAATATCTGCTGAACAAATATATTCACCTTTACTGTCACATAATACAGTTTACATTCTGTCACAGGATATCACAGCTGTGTGATCGTAAACAGACCTGGTCAACAGCCTCCATTGGCCTGCCAGGCTTCACTCAAGAGGATGTGGAAACTTTTCCAAGGACAGCCACCATGCCGTCTCTCACAAATCGCTCATACTCTTCTAAACTGTAGGAATGGAGAAATGTCCCTAACTGCCATCTCTGTCACTCAGAGAGGGCTTGTGCTCATTTTGTGAGCATAGATGAAGAAAGATACAATGTATATAGGATGGCTGGCCTACTATGTGACTGCCCCCCCATCCCCGGGCTCCAGATTGGTCATGCTTGGTTATAGCGCTGACAGGAAACAACCAACTGTGAATCAAAACAAATACAGCATTGTGTGAGTGAAAATAGCGAGAGGATGTTTGTAGTGGAGATGAGAAGAAAAGGCAGGAGAGGTGAAGAGAGGGGGAGGAGTAAGCAACTGTTTACTGAATTATTTCCTCAATACAAGCTTAAAAAAGCACAAACATAAATAGATGTGTTTAGTTTAAAATATATTTTATTTGATAAGCAATCATGCATTATAAGAAATATTTCGTTACATGGTCACAGCTAATTTATGGGAGAAATGACAGCACTGTGTGTGTATCATCAAACTGTGTGTGTGTGTGTGTGCTGCCTTTAAATGCCCCTGCAGAGTAAGCGTTAATGTGCACCTCTGGCTATTCAGCTACTTCCTGTTCCAGCTTCACAGTCAGTGTGAGTGAAGGCAGGACAGCCCCATACTATCAGCATTGACGACTGTCTTTCTGGCAGAATGAGAACGCTGCCATACTGACAGCTCTCCTTCTGGCAGAACCAGTACTTTGCCGTACTGACGGCTCTCATTCTGGCAGAACCAGTACTCTGCCGTACTGACGGCTCTCATTCTGGCAGAACCAGTACTCTGCCGTAAAGACGTGTCTCATTCTGGCAGAACCAGTACTTTGCCGTACTGACGGCTCTCATTCTGGCAGAATGAGAACTCTGCCGTACTGACGGCTCTCATTCTGGCAGAACCAGTACTCTGCCGTAAAGACGTGTCTCATTCTGGCAGAACCAGTACTTTGCCGTACTGACGGCTCTCATTCTGGCAGAATGAGAACTCTGCCGTACTGACGGCTCTCATTCTGGCAGAACCAGTACTCTGCCGTACTGACAGCTCTCATTCTGGCAGAACCAGTACTCTGCCGTAAAGACGTGTCTCATTCTGGCAGAACCAGTACTTTGCCGTACTGACGGCTCTCATTCTGGCAGAATGAGAACTCTGCCGTACTGACGGCTCTCATTCTGGCAGAACCAGTACTCTGCAGTACTGACAGCTCTCATTCTGGCAGAACCAGTACTCTGCATTGTGCTGCATAATGAGCTTGTTGTTGGTAAAGTAGAAGCTGTCTGACTTGGTCTCAAATGGCCTGGTGATCATCTCTTCAACTGGGATAGACAATGACAAGGATGCCAAGAGAAAGAGGATGATGAGGGTGTGAGGAGAGCAGCCAATCGGGTTAGGATGGCAGTAGGACATTTAAAGTATTAAACTTGAACAAGTTAAACAGAATACCTGCCATTTCAACTCCCTGCCTGTCCCGACCCCACCTGTCCCGACTAATATATAAATGAATGCGTCAATAAACTGTTCTGCCTTACATTTGTCATGTCTGCTTGTACGTGGTGCAGAGACTAAGGGAAAGGTTCACATTTTGGTCAATTTACCTTGTATACAGTTGTCGTCAACTTTCTATATTAACCCAAGAACCTTTTCACTACTGCTGTCATCTCCCAGAGAATAGAATCAAACAATCGATGTAACGTGCAGACCCTCAAATGTTGCTTAAATGCATACTGCCTTTGCACACTGTGGGTAGGTGAGTGCACAATGTTCCTGCAGCAAATTGCCTGTAGCATATTGATGCGAACCATAAGCTTATAAGGTAAAACATGGAACAATTAAATCTTCATTTTTTAATTATTTTAATTTCCCAAAAGGGAAATTTCAGATAATGTTATTTCAGTCATACTTTTGCACACTTCCACTATACGTATAGGTGGCGGATCATCATATATGGTGGCACTGATGACCACTTTCTACCTGCTGGAGCAGAAAGGATATTTCTTGCCTAAATATTGCTCTAAAAGACATTCTGAAGTGAGGTAGTAGCCTATTAAGAGGGGCACAGCTGGGCTGTAGTGGCTGTCGCCTCATCAATTAGATCTTGAGCAATTGTCTCAGTCCGTTTTCTGCGACCACGCCCCCTGCTTGCTAGAGAGCTGTGATTGGACAGTGATTACATTTTCCGGTGGCACGATTTTAGCATTTGCTTTTTGAAAATGAGAACGAGCCGATGCAGCAGAGCAAAGACGGTCATTGCATCTTGGTGTGATGTGGCACAGTTTCATCATTAAATTGTGTGCAATGTAATCCCTTCTAATTGTTTTTCTGGATGGTAGATGAACAAGATGAAAATCAATGAAATGATAGTTTTACTTTTCATTGTGTCACATTCTCTTCACGTCACTCACTGAAAAGCAATGTCTCTTGCGCATTGCATTTCCACATGGCACAGTTTCTGCGAGGTGTGCACTGTAAAACAATACGTCGCATCAATCGCGTGTTTGCATTTCAAGGTGGCACGGATTCCGCTCCATATTCACATGTGTATAATACAGGAGAAGTAGACTTATGTGGCTCCAATCTCACGTAGTGCCAGAAAGGCAGGGCTAAAGCAATATCGAATAAACCTTCCTGCATTCGTGTTGATTACATCCGTAATTTCTTAAAGCGAGGGATAAAGGGGCAAATTTTGATATCTTTGATATGTAATGTGATTATTGAACTGTAGCTGTATAAAATTAAGCAAATGAAGAGAGGGGAACTTTGATATTCCTGTGAGATATTGTCGATAGAAAGATAGATGACAGACAGATGGACAGACCGACAGACAGACTGATAGACTCCCTGATGCTGTGGGGAAAATTATTGATTCTGATTGTGATTAATGCTTGATCCTCTTAATCCATGGTAGTTATAGAATAAGAACCTTTGACTTACTTAGTCTTAGAGGGAGACAAAGCGTACATGCAGAATATGTTAACTCTGTGATATGACACTACGTGGTTAAAATCCGCAAGGCTAAACATACTGGAGTTTGGGCTGGATGTTAGGGTGTCTAAATAAAGTACAAACAGGACAGCAGGCTAAGCGTTATATGGACCGGCCATGTTTGTGGGGGGAAGGCCTTCAGGTGCTGGAGATTATGCAGCCTCAAGGCCTACTCCTTGGTGATGGTGTGGAAACTGATAACTGTTTGCTATGTAAGAGACAGTTGTGAAAGACTATAAAAATGGATTGTAACAGTAGGGGGCAAAGCTCTCTAGGGATTGCCATGGTGATCCTGTGAGACTTCTCCTTTGTGCAAAGCAATAAACTATATCATACAGACCATTTTGGGCTGTTCTGGTCATCTGTGATAAACTTTATCATATAGACTGTTTTGGGCTCTTCTGGTCATCTGTGATAAACTATATCATATGGACTGTTTTGGGCTCTTCTGGTCATCTGTGATGAACTATATCATATGGACTGCCATGACAATACCTTTTGATTCTATCAATTGTCATTCACCATGAAAATGCATTTATCTGCTCCACTGGTGTTTTGAGACCACTAGTTGCACTTACAGCATATGGCCAAGAGAGGGCAGTGCCATACGTGTTCATTTGAAGCATGACGCTGTTGCACTTGAATTTTGTTAGTTACCAGACTAACACACATACTCAAATCGTGGTTGTCTTTCCTTGCTGGTGCTTTTAGACCTCAGGGCAGCATTCGATACTATTGACCATGACATTCTCCTAGACCGACTAGAATCCCTTGTTGGTATTACAGGACAGGCTCT
>JAACJT020000037.1:3664694-3689694 GCA_009936485.2 Gymnarchus niloticus
TCCAACCTACCACAGAAGCTGTTCCAGAAACATCTATTGTGCCAACAATCCAACCTACCACAGAACCTGTTCCAGAAACATCTAGTGTCTCAACTGTCCAGCCAACCATTCCAGAGAAAGTTAGTCCCGAACCCGTCCAACATACTACAAGGTATGCTCCAAAAGCCTCTACTCTCCCGATACGGCGTTTTAATGCATTCTCTGAGTTTGTACATTCCTCCTCAAGGAAACCTCATCCAGAAAGTTCTACTCTAGTCCCTCACCTTTCCAAGGCTCAAACTCCATCACCTACCATCCCTGGGTTTGCTGCTTGGTTCCCATCTGTGACCCAGACAGAAGCTGACTCTCCTTTGCACAAGAACATCATCCCCTCACACACCAAAGTCAGCGACAAGAAGAGCAACAGGCTGGTGAAGACAGCCATCATCACGCTTGGCATGATGCTCTGCATTGCTGTAGTTGTCGGTGTAAGCTGTTACATCAGCCACATCAGGAAGGGAGGGAGCAGCACGTCAAAGTGGAAGCAGGGGGACGTGGGGGATGGGGCGGAGCCTGGAAGTCAGGTGGAAACAGATAGAGATGGCTTTGGTGGAATGGAGCCCATGTTGATCTCATTAGTCCCCCGTGATTCAGGCGTGGGGGCAGCAGGGACTAAGGAAGCCCAAAGGTGGAATGAACAGGAGCCACTGAAGTACATTGATGAGGAGCCAGACCAGTAAAGTGAAGGATGTCTGGTGATGCCCAAACAGCCAGAAATAACGGCATGCTATGGAGAAGATCTCAAGGCCTTCGATGGGCTGCAACAGTCATTTCAGGTTTCGTTGTCTGAGCAGTAAGAGCTGTGAGGCAGGGGCTGGTGTGTCCAGTGTTGGGGGTTGTCTGCAGCAATGATACTCAGATGTCTTCATTTTTTTTACAATAAATAGCTTTACTTCTTTTTGTTGTCTAGTAACAGACCCAGATGAGCTGCAGTCAGTTTTATTCTTTCTTTGTACCTGAGAGTTTAGGCTTTGCCTGCCTTCCTCTTCTTTTCAGTGTCAGCCAGAAAAGTTCACTGTGACTCCCACCCGCTCTTTGTGTCAAGCACAAACTTTTTCTACCCAAATTCAATGGCAATAAAAGCTATTTTTAGACAAAGCTTTCTCCATGGCAAATCATTGCTACGCTCCATGGCATTATCAGTGTAGTTTTTGGAGGATAGGCTGTCTTCCTGTGAGAATAACATCGATATCATAATGCTTTCACTTCTCACTGCAGCTAATCGAGTCTTTTCATTTAAAAACACCGTACGACTTCTCATGAAGACTGTAGGCTGATGTTTGATGAATTTCTTCCACAAGGGGGAGCTGCTGCGCCTTTGTGTGTGCTGGCTCCTACGTGAGGTCGTGCTGTTTGTTCAGCTGCTTTAACGCCGTGTTGTTATTTCTCCGCGTGGCCATTTACATTTAATATTTATGAGTATCGGCTCAGTTTTTAATTCAGTAGCAACACCTAAAGAGTTATGAATCACAGAGCAAAATGAAAGTATTAAAGAGATGAGTCTTTCAGGTGGTAATAGGAAATATTTGATTTAAGGTTATTTATTTGTCCCATACACAGTCATACTGGTACAACTTGCAGTGAAACGAAGTCTGGCTTGCTCCTAAAACTGTGCAGATAGGTTAGGTAGATAAAGGTGAATTAAAGTTAGTAAAAGAAGGGCTGGAGAAGACTGGGGGACAGGGAGAAGAAGAATTATTTGTAATAAATATCCATTCAATAAAGGGGTGCCTTACACTGGACCAGACTTCTCAAAACTGAAAACAATCCCCACAAAAACACAACTTAAACACAATCCTCATCTCGCTGTCCGGAAAACCACCATTTGGCCAAGAAGGATGGGAAGTAGTGGGGGAGGGGATACACTGAAACGGCGATGGTGAGATGAAGGGAGGGAAAAAAACAATTTAACTGGGGGGTAAACTAAAAGCCTGCTGAAAGTCTGCCAAAGAAAATAGAGCATTTGAGAGAGAGAGAGGGAGAGAGAGATAAGGTAACATGGGCAATGGGCAGAAAGGGAGGGATTGAAAAAGAATGAATGTGAAAATATGGGAGGGGGAGCAGAGAGGAGGGAGGGAGAGGGGTGACATCTGGAAGTTATTGAGGAACAGAGGGAAAGAGAGAAACTTATGGGAAAGAGTGTCAGCAGAGTTAAAGGAGAGAATATGGAAGAACAGCAAGGAGAAGCTGAGTGCTGTTAACAGGGCAGCCGAAAAAGAATCGAATGGAAGCTGGAAAGGCAAGAGGCAACAAACAGAGTAATGATATGGATTTTAAAAGAATGAGAATCTAGAAAGAGGCATTACGAAGAGCGTTACTAAGGTGTGTAAAGTCGAGTGATTTATCCTGCGTGGAAGATACCAACAACTGGAACCAAGCTGATATACTTTCAACCATCATCAGTGAGGAAGTGCATTGACACAGCAGGTATGAACCAGAACCATTCAGACACACTTGGAGCAGATGAAACAACCCTGTGGCTGTTCCGAATAGCCCGGCTGATGCCCGGCTGATGCTCCTCCTGGCTGTTCCGAATAGCTCGGCTGATGCCAGGCTGATGCCCCTCCGGGCTGTTCCGAATAGCCTGGCTGATGCCAGGCTGATGCCCCTCCGGGCTGTTCCGAATAGCCTGGCTGATACCAGGCTGATGCCCCTCCGGGCTGTTCCGAATAGCACGGCTGATGCCAGGCTGATGCCCCTCCGGGCTGTTCCGAATAGCCCGGCTGATGCCCCTCCGGGCTGTTCCGAATAGCCCGGCTGATGCCAGGGTGATGCCCCTCCGGGCTGTTCCGAATAGCCCGGCTGATGCCAGGCTGATGCTCCTCCGGGCTGTTCCGAATAGCCCGGCTGATGCCAGGCTGATGCCCCTCCGGGCTGTTCCGAATAGCCCGGCTGATGCCAGGCTGATGCTCCTCTGGGCTTATATTACATTAACAATATGCTTTCACTGTGTAAATGTTAAGGTGCTGGTTCTCCTGGAGGTCTGCTCACACAGCACATGTTTCTTGGCTGCATGAATGAATGACAGCCATTCTCCTGCAGTTCTTTTTAATGAGCAGGGTGGACTAAAGCCAGCTTAACCAAACTGTGTGGCGATGTAATGTCCATGATCTGTTTAAAGGGCAGAAGGGGCATTTTGACAGAGAGCAGCAGCCGAGCTGGGATGTTCACGATACACACTCAGATGTATTGGGAGTGTAAAGTGACTCGAGTCAGGAATACACGCGGTGTAAAAAGAGCATCTGTGAGGAGTCCCATTTTCAGCAGGGTGGACACGTCCTGTTTGGTTTCCTCAGAGTGCAACTATAAAAGGCCGAAAGGCAGACACGTCCCTAACTGTGCGTGGAGCGGGTGGTTTCGCTGTGTCATCAGCCTTCTCTCCTCTGTCCAGCATGTCCGTATCTGGAGGCTGCCTCTGCTTTCTGAAGTACCTCATGTTCATCTTCAACCTCATCTTCTGGGTCAGGACAATTTCTCCTTGTCTCACATCAGACTTTTGTGTGTACTTGCCCTGTGCAATCAGTCCAGGTCATAACTTACTACTGTTATTGTTAATGCTATGTAAGTGCATGATCAATATTTAATGTCACATCTTAACTGTGTTCCCTGACTCAGAGGGTGTGTGTGTGTGTGCGTGTGTGCGTGTGTGTGTGTGTACACAGCTTGGGGGCTGCGGCCTGTTCGGTGTGGGGATCTGGCTGTCCTTCACACAATCCGAGTTCTCCTCCCTTCCCACCTCCTTCCCGTCCCTCTCTGCCGCTAACCTGCTCCTGGTGGCCGGGGGGGTCACCATGGTGACGGGATTCCTAGGTTGTCTGGGAGCCCTAAAGGAGCAGCGCTGTTTGCTGATGACGGTAAGAGCGTGACAACAGCATACGGCAGGCTAGTGGTGCCACACACAGCACCATGACAACTGGGCGGCAGTGGCTGCAATAACATGGTGAAAAGGATATTACATCACTCAGGAAAAACAGGAAATGATGTCACCGGCATCAGGAAAACAATGGCACAGAAGTGTAGTTTCACAGCATGTTCCTTCCACAATGCAGTAAAACCCCAGCTCCTGCAGTGCCTTCTAATGTTTCACGTCTTTCTCAGTTCTTCATAATTCTGCTCCTGGTGGTCCTAACGGAAGTGGCCCTCGTCCTCATCCTACACATTTTCCGTAAGGAGGTGAGCCTGGCTTCAAAGGGATACCTCTCCAATCGGGGTATCCCCAAAATGTCCCCAACAAGCAGCATACTGAGAGTTCTATCTTTTGTGTAAAACTCTTTCACGACGAAAATAAAAGCACTGATGTCACGATGACGAGGGTTCATATCAGCTTTCATAGTTTGGTTGACGAGCACAGATTTCAGCACTATCAAAGCAGGCTCACGCCATATGCACATTTAACCACCACCATGTGTGCCAGCTGGACGAAAAGGCCCAGAGTGACCTGAAGGAGGGCATGAAAACCTATGACGTGGACGAGCGGCTGAGTAAGTCGTGGAACAGCATGCAGCAGATGGTGAGCAAGGGAGGAAAATGTGAAATGGAGGCTGGTCCTCAGCTGAAGGTGGTCCTAAAGACTGCTGTGCTCCTTCCAGCTGAAGTGCTGTGGCGTGAACAACATCACAGACTGGAGCCACGCCAACATCTCCATACCAGCGTCCTGCTGCAGGCAGCCCTTGGCGACCTGTCAGCAGTGGTGGGAAGAGGTCAGACAACCGTGGGTCCTGCAGTGAATGGCCGCTTAAAGTAGGATGCTTCCTTATTGTGTCTGAGGAGCCTGCTTCTCTCTTGCTTAGGGATGCTACCAGAAGGCCAGGGATTGGCTCTTCAAGAACAACACCTCCATCTTCATTTTCGGGGTTGGCATTAGCATTGTCCAGGTAGCAGCTGATTCTGGCATATCTGTCACTGATTCATTTCCTTATTAGATTCATTTATTGTACTACAGAAGCAAAATGCCAACAGTAATGACATGAATGGCGTTTACGTGCAATTGTAAAGAGCTTGCTTGCAAGCTGTTTCACTTTCAAAGTGCTGCAGTGGCCTTCGGTACTGTGAAGGCAGAGGGCCATGTAGCAGGCCGGGGTCGCCCTTCAGCTCTGTGAAGGCAGAGGGCCGTGTAGCAGGCCGGGGTCGCCCTTCAGCTCTGTGAAGGCAGAGGGCCGTGTAGCAGGCCGGGGTCGCCCTTCAGCTCTGTGAAGGTAGAGGACCATGTAGCAGGCCGGGGTCGCCCCACAGTACCGTGAAGGCAGAGAGCAGAGTATAGCAGGCCGGGGTCACCCTTCAGCATTTATATTGGCTCCCTCCTTTCAGATTCTGGCCCTGGGATTCTCTTTGCTGATGTACTGCCAAATACTGCGGGCTGAGAAGTACTTGGACTGAAAGAGGACCTAGCGTGAAGGACGTGTTAAAATGGATTTATGATGTCTGGTACTGGACTTCAGGGGGCTCGTACTCCTTTCTGACAGACATAAGACAGGTGCATTTCCTGACAAATTCTCATGTTAAAACGTTACTCCTTAATGCTCACTTACCATTATATTTTGAAAGAACTATTTTGCTTTGGACATATTTCCTTAGAAACTTTACTTAGTTCTTTGTAATATTAACCTAAAATGAAGTATTACTTAAAAAGCTAGTTTTTAATTTTAGCCTACCTGAGGCTCCACGTGTGTCTATCACAGACTGTAAATGTCTGCTGTCTGTGCTCTTCAGCAGCTTGTTCAGATGGTTGCTAATAAATAAAGTCACATTTTCATCTGTGGCAGACTTTTTAGCAGAATGATTACAGTGGCCTTCTGGGGGGCACCCCACAATCCCCAGGAAAGCTGGCCCTGCTGAAGGCTCCCTTGCTCAGTCCAGGCTTGCTGTTAATAGGTTCAAAATGTGCACATTGCTTAATATTTCACCTGCTGTCAGTCACACTCTGAGCTTCAGAGTTATCTGCAGAGCAAAAAAGTAACTCACTCCTGCAGTAAAACTTCAATGACCGAAATAAAAAGGAAAGCAGACTTGTCTATGAAGAGGAACAGCCGAGGAGGCCAGTGAAGCAACATGTGGGAGAAAACAAGCTCTGAGGCTCTGGCTACACTTAACCTGCTGGCTGAGTTTCATGTAATACTGCATGAGCTAGCATACAGTGGAGCTCTGGACCTGTTCACCGCAGTCAATTAAGAGCATGTTAGCATACTCAGCTACAGGGGACCTCTCCCAGAACCTGTTCACGGTAATCAATCACAAAGAGCATGCTAGCATACTCAGCTACAGGGGACCTCTCCCAGAACCTGTTCACTGTAATCAATCACAAAGAGCATGTTAGCATACTCAGCTACAGGGGACCTCTCCCAGAACCTGTTCACGGTAATCAATCACAAAGAGCATGCTAGCATACTCAGCTACAGGGGACCTCTCCCAGAACCTGTTCACTGTAATCAATCACAAAGAGCATGTTAGCATACTCAGCTACAGGGGACCTCTCCCAGAACCTGTTCACTGTAATCAATCACAAAGAGCATGTTAGTATATGCAGCTAGAGGAAGCTATGGGGGAAAAGAGAGATCAGCACATGAAGCAAAATGGATGTAAGGAGAGGCATAGTATGCTATCTGGAGACAAACAGTCATACAGACACACAAAACAGCCCTTGTACTTCCAGTTCACGGCTTGCATTATATTATTATTATTATTGTTGTTGTTGTTATAACATCATGGATGGTTTCTGGAGGCACTTACGGACTCCATTGCTGATAGACATGTCTATTGAGTGTATGTCAGTACACGCAAAGGGCCAATGACATGAAGTGTGGAGCATAACAGGAAAACGAGGCAGCCCTGTTCATTTAACTGGTGTAGTAAAATGAATGTCATCAGACCAAGCTGAACATCTGTACTGAATACTTGACTTACTTTTGAAGCAGTTACACAATGATAAACACATCAGGGTGAGCAGTTAACGTGGTTCATCCATCCACATTCTACGTCTTACTGGTTTGAAACCAAGATTTGAAGGCTTTGACTGGTCTGTCTGGATGGATGTGCCACCATTTCACTGGACTTGGGTCCATATTCTGAGAGTCCTTCCGTGAACCTCCCGGGTGCAGCCAATCACTAGTCCTACTTCTGCAAGGTGTGCTTACTTGAACTTCCTGGGGTCCCTGGAGTCTTCACCTACTGGGTCAGGGTGCTTAGTGAGTGGGAAGGTGAGGCTCTGCTGAAGAAATGTAGCTGCTACTGGAAGAGGGTTGAGGAGGAGGAGGAAATCCATCTCTTCATCCTGAGGTGAGTGCTCAGCCTCCAGTTAGGGGTCTGATTAGAACAGGTGAGAAGCATACAAGATCTAGATGACATGAAGTCAGAATCTAATCACTGAAGAAAGCTCATTTTCACAAGACACATGCCAAATCATTTTAAACGAGCAAGTGCCATGCATCGATACAAACATTTCAGTCAATAGTAGAGCCCTGCCACCTACAGGTCAACGTTGATTGAACCTTGCCGTGTACGGCACAAATGAACACAAATCATCCTAGCAGACATATAATAAGTGAAGACCTTGTAAAATTCTGACAATGTTGTTTTTGATGTACTTCACTTGTGTGTCATAAGCTACCATAACACAGCATATGCATTAACAGTACAGCACATTCACAAACAACCAAAGGTATAGTATGGATACACGTTTAAGTTTTTCCAGCATTTATTCAAAGTCCACAGTGATGTACCCCATTAGCACAGTTGTAGTGATGCTTTATGGCCTCGTGTTCCGCAGGGAGCCAGAAGATATAGGTACAGCTCAGTAGATAGTGATGCTTTGCAGTGAGACATATACTCCCCCCCCAAAAAAAAAAGTTGCTGCATTTCATACTGTATGGACTTTAGAACTTGTAACACACGTGTCCTCTAGTCATTAGGGAGTTTATCATAACATTTCTAACTCAAAGAAATGGCAGCTACATACATTTCTGTACCTTTAAATGGATCTGCCCACAGGTCTATGGTAGTTTCCAATCCTGCTTTCCAGGTGCAGGTACGGTAATTTGATGTCCAAACAAAAGGGACAAAGGAATCAGGGGGCATGACCCTGAAGATGGCACAAGCCACCATACAGACAGGGAGGCGAGGGACTGACCCAGGTACCAGGGACTAAAAGGCTTAGGAGCTGAGTAAATCATGAGAACACTGACAGGGAACTTACCTATGGCTGACACTCAGCAGGGAACATGGCCAAGATACTGACTCATATAGGAAGAGAACACAGGTGAAACTCATGAGGGTAATCAGGGCTTGATAACTGGCAATAGGGGAACATGATGGGTAAACACAAAATCCCAGTCAGTACTCCGGGAACTGGGAGCACTGATGTTCGTCCATCCATCCATCCATCCATCCATTCATCCATCCATCTTCTACACCGCTTATCCATCAGGGTCGCGGGGAAGCTGGAGCCAATCCCAGCTGACTCTGGGCATGAGGCAGGGTACACCCTGGGCAGGTGGCCAATCCACTGCAGGGCTGGGAGCACTGATGTTACAATTCATATATAAAATAGTTCAAATTAATTTCGAAAACTGGGAATGTTCAAAAGCAAAGAAAATGCAAGGTGGTGGTTTAAAACGCTGGCCGCCCCGACCTGACAGCTTTAGTCAATGTGCAAAATTAGAGGTTTTCTCTCTCCCGTCAGCCTCCCTGAGTGCCCACAGTCTTCCAGGCCTCCCAGTATCTCCTCCTGTCTGTCAGTGGAAAAGTACCTTAAATAAACTTTGCATCAGTCAGCCGGTAGCATGATGCTTCCTGGGAATGTCAGGCCGGGTACCATTTTGATACAGCTCAACAGGGAAAGGCATGCAGCCAACAGGAGCCACGTTAAGCACCTCATTTATTACATGGCAACAAATTCACTCATCAGGAGAACACATCAGGTCATTTGGCAGGAGAACTTTATTTTCACAAAGCGTACACTCATCTTGTGCCACTCCCTTTTTACCTGAACACAGCCATGCTTAACTGCAAATACCAGAACTCTGATCCATATAAATACTGCCAACAAACAGCTTGCTAAATACGCCCTTGAATAGAAAAAACACACACAGGTCTTGACAGGGCATTGCAACAACTCCAACCAAGACGAGATGCAGACACATTTTCAAAAATGACGATGATGAGGAGGGTGATGGTGTCAGTCATCATGTCGCTGTTGACACCATACTTCCTTTCAAAGCTGACGGTTCCACTGGTCAGGTGTACTGCTCTTTGCACCGCCCCTCCCAAAACCCTACCAGCGTCTCCGCAACACAAGACACTGGTACAAGGATTGGGAGAGGCGGGACAGAGAGAAGGTTATCCAATGTTAAACTTCAACTCTTCCACACATCTGCATACCCAGAAAGATATGTTTCTTCCACCGTCAGCAGAAAAACTCACCCTCTTGTTTCCTCTGCCTGTCTGCCTCCTAACATCATCCTGAACAACAGACTCAGTTTATTTCTGTACAGCCTTCTATCTATTCATTGCTGCATCGCTCAGACCTTGCCTGGCTTCTTCCTGCACTCAGCGTCACACTTCTTTCAGCCCGTGTCTCTGTCCTCTTTTCTCCCCCTCTTTTGCTTTCCTTAACTCCTTAACTCACACTCTGATCCTCCGCTCGCTTCTCCTCAGCTGTTGTCGCCCGGGCTCTCATCGCCTCTGTCTAAGTTCTTCTGCTTCTATCTCTTCAGAATCATAGCCGGCCAAGACAGCCAATGGGGAAGAAGGCTGTAGGGAGAGGCACTTCCTTTGTGACAGGAAGCAAGAAGAGAAAAGAGTGAAAGAGAGAGAGACAGCAAGAGTTTGGGTGGAGGTTGGAGTTTGAACAGGGGTCAAGACTGGTTGAGGTCTGCGGCAACGATATTTCAAACATTACATTGATTACAATAAATCCAAAAGAGTCATATCTAGTAAGTCGACTTTGTGCAGTTGTGTGAACTTTGCATGAGATTCAGAAATGCTGATAAACACGTTCCATAATGATAGGCACAGGAGATGGCAGAGATGACCGGTGGGTAACAGGGCTCCTCCGTACTTACCCAGAATTCACCTGTGTCAAATGGATGAAGCTGGGCTCTTTGGCAAAGGTGCATGTCTGTCACAGCGCTAATGGAGATAGGTCATGTGTGAAGTCATACAGTTATGTACATGTGTAACCGTTTGTTTAACTATAAGGACGAGAAGGGAGCTATGCTGTCTGGGTACAAGACAGATGAAAGACAGAGACGATGAGACTGATGTGTCCCCCAAGGGTCCAGAGAGATAAACTCCGGCCCATCTGATCAGTGTAAGTCAAGCAGATGTCATCTGGCATAAACCAAGGGACTCCACTCTGCTTATCAGTTCCCAAAACGACCTCCACCCCTCGGATGCCTCACAGTAATCCCAGGTGACCACCTACCCAACACCAGACTCAACAGTTTTAATTAAAGGGAAGATACAGCATATTACTCTATTAAAAATCTACGTTACATGTATTGTATATTATTTACTAAGCACATGTACAGCAGACAAAAACTGTAGTTGACTGTACTCTATTACACGCTACATTGTGTTAGACTGTACGTGTCATATACATCAAGAGATGGGGATGAAGGATGGGGTGGAAAAAGATTCAGAATTTCCTGTTTGTAAGATGCCACTCGTGTCCGTGCACCAAAGACGGTGAGAGAGAGAAACGACACCGCGTGTACAAAGTCAGGGCTTAGTATCTGGCGATGAACAGACACAATTTAGGCCTGCTGTGTTTACATCAGCAAGAGCAAACAGACAGAGATTTCAACACAATAAAAGTGCAGCGCCTCGCTTATTCAAGCTTAAAAAATAATTCTTCTTGAGGAATGGTGTGTGTGCGTGCGTGCGTGCGTGTGTGTGTGTGTGTGCTTTTCTTCTTAAATGAAGTAACAAAAACAGGAAATCCACAGTCACGTAAGCAGGAAATGTCTCCATTCGGAGACAGCTAGAGACTGACGAGCACTGAACACCCAAGGCTCAGTCGTATTATTTGCGTATGTCTGCAAATGTAGCATGCAGAGATATTATCACCACAGAACAATTACGCTAATTTCACTCACAGCCTTTTAGTAATGACGAGGAGTCTCACAAAAGCCATGACACTAAAAATGATGCAACTAAGCATACACCTATACACTTAAAGGACAGAAGAAGTCAACGCAGAAAAAAAAATCCAGAGACTACTTCAACTTAATCTGTTCTTCTTCGAAACTCGTTCCACTCGAGGGAGTGTTCCTTTCCACTGCCGCCCTTGGCTTAATCTCTCTGGGGACCTTGCGCCCTGAACTAAGTAACAAAATTTAATTTAATTGAATATTTGGGGTCAATGATTGACATAACTTCCTATCCCACACATCTCGTTAGGGCCAGCTGTAGTGTCCATGGATTCAAATGTTTTTTCTCCATTTTCATTATCCACAATATTTATTTAGATTAATGTTGTCTCGGTTAATGTTATTGCTGGTATCAGTCAAGCAATGGGCTTCTGGGGGTTTTCATGCCAACCCCCAGAACCTCTGAACATGTCAAACTCTGCAGCAGCCCAGAGATGAGCCAGACTATCACCAGATATCTGGTCACTCTGTAGCGCCTTCACTGGGGCCGACACCTCAGACTCTTGGGGTATTAGGCCTGAAGGAGACAGAGCTGTGAGAACATCAAGCCCTCTGGTTACCCCACAGGTTCTGCTCCGATGAAACAGGAGAAGTCACATCCCAACAGGCCAACACACAAACAAGAAGTCACATCGCACTTGGCCAAAATGCACACAGAAAACACATCCCAGGAGGGAAACATGGATACAGGAAGTGACTTGCCTGTTCAAGAGTTAATTAAGGCAGATGAAGGCACGCAAATCAGGGTGTGGGATTTGTCAGTGTCTAGAGGGATGTGCCTTTCCGGACTGGGACAGCAAACTGGAGTAAGAGGGAGCAAACTGATGGGGTAATGTCTGAGGATAACGCAAAGATCTGAAGGACATAAAGGTCACAGACAGAAAGGACATCAGGTGTAGGTGACAAAATACAGAGAAAACATAAACACTGCAGGATGAGGAGAGAGAAATCCACATTATGAAGATTAAAACAATCAAGTTCAAACCTCAGGTCAGCTGTTTTATCACCATCGAAGTAAACACATTACGACCCTTCACAATGTCAGAATGCAGGTGAGTTACATGATGAGAAAACCATCAGCGCAAACAGTTAACAGAAAGACTAACTTCAAATCACGATAGATAGTTAAAACCCAAATTCTGTAGAAATACTTGGCTGATGTTTACTCATTTGAAAAACTTTGGATAATAACAATCCATCCGCCATAACTGCAGGTGGTGGTGAATTACACCAGTACAATGAAAGGCTTAGTAATGTTTAAAGTTGAAATAGTGGTGAGGCAAACAGTGACCACAAGAGGGCAATATAGCACTAACAATCAATGAAAATTACTAAAAAAAATACATATGGTACACAATGGTACACAAATAAACATTTCTTTACCTAGCCAACGTATATTACCTTAGATGATTTTGCTGAGAAATGTAATACATAAACACACCTCTTTGCAATTAAAGACTAAAATAGCACTTCCATAAATGAACGATCAATAACAGAGTTGCTGCATTTTAACAAACTTTTGAAGGCTCTCCCTGACTTGTGCCATGTCACCACCCCTGTGATGATTTAGGCTGCAGCTGTAAATGCGACATTACACACAAAAGAACGGTGATGCCCAGTTTGTGGCTGATAAAATTGGCACAGCCACAGGTAAGGATTAGCATTTACCTGATGCCCAAAAACGTAGTGATGGGACAAACGAGGCTTCAAAAGCCGTGCTGGCTGGTAGTATCCTGGGTCGGAGGTCTGAAGCCTCATTTGTCCCATCACTACAGAGAAGATGATCGTGTTAAAGAGAAAGAGTCAAAATGAGGGGAGTATCAGTGCTTAGATGTTGTGGCAACTTTTCAAAATTTTAACACCTAAGAGAACAGCTGAAGTAGTTTCCATGGTGATGAAAGAATGAATGTACAAACTTTAGAGACATTTCATGTAACAACTCAGCTGCCCATTGTGTCAGCGCCCCCCTGTGGCCTGATGGGTGCATGGAGGTGATCAATCGCCAGCAAGAATTCTCAAACCATTTGTCCAAATAGCTATCGCCATTGGTAGGTTTAACACAGGCTTTATGGGTGGGAGGAGTCTCAGACAGACCTGAACCATCTCCCTGTTGTGGATGAATGGAGGCAGAGCTGATGGATGTATTCAAGTGGGCAATGTGCTGGAGAACAGGATGGCCCACACCCAGGCCTCCTCTGATTGTGCAGTTTCTCTTCCCTTCTCTATATTTAGCTCTTCAATCTGCCAATCAAGCACACAAGATAGGTCTGTGTTGTATTAACAGAGTCTGTATTAATTTCTTTGTAATTACTGCTTATTATTTCAATTAAACAATTTCTTTTATTGCATTTAACTCATTTAACTACCACAGTGCGAAATGCTTTTGAAGAACTCGCATGAATTCCATTTCCCTACTATTGTTGAAATACAAAATTGATTAAATTTGGTTATATTTGGCTGCCATTTAATACACACCAGTCAAACTGCAAGGTTACCGGGTTTTTCTTCTCTGTGACCATGCACCTGGTGGCAGCCGACCTCCATCTTGTCCTCCCTCAATGGCTCTGCCATGTTTCAGAGTAGACGTGGTGCTGGAGGAGCCAGGTTATGTCAAGGTTCACCTGAAGAATGAGCTACAATGGCCTTACTGTTCAGTTCACCCAAAAGCACACCTCAGAAAGTAACTTAATCACCCATTATATCAGTAAATCACAAAAGGTCAGCTGTCAGACAGGGAATCACCTGCATTCTGAGTGGTGATGTCACAGGCAAAGCCAGCTGGACAGGAACACCAGAGCATCTCTGCTTTGTGACATCAAAAAGTGCTTTAAAACTACAAGCACGCAAGCAGGACTGTGAAAGTTACAGCCTCCTTCCTGTGGAGAAACCAGTCAAAAAACAGTCAAAATCAATAAAAATTTAATAAAAGAGATCTTCGAACAAGGCTGAGAACAATGTACGGATTAACCTAGTTACGAAGTGTAGTTTTAGGTCCCCAAGAAAACAGCTGACAAATGTAAGCTGAAGCAAAACAAAAATTCTTCAAAATACACTTGTAGAGGAATTCTTCAGACTTGCCTCCAGGCAGCAGAATACACCATGGAAGTGGGACCCAGCGACGACGTCACCCTTGGGGACCAATGAAGTGGACCATGCCACAGACAAACAGTTTGCTTATTGAGGGCATGTGTTTCATGAGGTGAAGGAATTTGCCAGCAAAATCCTGACCTGGAAACGGTGATGACACACCTGACTGTAGCTGAATGGCAGAAGAATAGGAAGAAGACACGAATAAAAA
The DNA here is from genome assembly GCA_009936485.2 of Gymnarchus niloticus. Lineage (NCBI taxonomy): Eukaryota > Metazoa > Chordata > Actinopteri > Osteoglossiformes > Gymnarchidae > Gymnarchus > Gymnarchus niloticus. Next base: position 3,679,176 of record JAACJT020000037.1, read on the forward strand.
AGAAAACTCCATGTACAGAGTGTGTAAGGTAGAGGTTTGGACGGTTGACCCTTTAAAAACAATGTCAGTTCGCCAATTAAGAACAAAGGCAGAATCCGCAGTTTGGTGTTTGCCACGTTATTGTAATAATAAAAATCTACAATTACAGCTGTGTGATCAAGACTGGATAACAGTGAAAGAAATTTGATGTAACTGTAGCTGTCCACACAGGTGGAAACCGAGAACTGTTCAATGATGTGTACTGGATAAAGCTTGATCAAATCAGAATGCATTAAATTTAAACTTGGTATTGGGATACTGACAAACATCAGTTATACCTATCAAAATGAATTTTCCGCCTTAAATAGGTCAATAGTGAATCCATCAGTAATGAAATTTTAAAAATGCATAGCGCCCTCTGCCGATCCCTCGCATTAGTTCGTTTTCTGTTCACTGAACAATCTGCAGTATATTTCATATTCATCTAGGAGTATAATTTGCATATATTCCAGCTGTTACTCTGCCATCATTCACACTGCAGGAAAGGTACTCGACAGCGCTGACATTCGACAACCAGCTACCCCGTCAGCGCGCGCCCCCAGGGCGCCTCGCTGCTCCGTACTCGTGCTCGTGTCAACGTGGCGCTTCAAAACCAATCGAAATGTGCTCCGCGCGCAATCCCCTCCCTTTCTTTAACGCCATTGGACGGCGACTCAGTCAAGACATTCGCTATTGGTTAAGGAGACAGGGACGACGCCTCTTTTAACGTAGGGAGTCTACTACGCGTGCAGCTTCAAAAAATCTGGGAGAAGTTGGGCAGTGAGTATTTGGTAAGATATTTATTAATTTTTTTTAAAAATCTACTACTTTCTTCGACCGTGGACTGAATATGCGGATGTATATATATATATGTATATATGGATGAATGGGTGGGCTTGTGTGGTTTTGATTTATTTAAAAATGCATCCCCATTATTACATTATTTAAACCTTTAGAAGCAATAAGATATTAGACGAAGTACAGCGTACGTTTCTCAGCTGCCTGCATTCGTCAAAGTGTGATACACCCAGGACAGAATCATTACTGGAATGACTGATAATTATACATCAAATGCATGCTGGAATTTTCTTGTACAGTAACTGTAAACAGAGGTCTAAAGTTACTTTGCATACTGCTAATGCATCATTCAAACATACTGGAGGAACTTTCTCTAGACTTTGTAAATTCATAAACAAAATGTGCTTTGTTTTCACCTCTTTTGGTAGCGTATAAGACAAAATGATGCTGATGCAGTTGCTAGGAACATCATCATTGTTTTTGGCGGTGGTGATGGCTGTCCCTGCCCAAGAGAAGCGCGTGCATCACCACGGTGACCTGAGCAACCACATGCACGATGACACCCAGGGCTATCAGTACGACCATGAAGCCTTTTTAGGGAAGGAGGAGGCAAAGACCTTCGACCAGCTCACCCCAGAGGAGAGCAAAGAGAGACTGGGGTATCTCTCCTCTTTTCTCTGATATTACCACATGGGGCTTCCCATTCCTCCCTGTGCCTCTACATTTAACATTGCAGCTGTACACTGGTAAAACATACTGGAATACTTTGTCCAGATTTCCATGAGTCAGGGTGCACGGAGAATCATTTTCACACATGATTTGGTCACCGCAGAGTCCTGACCTTAACTCCACTGCAAGTCTTTGGGATGTGGTGGAGAAGACTGTACAGAGTGGCTCGACTCTCCCATCATCAGTACAAGATCTCAGGAAAAGACTCATGCAAATCTGGATGAAAATAAACGCTGAGTCATTGCAAAAGCTTGTCAAAACAAATGCCAAGACGAATGCACAGCCCAATCAAAACTAAAAGTGGTCCAATGAAATGATTAAAGTGTGCAGCTTTTTTTTTGGCCGGCCAGTGTATGTTCCCTGCTGAGGCTGTATGCCAGGTCATTTATACAGTTCACTTATTCTAGACAAATTACGTATAAAGGTTACAAGTCCAAGCAGGTGATGGGGTACATTTGTAAAAGCGTGAAAGTCCATTTAGACGAGGTACCCCAGTCTGCCAGGAGCTGGTCTCTATCTGACAGCCCTGGATGCTGGTTCTTTCCTCACTGCCTTTCTGCTCTGTGCCGTCTGCCAGGAAGATCGTGGACCGCATTGACACAGACTCTGATGGCTACGTCAGCCACAAAGAACTGCACCAGTGGATCAAGCACAGGCAGAGGAGGTACATAGAGGAGAACGTGGACAAGCACTGGAAGGAGTACGACCTTAACAAGGATGGGCTGGTAGCCTGGGAAGAATATAAAAACACCACCTATGGCTACTACCTGGGTAAGACTGCATAACCAGCAGGGTGGCAACACTGAGCCTGGACACACGTATCATCACACACGTGTGTCATAGAACAGACTTTCTCAGGGACTGCCTGCCATTCCATACAGGCATTATGGTGGATCGTTATGGTGAAACGTATTCAGGGCTCAAGGATTCACTGATTTGCTGAATCTTACGATGGAATAAAACAGGAACAAGAGCTAGGGGTGCCATAGATGGGTCTAGCCATGTTAAAACTGCACTTGCTTTTCCCCAAAGGCTGTTAGAAAAAGACACTTGTTGACTGTTGCAGACGAGGAGTTTGACGACCTGGATGACAAGGCGAGCTACAAGTCCATGCTGGCTAGGGATGAGCGGCGCTTCAAAGCGGCCGACACAAATGGAGACGGCATCGCCACCAAAGAGGAGTTCACAGCTTTTCTGCACCCTGAGGAGTACGACCACATGAAGGACATCATTGTGACGGTCAGTGAGAAGAGGCAAGGGGGCGGGGTTAATCATCTTGTCTCAATATGCACGTGGAATGTAACATGAGAGTGTCTCGTAGTATCGTCAGGTTCCTTAACTGCTCTAGGTGGACATAAACGTTTTCCATCAGACAGTGATCTGATAATCCATGCTGTCTCTTCTACGTTCTCCAGGAAACGATAGAGGACATTGACAAAAACGGGGACAGCCTGATTAACCTGGATGAGTACATTGGTGAGACATCAACATCCTACTGTTGTCTGTCTACACCTGTCTTCGGGTGAAGACCCAACACTGAATCCCTACCTCCCCCTTAGGTGATATGTTCACCCCAGAGAGTGGAGAGAGCGAGCCAGACTGGGTGAAGACTGAGAAGAACCACTTTGTGGAGTTCAGGGACACTAACAAGGTGTCTGTCTGTTGTGATGGGGAATTGCTGGAGACCATGAGAGCTTCAGATGAACACTTCAGGCTCCTCCTGTCCACTGCTCCTGCTTCAGTCAGCCCCCCAGCAAGCCTTAACCACTGACTCTTGATTGTCTTCTCTTCTCCCTTTCAGGATGGGTTTCTTGATGCCACTGAGGTAGCCAAATGGATCTTGCCAGGAGAGGTGGACCATGCAGACAACGAGGCTCGGCATCTCATTCACGAGACGGACACGGACAAGGTGCTGCCACCCGCAAGTCACATGCCCCTCCGTCTGTCGCACGGTTCTTTCACAAAATGGCATTTTAGACAGGAGCGTGTCAAGCGGTGATTTTCTGTAGACAAAACGTGACGACGTCGGGAGGTATGAAGCGTATTGCGAAGGACTGTTACTCTGTTACTCCAGCTGATCAGGAATGTACAGCCTGTCTGGTTATTGTACAATGTAATTTCACAAAGTGGCCTTCTGCTCCATGGCTGGAGCCCTTCAGGGATGTTGCTCTCTCTTGTGATCTTTCTTCTACCTGTCGCTGTCATTCTTAATATGGTTGGTAATTGACTAATTCATCTTTGTCTCAGCCTGTAATTCTAATGAGCTGCCAATCGTTTTTTTCTGCCTTCTCCCTCTTAACTCCAATTGGCTGGTGGCTTGTGGGCCTTCTCTCGTTGCCGTTTCCATGGCTTCATCGGGCGAGCAGGACGACCGGATCACCAAGCAAGAGATTCTGGCCAACTGGAACATGTTTGTGGGCAGCCAGGCAACCAATTACGGAGAAGACCTCACTAAGAAACATGATGAGCTTTGATGATGTCACAACTGGGCAGGGGGAGGGAGACAGTATGGGTTTGGGCATATGGGACGCTTCAGTGGATGATGGGGGGGTTTACCACTGATGCATAAAGAGAGTTAGTCGATGGGGGGGGGGGGGGGGGGGGGAATCTCAGCAGGGAAAGGACTGTAGCTGGAATTTATCACCAAAACATGGAAGACACAGGTTGACAAAACAGACTGAAGGTGTAATACGTTCACAAACGTTACAGTCACAATGGTGATTCCAAAATGACCAGTTTTTGCCCAGTATTGTGGTTTTGGAACCCCTCGAATCCATCAGCATTCGTTGTTACTCTGTGTTGTTTAGCAGGGTTACCTGGCACTCTACTGTGAACTTCCTGAGCAGGTATTGATTTACACTGATTCACAGAATCTGAAACTGGGCAGGGTGGGTGTATTTATACCATATGAAAGCACATGTTCAGCTGGGTACCGTAGTAAAAATCTGCTTACAGGTACTCAACAGACACGTGAGTTCGGCATAGGGGTTGTAGACAGCAGACACAGCCTAAGACACACTGAGCATGATTCATGAGGCCTGGGTCAGTGTGAATACAGCTTCACAGTCACTGCTATTCACATCCAGATGACAATAAAGCCATTTCATTTTTCTTACATAGTCCTACAACCTTTTCTTATTTGTACAGAGTTTTACTGTTGTATTTTGTTTAGTTGATGTATATTCACATTTTTTTCTGATTAGCTGCCAAATGGTGAAACACTAACCAACACAAAACTATAAATGAAGTCACACCAAGAACAGCAAGGATAGTCCAGATTGCAAGTAGGAACTGATGCTTCAAAGGCCCTGAAACAGGAATGTCCTTTGTAATCAAGCCTGTTTAATGTGTGATGGAAGACAAAACATTCTTTCCTAAGACCATGAGAATCTTTCAGCTGAGGCTGTTGGTCTGTACCTGTGGCTCCAAGCTCAGCTGTGTTCTGCACCTCTGTCTAGGATGGTCGTCTATCTTTGGATGAAATAGAGAAGAAAGCACAGTTCCTGTCTGTCAGCACGCTCACTGATTACGGGGCCCTGATCTCAGGAGACCATGATGAGCTTTAACGAGTCTCATGGGTGGAGAACAATCACCCACAGCCACACTTACAGTTTGCAAATGTGCAAAGATTGTCTAATTTTGATCAGCTATTAAACCTTTATGAATGGTCTCCTCCTGTGTTTTCCCTTGACAGAATATTACCTATAGTCATTACACAGGCTGTGTTTGTTTTGTTGTAGGAGGAAAGGGTCACATTTTGACCCTAGGTGGCTGATTCATGCTGGATGTTTAACCAAATTTCACAATAGGTGCTTTTATGCTTAAAATACTGCAACATTATTTAGGAGTGACACATGCTGTTAGGTAGGCCAGCCAGTGTCATTCTGGGCCATTTAGGTCGTGGTGACCTCATGGAGATCAATGGGTGATCCTTCCAGAGGGCACTGTGTTGTGCAGAAGCTGGTAACACCAGTGTGCAGCTCATGCCATGCCAAAGAAAATCAATAACAGACTGACTGAGGTGAACGTCAGCCATCTGGGAGCTATGTACCAATGCAAGGGAAGGGAACAGAATATCGCCATGTCATACTTGCCTAAATTAAGGAAGTATGCAACTATAATCCCAAAAAACATGGAGGTCACCATTTAAAATGGTACCGTAAAACTGGAGTTCATTGGTTTGGCATTCAAATGTGGCACCAACAACAATGCATTTCTTAAACCAAGGAAGTGAGGGCTAAAAATAAATCAGTGGATAAGACAGGAAAAAGTTGACAGACTAAATCATAGGGGATCAATAAAAATGATCCGTCTCTTTGGGTTAGACAGTTGTGTCTCTGTTCACTTTTCATTAGGGTTAGTGCACCATCTGGTGGTGGAAATTATGCTTGTCTGGACAAATATCACGGCACTGATTGGATGCTGCTCACTACAACGTCTCATTCCCTGATTGGGCACCCTTCACAGAAGACAACCACGTTTCAACATGATGGACATAGAGCAGTTGCTTTCCGTGGTGCATGTTTTGCTTACCAGTATGGATCTAAATTTCATTTTGCACTGTGTGAATACTGCATACACATGCAAATAATTTACAAAAAGGCAAATAATTAACAGATTGCTACTGTTTTATGCCAGTGCAGGTGAATGGCAACGTCATGTGTGTTTTTAGTTGTTTTAGTGCGGGTAGAGACACTGCTGTAAAAGAGATGTCAAATGTCGTTAGTTTCCACTAGTCCTTACAAATGAATATTCACTGCCCAACTATTCGCCAATTTTCACTCCTCATTTGTATTTAGCTAGGGAGATGGGTGGGGGTTGGTCAATATCCTTAGGCTGGATTTACACTACATGAGTTTTACCCTGATTTTGGCTCCAACTCAACTTGTACTGAGTCAGAATCAGTTGGTTCTAGTCTGCCGATTCTTGGACAGTCTGAGTTGTTATTTGGTACAGACAATCACATAGTGTATGATGGGCTGACCCTGTAGTAGAGAAGTGTATGTGGATTCAATGAGTTTCCATCTACTTCACCCTAACCTGCCTCTCCAGTGTGTCCTTCTCCCTGCTCCAGTGCTGGCCCATCTCCTGAGCCCTCAGTGTAGGGGGGTCAACCCTGCAGTTAGCAAGTATTCACTCAGAGGTTACCCACTGTCCTCCAGTAACCAGCCACCACCAAACACACCTTGACATCTGATACCAGATATAGGCATTGTGTACTGCCAGGCCATTTGGCCACACTGTCTATAAAATGTCCTTGATGGTAGCATATCACCTGGACTTTTAGCACCAAGAGTTCTTCTTGACATGTGTAGATGGGATTCAAGGAGCTGGCAGTATGAACAGGGATTAGCACAACATCCACTGCACCTATAATCTAGGTATGTCTGCAATGGCATGAAAACCAATGGCAGTGTCATGCCAGGCATCCGCTCCTGTTGGAAACTGTATGTAGTTGGCTGCCTTGCTGAGGCCATGTGCGTCACCGAGGGTCTGCAGGAATCCACTGTGTTAAACGGTGTCTCCGGCTGAGTTGCACAGTTCTCCAGATAGCTGCCATTGTCGTTGCTGGTACTATAGTTGAAGAGTGGTTCATCCTTCCCACTTTAAAGCATGTGACTGATTACATAGAGAGTTTGACCGTTTAAAGATTCCTTACTGCAAGCTTGAGCAGTAATGCTGAATAGGGCCTACTTTGCAAAACATGGATGAGAAATGCATTGTGACAGGAAGTTTGCAGTAAGTTGCATGATGGAATAGTATATGTTAAGCTGTTAAGTATTTAGGCCAAGAAGACAACGTAACGGAACCCATGGGAAGCTGTCTGGAAACCAAATGTCGGTAATTACTGCAGAGGCAGGAGTGGGGACCGTATTACAGATAGTTGGGGAGGTAGACCTAGTGAACTGTTAGAAGAGCTCTGCAATCTTAAGCTAAATTTATTAGTTAGAGGAAGCATTTATAAGACAAAGGAGTTGCAGGAAGATGAGGTTAAGCAACAGACCTGTATCTGCAACATATGCATTTATAGATGACTGCATGAGTTTTATGATTATCGATGCATTAGCATTTAGCCATGGGTAAGGGCAGGAACACAGACGTGCAGGAAGTATGACCTTAGCATGACCCACTTAAGCGTCACACCCGTAGCAACGGTAATGATAACCAATCACAGGTTATCCCAGATAAAGGTGATGTAACCTTTGCAGCGCGCGAATCTCCGAGCATTTGGCGGTGTATGTTTGACAATGTAATAGATTCTTATCAGAGACTAATGACTTGGGTGATTTATTGTTATTTGACGTTGTTCAATGTCCAAATAAGAGCGTCAATGTCTTTTTGGGCAACCTCTGTCTCTCTGTGACGGAATCGCAGGCAAACGTCCAATTAACGAACAAAAATAAGGAGTAGATCGATTAATTCCAAGTAAAATAACGTAGGACTTTAGTTACAAGGGGAAACACTCGTTATTCAGCGAAGCATTTTAATGGAGTACGCGATAACGTGAGGTAAATCCACCCGAGGCGTACCAAAGACGGGCGAGCTGGACTAAAGAATCGCGCCCTTTCATCAGTGCCTAATATTGGTTACTGTGATATTCGACATCTCTATCTCGTAAATGACATGAACGCTTCAGTGCGGACGCAGATCGCCCTCAGGAGCCGAGCTTAGCTTGGCGGGATGAACAGGCGTCCCGCGCGCCATCATTCGGTTTGAGCGCCAATTAAGCCACGTGTTTAAACGGAAATAAAACAGTGTCACCATAGCTTAAAGACTCTGGGTCAACTAGGTCCACGTTTGCAGATATTAAATTAATGTACCGGGGTAGTAACTTGCAAATTAAGCAATTTTGCCGGTTCCTATGGGAGTGCTGTAATATTCTTCATTTTTCTTACCAGAAAACTTCTAAAACGGCCTCTCCTCCTCCGAAAATCTACATGGCACATCATGATACACCTTACATTGCATTAATATGGCTCTGCGTCACCATCTTACCTAGTTCGTGATCGTTCTTGATTAGGTGATTATAACGTTCATTCCTATTGGCCATACATTCATTCCAGGGTGTGTTTATCCGACTGTTATGCGCTTACGTTTTGTTAACTAACATTAGTTTGAATGTGTATCATTTACTAAATATTCCTTGCTAGTGGGCGTGTGTGAGTTTAATATCAGATTTGAAAAACAAGCCCATAAAATGCATACTCTTAACACGGAATTATTTTATTTTCTATAACCCCCATTTCAAACCTGAATAATTTTCTTAAGACTTTGTTACTTTTAAGAGCATGTCTTTTAAGCTTAACACATCACAGTAAAGTTATTTATTCTAAATATACCTCATACAGTTTATGTCTGATTTTTTTACAATCGCAAAACAGAAAATAAGTTAATTATTATACACTATAAGTAATAAAATCCCTTGACTGCAGTTTCTTCTTTGGCCACATGGTGGCAGAAGGGGCTTAGTGTCCACCCTCCAGAGCGCGGGCTATTGTTCTGAAGAGCCAAAAAGACGCAGAAAGATTAGCACAGAACATCCACGCATTCGTCGACGGCGCATTAGAAGCCAAGTTCAGCCTTAAGCGCTGTGAAACAACTTACTTATAGAGTGAGCCTGTGAGTTCGTCCACATAGCCACCTGATACCCACATAAAAGTAAACTGTTAGCTATCCTCATACACATTGTATGTACACATATGAATAAAAATATTTTACTTACCTGGTTTGCAAACAGTCTCACAAATGGTAGGACAGATATTGCAGAATTTACACATCTAGTGGGGAAAAAACAACAGAATTAAAATACAAACACACTCCCATGACATTCAGGTATATACACTCAGCCGCAGCTGCAGTTTCACCTAGCAGGTATAAACCAACAATGTTCAATTAGTCAAAGTGGCCCTTAGGTCAAGGCTGAAGTCTTCACAATGTGTCCTCTGTGTGCTTTAGGGTGTTGCCCTGTACATGGCTTCTCAGGCGACACTCACATTGCAGTGCTCACAGTGTGCTGACTTGTCTCCCTCCTTACATGGGCATTTGTCACAGGAGTCACAGTGCTGGAAGGGGGGCACGGAAAGGAGAGAGTGGGAAGATCAGAGAGAAAGGAAAAGGAGAGATAGAGGGGGTGGGGAGAGATAGAACGGAAAAGGAGAGATAGAGGGGAAAGGAGAGAGAGAGGGAAGGGGGAGAGACAAAGAAGGGAAAAGGAGAGATAGAGGGGGCAGGCAGAGAGAGAGAGAGAGGAGGGGAAAGGAGAGATAGAGGGGGCAGGCAGAGAGAGAGGAGGGAAAAGGAGAGATAGAGCAAAAATGGAAAGGTTAATGCACTATTATTACCCTAAACAGACAGAGGCCCATTTTTAAGACTAATTACAGCTCTTACCTCACAGAAAGAACAGAGACGACATAAAGATCCTTTTTCATAAGGTTCATCATCATCGTCATCATCTGAAAAATAGTTTGAATGTTTTCTATAAAAAACATTCGTATTGTCAGGTTTTCCTAACAAATATAGCCCCGTACCATTTGATTTTCAGAGGGACCCACTAAAGTAAAATAATTCCTTTTTGAAAACTATACATCACTGGATTTAATCATGATACATACACAACATAACAGTCTCACATCTCCATTAAGATGAATGGGACGTTGGGATATCATTCAAGCATTAAACACAGGTTTATGGTTGTTTAAATTCCTATTTTTGTGGGTAATTTGCATAAGGTCCCATTTTATTGCAGGACCTTAATGAGGGACCTTCATAATACAATGATAGTTTCATACAAGCAGAATAAGCCTGACATACGGTCACACCACCACACACTGTCACCTGACGTACAGTCACACCACCACACACTGTCACCTGACGTACGGTCACACCACCACACACTGTCACCTGACGTACAGTCACACCACCACACACTGTCACCTGACGTACGGTCACACCACCACACACTCGCACTGTTCTC
>JAACJT020000037.1:3704956-3719258 GCA_009936485.2 Gymnarchus niloticus
CTGTGGGGCAGTTCTCTTGCCTCATTTGGCTAACAGCACAGAGAGCATTTTCTACTAGATGGAAAAACTGGTTCTGCCAGTTGTGGAAAAGAACGGTGAGAATAAAAATCGCGTGTACTTGAGCCATCATTTAGTGAAGGGGGGGAGATTCTGAAAGCGAAAGGCAGGGAATTGTGGATACAAGACAGAGTTTGGAGACTGACGCACATATAATCCGTACCGTGGAGCTGAAACGAATCTTAGAGATGGGCGAGTGGGTCACCTGTGCTCTGCGCTGCCTTCACCAGTCCTTGTCTCAACACCTCTCGAACCCAGGTCTTCACCTTCTCCCCGCCCTCACCTCCCACCACCGACACCACCAGGTTGGGTGGGGGGATGTTCCAGTGATTGGTTATAAGACTGTAAACCAGCTGGGGCGTCGTGTCATTTGACAGGCGTATGAACTGGAGGGAGAAAGAGCACAGACACACTCACAAACAAAGACAACACACACACACTCACGCTGAGTGACTCCGTGCTGCGAAGGAGTTCAGCGTGGCCTCGACACCACGGTGAAAGTTGCAGTGCGAGAACGACACGCTATGTCGTCCCGACAAGAATGCAACCTCTGGTCACTCAGGGTGACGTGCCCAGAATACAATACTTGAGGACACAGTTTTAATGCAGAAAACCACGAACAAGCTTCGAGGCAATCAAGACAGGAAGTTCCCACGGTCAGGACTGAGACACGAAGTATTGTGCAACACAGACTGCTTCATACGTGCAGCAGGGAGGTAGACGGAGTCAGAGCTACTCTGCACAGGGAGGCTGGCTGCTTAAACAGTGTGATCCTCACCCCCCCTAGCTCTCTCGAGGTGGGGAGGGCTCAGGACACCACCCCCGGGTTCGAGCCCCATGGGAAGATGCGATCCATCCAAACCAAGCCTGCTCTTGGCAGCACCTCAATGGCTGCATTGTCGACAAGACGTCACGTCGCAGTGATGGAACATGTCATAACATGTGAATGAGTTCTTTCTCATTTTTATCAAGAATGTGACAGCGGTAAGCATCGGGCAAGATGCTGGGTAAGGCAGGTATGCAGACAGAGATAGTGAAAGGGTGGAGATCGTATCAGTAAGATGGTGCAAAGAAGAAGAGAGGAGCCAGAATATCGGCAGCCTCTGACAACTGAGAGTCACCCACGTGGCTGCTTCTCCTCCCTGTGCCGGCAAACTCCACCTCGCCAAAGGCGTCGGTGGGGTACTCCGTAGAATGCTGGGTGCTGTCCCATTGGCTCACCATGGCCGCCCCGAAGCAATCCCCCATGGCCACCGACCCGTGTGACTCACGGGGCCAGCCGCACTTGCAACGGGTCCCTCTGCTGCAGGTGGGCCGGAGAGTGAGCGTGGATTCAGGAGAGTTAATGTGTACACAACACAGCACCTATACCTGGCTAAATGCCGCATGGATCCAAAATGCATCAAAACACGGTACGGGTATCCACCATGTGTTTAAAAAGGTCACGTTACCTTGAGGAATCCTCGACAAAGGCTGTACACACCCTTTTCTTGAAAATCTTGGGAATCCATCCCTGGAAAGGAGTTGATAAACGAAGGATTACATTGATTGAATTGGCTGGCGGCTGAGCAGACGCCACAGGAGTGCTCTAATGGTGTTGACAATATTCCAGATCCTGAATGTTATGCACCAAAACACCAGCTGTGGTGAGTTCAAAAGGAGGCACTAAGAAGTTAGAGGATCAGAGGTCATGGCTTAACCAAAAAGAATGCTGGGAATTTCAGGAATCGTATACTTTCTGGTTGGAGGGTCAGACCAATCGTCAAATCTGTACAGAGGCAACACCATCCAACTCTGAAGACTCTTGCACGTTATATTGGAAAGCTGAGCTAACAATACACATTACATCTATTCATCCATAAGGTGTATATAGACTTATAAGTAGTGAAAAGCAATCAATCATTCGCTTTCGCCTGCTCCCATCAGGGGTCACCACAGCAGACCAACAGTCTCCATCTCCTGTCCTCCACATTCTGCTCTGTCACACCAACCACCTGCATGTCCTCTCTCACCACATCCATAAACCTCATCTTTGGCCTTCTTCTTTTCCTCTTGCCTGGCAACTCTATCCTCAGCATCCTTCCCCAATATACCCAGCATCTCTCCTCTGGACGTGTCCAAACCAACGTAATCTCGCCTCTCTGGCTTTGTCTCCAAACCGTCCAACCTGAGCTGACCCTCTAATATACTCATTCCTAATCCTGTCCATCCTCGTCACACCCAATGCAAATCTTAACATCTTTAGCTCTGCCACCTCCAGCTCTGTCTCCTGTCTTTTCCTCAGTGCCACCGTCTCCAGCCCATATAACTTAGCTGGTCTCACTACCATCTTGTAGACCTTCCCTTTCACTCTTACTGGTACCTGTCTGTCAAAAATCACTCCTGACACTTTTCTCCACCCACTCCACCCTGCCTGCACTCTCTTCTTCACTTCTTCTCTGCACTCCCCGTTGCTCTGAACTGTTGACCCCAAGTATTTAAACTCATCCACCTTCGCCAGCTCTACTCCATGCATCCTCACCATTCCATTGTCCTCCCTCTCATTTGCACACATGTATTCTGTCTTAGTTCTACTGACCTTCATTCCTTTCCTTTCTAGACCATATCTCCACCTTTCCAGGGTCTCCTCAACCTGCTCCCTACTCTCACTACAGATCACAATGTCATCTGCAAACATCCTCGTCCACAGGGGCTCCTGTCTGATCTCGTCTGCCAGCCTGTCCATCACCATTGCAAATGAAAAAGGGCTGAGAGCTGATCCTTGAAATAATCCCACCTCTACCTTGAATGCATCTGTCACTCCTACCACAGGCCTCACCACTGTCACACTGCCCTCGTACATATCCTGTACCACTCTTACATACTTCTCTGCCACTCCAGACTTCCTCATACAATACCATAACTCCACATACATAGTGAAAAGCAGTCAATGTTGATTATAAAATACCGTAATAAAACAATTAATACTTCATTCTTACAGCGTTTGGTTGCTTTAACACTGCAGTTTCTCCAACAGGATTAAGTGTCTCTCCCTTAATTAAACAGTCAACCATCTCACTAGTTGTGTGTGTGTGTATCCCACATCCAGGGCAAGATGTCGCAGCTACAGCTTTCAAACGTGCTTTTCCAGGGGTTATGAGACCGGAGTGCACACAGAGCCAGCCAGGATTGAAGTGTTAATTCACACACTAAGATGGAGCCTCCTCTGGACTTTTGGTAGCCATGTTTACACACAGGTCCAGTCCGTTTAGTTACCACAATGTTAAAGCACCTCCTCAGCACACAAACCAGCGACACGGCAGACTTGATATGAAACACGAATATGATCTCTCAGTGCGTAATGTGCTCTCCTTTGTCTTCCACCGCATTGCCCTGGTCTAACTGGATTTATTATCAGCAGATTCCACACCCCCCAATTTTGTTAGCACAATCAGTACTGATTTGTGATAAAATTAGCACAAGAAATAGAAAATTCCATTTCCGGAAAGAAAAAAAAAATTCAAGAATCAATTGCATAATAACTTCTCTATGGATAGACTGTCAACTGAAGTTAAACTTTTAAACTAAAGTTTAAAAGGCTTCACCTCACTCATGCAAGACACTAAGCCTTACTGTCACCTTGCTTGGTTCATGTGTGTCACCTCCACATAAGAGGGCCTGCGCTGAAACCATGCGTACAGCTCAAAGTCACCCTTTAAGTGAGGCAATACAGTGACAGTCACTGTGGCCCGCTTTCTGCTAGGTGTGGTGTAGTTTTATTATCCATTATCAACTAGATTACACTGGGTAACACAAATTTTGTTCCTGGACAGCATGTTATTTCTTAATTGCTTATGTTGTAAAAGTACAGAAAATGGGCATTACTCCATTCAAACTTTGTCTTTGTGACCTGGATAATTAAATGTAATATAATTCATTCATGCATTAGCCCCCAATTACCCAGGTCACAAAAGCTAAGTTTGAAGATAAAAATAGGTCTTTTCCATTTATTTTAGGCATAAGCAATTGAGAAATAACACTTTCTGCCCAGCAACAAGAAAAAGTAAACATTTAGTTACATAGTGTTATTTGCATTGTGTCTAAAACTGCATTTAAAATACCTCTTACTTACTTGCTGCCTGTTAACCGTTTAAATGCTGTTTTGTATCCTGTTATGAGCAGTAATATTAACCCCATCGCACGGAATGCTGCTGCAGGCGGCTCCTACCGAGCCACCCCGGTCTAGTCCCAGCTTGTCGTGACCTGCCGTGCCTTTCGGGCACAACTCTACCGCGACACAGTAATTCAGGTAATAATTCGGATGCTTTTTAATATCCGTGGTTTATTTCGTACAGAGAGTCTGCTGAGTCGGCGTTTCCCCATTCATCGGCGCTGTTTACCGAACTGGTCACCACGGTGACTCTCCTCACCCAAACCAACCCATACCTGATCCTTTTCGCTTTTCCTCGTTCCTCCTCTTCCCCCGACACTTTCTCTTTCCACATCCTTCCCCATTTTTAATATCTTGAAGCCTCTCCACCCCCCACCCCCTTTCCCGCTACGGATCAAGAACACCCGAGAAGGGGCGTTTAACAGGTGCGGGCACGGCCGCGGCGATCGTTTCTTGGCGTCCCGGCTATCGGAATGCTGCCGGTGAGGTGAGGTGTGGTGTGGTTTAAACTATGGGCAGGGCGGGGAACACATGGGGCGGATCGTACTACTGGGTGTCTGGGACTACCACCATTGATTAGTCCTGTACCAGCACCTGCCGGACACCTGCATGTTCCAGACGGACACCTGAAACTAACAGTTATCCATGACCTGCGCGCAGAAACGGCACACAACATCATGTTAATTTACAACACAAACATTTACCGCTTCCTTCCATGGCCGTACACCTGACAACCACCGCGGTGACCGTATTTGATCCGTCTCAGTTCAGCTAGGACTTGTCGCTGAACGGTGTCGCCTAGCGTCAGTCTACGGCTACTGCAGAGCTCAGTCAGACATTGTTAAGGCTCACACCTGCGAAGCCACTGCTTTTCAGGTCCAGGACACAGGTTTAAGTTTTAATTAAAACATGACGCGATGACTTCTATGTGAAATTCCTATATTTATACCAACCAACAATAAAACCTGTACATGGCTGACAGTGAGAGGGAGTGCGTGTAATGCACGGTATGAACCACGTCAGCCTGCTTCTCTTGGCGTACCTCCAGTACATACTCTGTTGATCGATCTGTACAGCGAAACAAGCGAAAGAAAACAGCACAGCAATGCATGTGTTTCAGTGGCATCAACAAGGCAAGGAGAACCAGAGGAAAAAAAAAGGCATAGAGCTCAAAGTGTGTGCCACTCAAGTCTCTTGCCCAATAGTGTAGGAGTAATAAACACGTTTAATAGTTGGGCTAATCGATGCAGAGGTGAGGGCTCTATCTGTAGCAATCACGAGGATGAATGCAGAGTTGGTGGCTCTTTGTCTCCATCACGATCTTCCTCGCCCACTTTCCGCCCATGCTTCCGGAAGTACTTGTATCTCTGGACGTAGAGTTTGACCAGGTTGCTAACCTTGACTGGGTTGATCTCACCAGTGCGACTGTGGCAGATCTGGGGGGAGTGAGCATTCAGAGGTCAGTGCCAGCCTACACGAGCTGGGGCGGGGTTTCAGCAGACCATGGCAAGATGGCTCCTACCTTGTGCACAGCCTTCCTCAGAATGTCCTTGTATTCATCCTTGTTGATGTCCTTGCGCTGGTAGTAGGGCTTGATGGCCAATTTCACCTCTTCCACTGCTCTCTCCTGGGTGTGGAGCTTCTTCAGATACTGTCAAAAAGGAGCAAACAGTTCAAAGTCTGAAGCAAGTGGTGCTCACACTTACCCAAGCCTGAGAGACAGACCATGTGAGTAACCTTCAGCCTTTATCTGCTCACACAATACTTGCTACAGGCTGATGTGATGTGGGACTCTGCATCAAAGTGTCTTGCAGCTCAGTCTGATGTCTCCACCCTTTCTACTATAACATCCTGCTAGAGTACACAGGACAGGATGGGGGTATAATAAAGACTAAAGGAGAGATAAAATGGAATGTCTTGGAACCACTAGCCTAATCAAGGGTTAAATGGTTAGGAGGCAAACAGAAGACAGCCTCACCTTATCTGGGTCCTTGCTTTCCCCATCCCAGCTGGTGTCACTTGGTACCCCTGTTGTTCCCAACGACCCACCATGCATGGGTGGAGTCTGTGCACACCCTGCACCCAGTGATAGGCCAGGATGCAAGTGAGGTGGTGGGGTCTTGGTACAGCTAACCAATGGAAGAGAGCTGTGGAGGATGAACTGGGTAGGAGCTGGGACAGAAGATGGGGCAAGAGACGGCAACGGGGCAACTTGCGATGAAGAAGAGGAAGAGGATGACGAAGGAGGTGGTATGGTCTGGCTCTGGTTAGCCTGAGAGAGAATCTGTAACCAGTGATTAGGACAGAGAACATTACTTGTTATATCACCGCCATATCTTTAAACGGAAAAACGTTACCCGTTCAAAGAAAGCGAGAGACAGCCTCACCTGGCTGGTAGCCTGAATAAACTCCTGGGCTTTGGCACGACTGGCCAGATTGGCCTCTTCCATCTTAAACAGGAGAGCCGTCACTGAAAGACAAAGGATGACAGCATTTTTATGGTTAATGTTCACAAAGTGACAACAAATCTCCCAAAAGCTGAGTAACTCACAAGCTAAGACCCCGCCAGCAGTGCAATCCACTCCAGTCTGCAAGCTCCAAGGAAGGGGTGGAGCTCCTGGTGGTGGAGGGGGAGGCAGCTTGCTGGTCGACGAGGATGAAACTGATGAGGAAGCCGAAGAGGAGTGGTCCGCAGATGAGGTGGGGAGTGAGAGACTGAGTGAGGCAGCAGCTGAGTTTGTAGAAGAGGAGGAAGAACAGGGAGGGGATGTAGGGGCTTTCTGCTCTTCTGGAGGCAGCTTGAGGTCCATGGCAGACTGCACAACTCCTGAGGTGCCACTTAAGGGCACCTGGAGAGATGGCGGGCTTGGAGGGGTATTTGACAGGGGCACAAGAGGGGACACTTGGATCTGACCTGTTCCATCATCCGACACAAACGGGACTTCGGGGGTTTTGCAGCTGCTGTCCACAGTCTGGGAGTCTGGAGTGGACTCCCTAGTTTCACGAGACACAGTGAGGGGAACTGGAGGGCTGCAGGGTGGTGAAGTTGAGGGTGGGGCTATGCTGGCTGAGGCAGAGGAAGAAGAGGAGCAAGGAGGCATAGCCTGTGGCCTGGGTGGTGGCGGACTGGAAGGCTTACCACTGGCTGCAAGGCTTGACTGGGTGTCCAACAGTGGCACACCCCAGGTACCGCCCCCTAACCCACAACGATCGTCTGCTCCACCCCCCTCAGCCACAGCTCCTCCCTTCTCCCTGTGCTCCCGGTCCCTCTTCCCCCGTTTCCGTTTCTGCTTTGTTGTGGATGAGGAAGAAGGTGAGGAGGCTGTGGATGAGGAAGCAGAGGTGGTGGAGCTGGGCTCGACCTTCTTAGACTTGACAACAGAGAGGTGGGAGGACAAAGAAGAGGAGGAGGATGAAGATGAGGGAGGAGCCAAGGCTGAATGGGCCCCACATTTGCGTCCTTTTGATACAGAAACAGGCTCAGAACAGGGTTTAAGGAAAGGGGACCTGCTCTCATTGTCCCGCCGGAACACGACAGCGATGGAGCCCCCAACAACCCCAGTGCTGCTGCTTCCACCGGAAGCTGAGAGCGTCTTACTGCTCCCAACAAGCAACCCACGCTTCCCCGTCCCGCCCCCGCCTGTGGTACTGCTCACCCCATCCCGCACCAAGACAGACACCTTGGATTGCAGTTTTCCCTTGCGAGTGCCCCGGCTCAGTTTTTTGGACTTGGCCGATCGGCTTCCTTCCTTCTTGGTTCCTTTCTCTCGGTCTTTCCCTGCCTTCTGCAGGTGCTTGGCAGGCACGTTGACTAAGGAAACGGGCGGTGGGGAGAGGGAGGACAGGCCTTTGTCTGATTTTGCTCTGTGAGATGTTTCTGAGAGGCTGGCTTTTTTGCCTGTTCGGGATTTCTTCTTCAAGTGTCTCCCAGTCTTGGACTTGGCCTTGAGTTTGGGGCTTGGATGAGGGGATGGTGGTGGAAGGTGTGGAGGTGTGTCTTCCAGGGAGGGGTAGTCTGAGTCAAGAGCCTCTCCATCCAAAGACAACACCTCCACACCTAATTTGTCAGAGAACTGGTCCGAGTCAAAATCATGGTACCTCAAAGGCGTAAGGGAAGAATCGCGAGATCGACTCACTGGCACCTCCTCTTCTTCCTCATCTTCCTTCTCTTCTCGTCTTTTTCTCTTCCTCTTCTTCTTGCGTGGCTTGTCAGAGGCCTGCGGTGGGGTATCTGGTACAGCCTGGGGCAGCGGAGGCGATCCTGGGACTGTGGTGGTAGTTGTGGTGGTCGTCACAGTAATGGTGCGCTTGATGGCAAATAGATCAGACCCATTGAGGTCTTGGATAGATGGGGGCACCACAGGCCGGCCATCCCGTCGCCTCCTCTCCCTGTCATGGTCCCTGTCACGGTCCCTCTCTCGCTCTCGACTTGACTTCGTCTTCTTCTGGCTTCCTCCTCCTCTTTCCCTGCTGCACGATTCCCCAGCTCGCTCTCCCCTCTCTCTCTTACGCTTTGACCTCCTGCTGGCGTCCCGCTCCTTCTCCCATTCCCGTTCATCTCTCCTGTCACGATCTCGGTCCTTGCGCCGGTCCTCAGATTGGCTAGATGAGGAGTGTCGCCTGTGCTTCTGCTGGTGGGCGGAGCTCTGAGAGTGGGAAGAGCGCTTTGGGCTGCTCAGCCTCTTCTTCCTTTTGCCACTGCTGCTTCTGCTGCTCCTTCCTCTACCATCCTCCCTCTTCTTCTCCTCCTGCCCCCTCCTGCCATCCTTATTGTCCCTCTCCTTTTCTTTACTCCTACCATCTTTTCCTCTCCTCCTATCCGATTTCTCACCCAGCTTCTCTTGTTTCTGCTTGTGCCTCTCGTGCTCTTTGGATGCCCTGGTGGCCTTCCTGCTTCGCTCTTTTTCTTTGGCAGGTGGAACAGACGGGGGGAGTGGAAGAGGCAGTGGGGGAGAGAGGGAAGAGGAGGGAGCAGATCTAAACCTCTCCTTCCGTCTACTGACCAGCTTCCTCCTCAGATCTCCTACCCCATCCCGGTCTCTCCCCAGAGCCCAGTCACCTTCTGCCCTCACAGACACAAAGTCATCACCCTCAAGAACACGGAGGATCCTCTCTGGCTTGCGGCTGGTGTGGAGGAAGGCACTCTCGGGAGCACGCACTCTCTCTCCAGCTCTGTCTCTTTTCCTGTCCCGGTCACCCACACCCACAATCTCTCCTTCCTCGATTTCTGAGTTGTCTGTATCAACCTCTTTTCTTTCCCTTACTCCTTTGCCCCATTCTCTCCGACTTTCTCTGCCTCTGGGCTGTTCCCTCTCCTCCCGTGGTCTAGAGACCGGGGGGTCAGTAGAGTCTGCAGGAGACCTCTCTCTCACTTTCTCCATCCCTGTTTCCTCCACACGCATCTCGGTCACAAGCATAGCCTTCCTGGCCAAGCCGTTTTCCTCCTCAACCTCGATCCCTCGCTCCCTCCCTCTCTCTGAGGCTGGGGAACCTGTAGGGTCAAATGGGTCATACTTGTCACCATCTTCATCGTCCCCTTCCTCCTCTTCCTCATCATCTTCCACAGCTGCCCTGCCCTCTCTGTCTGCCTCCCCCTCAGTAGGGTGGAACGGATCATACATCTCAATGCTTGCTCGTCCTGGCACGGGGCAGGGTGAGGAAGAGAGATGGACAGAGGGGCTGGAAGAAGGGGGCAGTGGGTGAGAGAGAGGTGCCGGGGAGACCGAGGTCGAGGAGACGGTCTCCCCTGCTGCACCGGTAACTGCGCCACCCTCTGTGCGACCCCTATCATTGTCATGGTAACCAACCACTGTGCCACCAGGAGAAGATGTCGAGGACGAAGGTGAAGACGAAGGCGACGATGGGGCAGAAGAGGGGGACGATGGTGAAGTGCAGGGCGGTGAAGGAAGAGGACTCTTTGCCACGTTGACTCTGGTAGGTGGACTGGCGATAGTAACAGTGGGGTCTGTGTCAAAGCCCCAAGGCCATGAGTGGAGATTCAGTAGACCTCCATCCAGACCTTTCGTCCAGGCAGATAGAGGTTGGCTCAAAGTGAAGGGAGACTGATCACAAAACAACCCTAAAAGGAATAAAAGAACTGAATGTCACATTCGACTGCTGGCCCTATATATCTGAAATGGGGCAAGAGGCCAGGAAAGATACCTTACCTGGCTTTGCACTCAGCCGTGAACCTGGGGTCGCAAAGGGCAGGAGAACTAAGCTGGAACCGCCTTCCACTCGAACTGTAGCTGTCAGCTCAACGTCTAGAACAGTACTGCACCGGGGGAGGGACAGACAGAAGCACAGGGAGGAAGTCCACGACATCACAGGCCTAAAGTACCGCGATGAAAAGGAAACAAAGCGAGTCGAGCTTTCATATGGACTACAGTTTTAATCATGAAAACGGGACCAAAAGAAGCTGAACACCACTGAATTTAACCCTTAAATGCACAGGAACTACTGCATACCTCGGATCATTTTGGGGCATGACACAAAGACAGTGCCAAAGGAATAGTAAACCAATCTCAAAATATTACCAAAGTTTTTTTTTTTTTCCCTTAAATAAATCTCATCATAAGAACACCGTAATCAGCCTCCATTGTCAATTTAATTGTCAGCCACCCCTCCTTTCATAAAAATCTTGCAAAAAGACATGAAATGTTTGGAATTATTTTTCTAACTTAGTACAGAATGACAGTGGCATTAGTTGGAGTTTTCAAACACTGAAGAAAAAAATTTTTTTTAAACAGTACAGCATAATGACACAAAAACTATTCAACAAGAAAAGCATCAGAAAATATATACAGTATTTGTCAATTCTGGTATTCTAAAAACAGCAAATCAATAAACATAAACTAGAGTGGGCAAGGCAAACTCAAAGGTATGTTCAGAATATAGAGGTGATCGTATTGTCCTGGGTCACTAATGACCTGAGGTATGCATTACAGGCTTAAAGAAATTTTATTTAACTGGCACTGATAATGTGTAAAAATGGGATTAGACTTGAAACTATTAGTTACTGTAGCAGTTACTAATTTCATGGTACAGTAAACATAAGAGCAACAAAGTTAACAAGAATGGAAAACCACCAAAAACGAAAGACGGTGCCGAAAGACAAATGTTTAGCTTCATTTTTCTACTGCACAGTAAAGGCGATCTTCCCGAGAGGACCTCGTACGAACAAACTCATATGCGAGAAAGTGAGACGACACTCAGGGAGGTAGAGATGAAAACCCGAACACTATGAGAGGAAGACCTGTGCTGCACTGCTTGATCTTACCCATTACTGGACCAAGGGGAGAGGCAGCACACCGACACTGAAGCAGGAGACACGAACCCATCACACACCGTGAGAGCGGCTGCACCCTGAAGGAAAGAGAAAACGAGGAGTTCAAACACACCGCAGCATGGAATGTGGCACGCGCTTCACACATTAAATATAATTTACACATTAACGGTAACCTGAGTGGCCTGAGCACCACCTCTAAAGCACAGCTGACAGAGAGGAACCTCTGACAGGATCAATGCATGTGCAAGAGAGAACACGGATGGTTCTGAACAGTGCTGGTGTTCCTGAGGAGGGACCACAGTTCACAGCAATACTCAGCAGGGTCCTTCATGGCATACTGACGAGAAGTAGGACGAGCAGACCGGGGCAGACCATACCATGTCACCAGGCTGGACACCAGAAGCTTCCCTCTCTCGCTGACAACACCTGAGCCTTGTCCTTCTTCCCTCTGCCCTGCTTTCTTTTTCTCTGTGGTGCTGCTGCTCTGGCTGGAGCAACAGAGACCAGAGGTTTAAGCATTAGGCGGAACTCATCTGGCGGGAATGGAGGAAAAGAAAACGCACCTCCGTGTCGGGGTGGTCCCCGTCCACTTCGTCAAATTCCTCCTCTTCTTCCATCTGGGCGTGAAAGAGAGCCATCAGTCAGAGAGGCGTGCGTGTCTGTCAGCCGCATCAGGACCACGAAGCACCAGAAACCATCAGCTGCTCGCTCCCCGCTAAGGGAGGGGGTCCTGATGGCCAGGTGGTCCCTAGCTAACCGACACACCTCACCTGCGTGGGGGTCCCTGATGTTACCTATTCAGCATCACCGGCTGCCTGCGTTAGCAGGCGGCTAGCCCGAAAACGGCTACTTCTCCAGGGTACACATTTACGGAGGACCGCGGGCTTTTTACACGACCCGGACGACTAGGATGTCCGTGCAGGCCTGTCAGCGACCGAAGTGCATTTTAGCCACGCTTAATGTCATCAATTCCTGCCAGCTAACTTGGCACACGGCTAGCCATAAACATACTCACGGCGACGTGCTCTGCTGTTCGCTGTGGCGTGTCAGATTAATCCCCTTCACAGATCTTACTTCTAAAATTATATAAAGCTAATTTAAAACCCGAGTCCGACGCTTAAAACATGATTCTCCGTATATTAACACAATAAGAGGCCCTTCCCGGCCGCTGTCGCCATTACGCTTTCTTCGGTGGCTTTGGACCAGCCTAGCGGTCTCAATGGGAAATGTGGTTTTTATCGCCTTGACAGACCACGAAGCGACCGTCCAGCACCGAATGTTCACCACATTACCCATCAGGCAGTGCGGTGCTTCCGCTTCGCCGACTATGAATTCGGGATTTTGGAGTCCTTAAAATTTTCAAACACCGGAAGGATGTTTTGCATTACTCACGTCGATGTTTGTATATCATCTCTCTCTCTCTCTCTCACACACACACACACACACACACACACACACACACACACACACACACACACACACACACACACACACACACACAGTAAAAATATAGTTAGAAGTGATAGATGCATGTTATACCAGTTGTACCATATCGATTTAAAAACCAAAAGCAGCATGTCAATATCAGGGTCAGAATTACTTTCATTCGCAAAGCACATTGAGTAATGAATCTTTCCAAGCGGTTAAAACAAGGAAGCATAAACAAGACAATAGGTCAAGTAAGCAGATTAAATAAACGAGACAGATGGATAGATAGCGTGTGTGTGTGCGTGCATGAGACAGAGATTGAACGTAAATATGGGCAATTGCTGTCTAGGAGCTATAGGCCACAGTATGCATATTTGAAAATAATTGCAGAAAGTTAGTTGGATGTAAGGAAGAATGAGCATGCACATGAACGTGCAGTATTATAGAGAGGAGAAGCAGATATGTGCAGTAGTAAAAGTGTTGTAACATGACATGTAAGTTATAGTAAAAACACAGTGGGGATTCAATAAGTGTGGGAGATGGTGTCAGAGGGTGATTTGTTTATGATAGCTATAGCCATCGTAAACAAAAAGTCAGAAAGACAAAGTGTCCCTACCACACTGCAACCATATGAAGACTGAAAATGGCCCTTGAGATTATTGCAGCCATCTTAGGTCACAAGGCCGGGATAAACACGGGATGGGATAGACCCATATTGGGATAAACCCAGGATGAGATAAATCCCAGTTGGGATAGACCCAGGATGGGATAAACCCAAGTTTGGATGAAGCCAAGATAGGATAAACCCAGGATGGGATAGACCCAGGTTGGGATAAACCCAAGATGGGATAGACTACGGATGGGATAAACCCAGGTTGGGATAGACCCAGGATGGGATAAACCCAGGATGGGATAGACTCAGGTTTGGATAAACCCAGGATGGGATAGACTCAGGATGGAATAGACCCAGGTTTGGATAAACCCAGGATGGGATAGACCCAGGAAGGGATAAACCCAGGATGGGATAGACTAAGGATGGGATAAACCCAGGATAGGATAGACCCAGGATGGGATAGACCCAAGTTTGGATAAACCCAGGATGGGATAGACCCACGTTGGGATAGACCCAGGATGGGATAGACCCACATTGGGATAGACCCAGGATGGGGTAAACCCAGGTTTGGATAAACCCAGGATGGGATAGACCCAGAATGGGATAAACCCAGGATGGGATAGACCCAGGATGGGATAGATTCAGGATGGGATAGACCCAGGTTGGGATAGACCCAGGATGGGATAAACCCAGGATGGGATAGACTCAGGTTTGGATAAACCCAGGATGGGATAGATTCAGGATGGGATAGACCCAGGTTGGGATA
>JAACJT020000037.1:3719358-3733487 GCA_009936485.2 Gymnarchus niloticus
ACCCAGGATGGGATAAACCCACACTGAGATAAACCCAGGATGGGATAGACCCAGGTTGGGATAAACCCAGGATGGGATAGACTAAGGATGGGATAAACCCAGGATAGGATAGACCCAGGATGGGATAAACCCACACTGAGATAAACCCAGGATGGGATAGACCCAGGTTGGGATAAACCCAGGATGGGATAGACTAAGGATGGGATAAACCCAGGATAGGATAGACCCAGGATGGGATAAACCCACACTGGGATAAACCCAGTATGGGATAGACCCAGGTTGGGATAGACCCAGGATGGGATAAATCCACACTGGGATAAACCCAGGTTGGGGTAAACCCAGATTGGGATAAACCTAGGATGGGATAGACCCAGGATGGGATAAACCTAGGATGGGATAGACCCAGGATGGGATAAACCCAGGACATAATAGACCCAGGATGGAGTAAACCCAGGATAGGATAGACCCAGGTTGGAATAGACCCAGGATGGGATCCTTAACATCTTGTACTTTCACCTGTAAAGCAGCTGTTTGTCGCCAAAGAGAAACGCTTACTCTGAGCCTTCCTGGCTCTCCTTCCAGACTGGTAGAAGAGCTCCTTCTTTCCACAAACTCCTAGCAGAGCCTCCACCAGGTGGGTACCACACAGTCTCTGGTACCCAAAAGCACTACATGAAGAAGCCAGAAAGAGCAGGCATGGCATGCAGAGATGGATCTGCTGCACTCACACCACAGATGTAAAAGGGAAGCCAGAAGGCATTGAACAGGAATGGAGGTCGTGCAGAATACTCACATTTATCTACCTCTGTGAGAGCGGCCTGTGGTGGGTCACCTGTTTATATACACCTATGATGTAACACTGACCCCAGACACCACTCTACGTACTCCACTATTATGTCTGGTCTTTG
Source organism: Gymnarchus niloticus (assembly GCA_009936485.2). Classification (NCBI taxonomy): domain Eukaryota; kingdom Metazoa; phylum Chordata; class Actinopteri; order Osteoglossiformes; family Gymnarchidae; genus Gymnarchus; species Gymnarchus niloticus. The sequence goes on from JAACJT020000037.1 coordinate 3,720,267, forward strand.
GGAATGGGAGCACTCTCTGCCCCTTCTCTTCACCACCCTCCGTGAGGCACTGTAATTACCACCTCGTCATCCCCCGACCTTTCAATAAACCTTCCTGTTTATTTCAATCAACACCTTATATGCTGTTACCTTTTTACTAAATGAATGTGTTTCTAAGGTTAGAGATTTTGTTCATTGCTGAAGCAGAATTATGAAGGTATGGTAAATGAAAGTAAAGAGGCCTTATGAAAATTACGGCTTCATGAATGTTATCCTGAAATACCTGGAAGGAAGAGAGAAGAGTGATCTCACAGCCCGAAGAAAGACAGCAGGCAGTTAAGAAGAACAGGTCAGTGAAGGCGAGTTGAGGGATGGAGAGAGAGAGCATAAGAGGATTAGATCATTAAAGGAAAGGCAGTGGATATCTTAGGGAGATTAGAAGTGGGAGCTCAGTCACACTAGGGCACTAAGGACAGTGTGAGCAGAGGAATAATGCGAGACAAAAGAGACTTCTGACATTCTTATTGGTTTTTCACTGCCCTGTCATCGAGAGGAGGACTCAGACTACAGTACAGGTGCTGTATGTAGGCTTCATACTACGAATTAGCTAACATTCAACTTTCACTTCTTTGGTTTTTACTATGATCTGTTCAAGTGGAGTCTCAGAAGCCCACATTTCATGCTGTCAGGTACAATACTTACAGGCTTGCTTCTGATCGAGCTCTAATTGCACTTTCTTACCAGTAGGCTCTGTGATGGCCAGCTTGACACACCAAACTACACTGGATAACCATGTACATTTGGCATGTTAAGTGTAATTTTTGACTCTGGTCCATTTCAAAATGCAGAATGTTGCTTTGAATACAATTGTCTGTTCTTTGCACGTCAGATAGTTTTATTATGTGCAGGTGTTCAGTTGTGCTGGTCGATCATGGAGCTTGATGTGGAGAGAATCATCCAGAGCATGAAGCATGGTGACCAGGCCTGTGTGTGGAGACAGCTTAAGGACTTCAATACCCAGGTACTGCACTATGTCACTGACAAGGCATCTCTGTATGGTCCTGGTGATCAGCACAGACATAGAAATACTGGCCCACCTTCTCTTTTTCATCTGCAGTTTGCTCACTGCTTCTTTCTGAACACCGAGGAAAGGGAGAGGAAGACGGCAAGCGGTGACGGGAGAGACTGCAAGGTGTTTCTGTGTTGTTTCAGTGTCACTGACTCATTCTGATAACCTTCATTCACTCGGTAGAATGAAACTTAAAAAATGTCGCCATAGAAAGATGCTGAATGCCCTTGAATGGCTTTGAAAGCAGTCTGACACCACCAGCCCGGCCAGTCATCTCCAGATTAGCCCCTCAGTCTTTCTGTGCCATGGCCGGAGGATGCATTAATAAAATAAATAAATATCAGAGCTGGCTCATCCTCGCTCAGAGACTGTGCACACCCTGTGTATGTCACTTTTACATGTATTCTGGTGCCCTGGATTCCACCCCCCTTGATGCTTTTGCATCATTTTCCCTCTTCCATCAATCTTTGTCTTCACACAGCAGCGGGAGCCGGAGGAGGTAACCGGCCTCATCTGCTTACTCTGAAAGCTTTGTGCTGTGGAGGTCCCACCTGCATCACAGCATCAGAGCAACTGCACATGAAACTGACACTCAGACGGTGTGCATTTGTGACACGTCAGAGAGGAGAGCTTTACTCACTGAGACGTTTCAGGGAGAGTGCGGCAGAGAGAGAGAGCCAAACACAACATCACGCCTCTTTCTCTATTAACTCACTTTTTATTGGCCTTACTCTTGCTCTGCCCTGAGCACTGCCCTTCACTCTTTTGTCCTGTATTAGCTACCACATGCTTACCTTCCCCCTTCTCTGTTCCTCAGTTTCGACAAAATAAAGTCAGAGATGAAGTCCCTCATTCTGATTCTGACTTTGACTCAAGTGACTCTGAAGACTCTGAAGACCCTGACCTTGTGCTTAGACAGGTGAGACTTGGCTCCTCTTTTTCTCTGCCTTATTTTCAGCTGAGCTGACCAGCCTTTATATAGAGTTGTAGCCTTGGGGGCAGTCACAGCGTCCCCTGGTGGGTGGAGGACAGATCAGCCTTGGCTGTTTTTCTTATCTCGCTACAGATGACTAATGATTCATTCTGGAAGAGGGTTTTCAGGGTTTTCACTGGACAGTTGGTGACTCTCTGGGGAATTGGGGTAACTTGAGGCACCGCAGGGCTGCAGTGTACTTGGTGCTCTTAATGGTGCCAGAGATTGTCTTGTGCAGTGAGTGATTAGCGTGTAGCTGTTTTTCTGCTCTCCTGTTTACCTCCTCCCCTGCAGAGGCTGGCAGCTGCCCTGATCTGCTTCATCAGCATGCGTCTGCAGCCACGGCTGCTGCGAGTCTGCCTCTGCACACTGCGTATCCTGTCACGTGACCGGCAGGCACTAGCACCCCTGACCACTGACAATGCCTTGCTGACACTGGCCTATCTGGGAGGCTTAAGCCTGCCACTCCTGTGCAGGGACAAGGTCCACAATGTGGATGGCAACAGTGTGAACGCAGGTGTAACTGAAGCTGGGCATTCAGCACCATGTGCAGAGCCAGATTGCACCAGTACTGATGTCGCTGATTCCAGTGTCTATACACCCAACCAGGAAGGGAAGGCAGCAGCCAGCTGGACCCAAATGACAACACTGGAAACAAAATGCAAGGCTCCAAACAGCTGGAACAATAGCCACCAAGAGACAGAAAAGAGCACAAGAAAGTTGTCAATCAGTGGTGACACTGCAGGAGCACTTGCTAGGAAGGGGAATGCAGAAGAGGAAGATGAGGGAGATGATGGAGAGGTTTGGAGAAGAGAAGCCATAAAGACACTGTGCAATATCATCTACAACAGCCAGAGGGCACAAGAGAGAGCCAGTGCATTAAGGTATATGTCATAGTCATTTATATTAACTAAGAGTTCTGGGCAAATTATTATGACAGAAGAAATGCAGGTTTTCCCAGTTCTCAGTGTCACTTTACAGAAACATTGGGATGATTTTATAACCTTCTTTTCATGTTTCCTTCTTTATGCTTCTTTAGATTGCTAAGAAGCCTGTCAGAAAGGCTGAAAGCAGGTGTCCAGGCTCCAGTGCCCCCAAGTGGACAGTTTTATGAACTGCGCCTTCTTTTTCTTCTGACGGCTCTTAGGCCTGAACTGAGGCTTCAGCTGCGGCAGGTAATTGTTGAAGTGCGCCAAATAAAGCTTTTACTCAATGTTATTTTTAATTCTCTATTGTAATCTCAGGACAGAGGAGTATCTATGCTAACAGCTGCACTGGAACAACATCTGTCTGTGCAATGGGGAGACAGTTATGAGTTGTTGACTGAGCCCACAACATCCCCCATCCCTACGGCAGTATCTCAGCATGTGACCGAGATACTCAAAACATTATTTAACATCACCCACAGCATTCACAGACAAGAGCTTGATGAGGTGAGATTTTTAGCATTCAAAACATTACTAGTGAATGTTTAGGCCTCTAAAGGGTTAATGTACTTAGTGACAAAAAAATATATATATATACCAAGAGGAATAATCGCTATTCATTCCACACCTCAGGAAGAGATTGCTCTTTATCGCCGCCTGGTGGCAGTTCTGCGACACTGTCTACTACTATTCTGTGATGGAGAGGAGAAAACAGAAGAGTTACAAGGGTGAGATGAGAAAATAGTCAAGGGGGAGAAGAATAAGAAAACATTTATTATTACCTCCACTCTGTTCTACGGTTCAGCCCTCTTAATGTCCTCTACTCTCCACCTCTCTGTTCTGTCGTCCAGCCCTGTATTGTCCATCTTTTCTCTTCCCTCTTCACTTCTCCATTCCCCTCTAATTTTAACTCCCTGTCTTTTCCACATTGTTACCTCTCCCCCAGGCACACTGTAAATGTGCTGTCTGTATTGCCCCTGCGCTGCCTTGATGTGCTGATCTCCACACGTTTGTCTGAGGTTTCACACGAACGGGAAGGCATCACCATGGACAGTGTGCATGCTCTGCTGCTCTTCATGAAGAGAAGGCTGGACAGGGTAAGCCATAGGAGGCAAATGGGCACTGAGTTTCACTCCATGGTTAGTCTCAGTTCCACCATGATCCAGATCGAGGAACCACAGGCTGTAGGGCGGAACACACACATCCATCCATCCATCCATCCATCCATCCATCCATCCATCCATCCTCCATTTTCCAAACCACTTATCCTGTGCAGGGTCGCGGAGGGGCCTGGAGCCTGTCCCAATCAGTCACACACACACACACACAAAGATATACACATATTTACACAACGGACATTTACTGTCAGTACTTCACCTGAATAGCATGTTTTTTGACTGTAGGAGAAACGTACAGAGCTGCAGTTCTGCAGAAGTTAAGAGAAAGCCGACAAATGTCCCTGTATTTACATATATATGTACAGTATAGACACACACACAAGCTGATGAGTCCTTTGTGAAGATGACTGTGCTGTTGCAGGGCCAGAGGCTGCCGGAGAAGCTGATCCCCATCCTCACCTTACTGAGCAAGACCAGCAGAGAGCACAGGGAGAGCCGTCATTACCTGCGCCAGCAGGTGTCTCTTTCTCACGTATTGGTCTGTGACCTGTAAGTACCACCGCCTCTTCGGATCCTCACCTTCTCCATCTCTCCTCCCAGATCCTGCCCCCACTGCGGGATGTTACCACCAGGCCAGAGCGGGACGGCACCGTGAGGGGCCAGCTCATCCGTCTCATGACTCACGTGGACACGGCCATCAAGCACCATGCTGCTGAGCTGCTCTTCATCCTTTGCAAAGAGAACGGTATCACCAACCTCCTTGTGAAGCTGCTCAGGTTCTCCGGCAGCACGGGGGACATGGACTTGCAGCCTGAGGGCTGCACTACTGTAGTACGATGGGCAACGTGCTCATCTGGAACTGAGCTACCTAAATACACATGAAATCAGTGTAAACAATTTCCAGCTACATGATGTATGCATCACTATCTTGGTTGGTAAAGTACACTGTGTGTGTGTGTGGGTCTCAGTGCACAGGTTTGTGAAGTACACAGGCTATGGCAATGCAGCTGGCCTCCTGGCAGCTAGGGGGCTTCTGTGTGGCGGGAACAGTGGCCCTAGAGATGGACGGTACTCCAGTGACTCAGACTCAGACACTGAGGAGTACCAGGAGGCCAGGGCACGCATCAACCAGGTGACGGGGTGTGTGGAGGAGGAGCAGCCGGATCCCACGGAGGGCATGACAGAGGAGGAGAAGGAGGCAGAGGCACAAAAGCTAATCTACATGTTCAGCCGCCTCTCCAGGTACCCAGAGACACACAAAGCTACACATGGTGCCCACCTCAGAATACCTCAGTACCACCTATCAGCAGGGTGGCGTTCGGGGCTTGTAAAGTAACACGTTCACTGGCTAACACTTTTGTGCTTTTCACTCAGGGACAAGATCATCCAGCCTGCCAAGGTTACCTCAGATGGGAGTCTAGCACCCCTAACTGGCCACCTGCAAAACTACACCCTAACAGAGCAAAGTGAATCTGAGGAAGAGTGAAAATTGAGAAGACGACAGAAAAATACAACGCAAAAGCAGAAGCCAAAAATTAACTGTAGGTAGTAAACAGGGACACCTGCATGGGAATACAATGTGAGTGCGAAAGGATTATTGACTGCTTATTAAGGAGTAGGTCAAGAAGTAGTAAATATAGAGTAAAGAAAACTTTCATGCTGGCTTTTACTAATGTTGGTGTATATGCATAATTACTAATACTAAATAAAACTACCTTGTGACATTTTGGTAATTTTTTTAACCAACCCAAGGAGAGACAGAGCAATAAGACGCCACACTATCTCTGAATTTTTCTTTACAGTACCGTTACCGCATCACTGTACTCATTTTACTGGTCACATACATTTTTTAATGACCATTGGAATGAAATATAAATGCAAATGAACACTTATTTTCAGATCATGTGATGATCTCTTCCTGTGTCATCAGTGCAAAGTAAATCGGAGTGTCCATAAAAAACAAAACCGTATTGACTTTCAGTTTCAGAAAACACCACAATGCAAACAGGGTCCTTGTAGTTAATCATCACCCTCATCATCATGATCATCTTCCCGCCGCTTATCCCATTGAGGGTCGAGATCCAAATAGTTAATAATAGTGATGACAGCGACACAATGAGATCCGCTGTAAATTTAACAAGGGTGGCCGTGACCCTGTTCTGGGTGAGTGTTTCAAGAAGACAGGTGGATGTAAACATGCACCCATGGCAGCGTCCGCATTTTCCCTTCCGGCTCCCGGATGGAGCGGCACGCGATCCACGGCACACCACAGCCAGAACCGTCACCTCACACCATCCAAGGTCCACGTCTGCAAGTTCCGTTCAAAATGCAAGCTGAGACAGAGGGTGAGAGAAACATGCCAGAAAAGAACCAAAAAAACACAAAACAAAACAATGGTATTAAACACACCTGCAGGCCTGTGAGAGACTCATAGAAGGTTATATCCTCATTTACTGGTGAAGGTAAGATTGTTTTTGATGCAAATCAGATCTGGAGATAAGAAAGTGATACAGAAACTAATTATGGTTGGGTGAAAAGGGGCAGGAGACCATACTGTCCAGAAAACGAGCAGGATGTAAGGGTTAACTACGTACCTACTATTACCAGACGAGGTTTAGGGGGTGTTTGCTTTGACCTTACATCATTATTTGGTTAAAAAGGTAAAAATCAAAATAAGACGGGTTATTCTATTTCAGACAGTATGTGGAGATTCAGCAATTAGTTCACAGTGGTATGTATTTTGATTAGTATTGTAATGAGATAGGAATTATTAAAAGTCCTGTGGCATGTACTACAAAGTGGCTTAGCAAGGTATCTTGAGACTTCCATCCAAGTTCTGGGTACTGTGAATTGTAGCTCACAAGCAGTGCTGTTTACTGCTGATTGCAGCAATCAGGCTTATTAAAGCCAGCTAAATCGAGTTAACTCTGGCTGTATTAAACTGGCTTCATAGTCAAGCCCATCAGTTTTCGGCATGAGGGCTAAGCTAGTAATACATTATAAGACAAGTGATCTCGATACACGCAGACCTGTCAAAATCATGAGAATGTTTTGTCACAGGTTTTCTTTGTTGAAACCATATAAAATTTGATGAGTTTTCTTAAATGCAAATGAAGTTTGCTACACAGAGATAGAGGATAGGCTTTAAAATATAAAGAACAGGAATTTGACAAGGAGAGAGACAAGTGACAAATTGTACTCATTACTGCCATAATCAACTGACCCCCTCGACTCTCGGGTTTTTCATCATTTTTTAATGTTTTTATTTGCTTTTGTCAATTACAGGTAGTTAATGTACAGAGAAGGATCCAGAATTTGAGAGCTGAGGACTGTATATATACAATATTTACATAAAAGTCAATACTTGAAGAGAAAAGAGGAATGCTCAAAAAATAATCATTGTAATAAACAAAAACATAAAAAGATGAGGGAAGCGTAAACACATGCTTTATCTGTATCTTAATCGGCCCGTTTTCTTTAAGAAAACATCTGACTTCTTACACTTTATTTCTGCCCCCTTTCTGTCGCTATCTTTTGAAGAATGAACAGACTAACATTTTGTATCATCCCCCCCCCCCCTTGACGTCTTGTTTTTTGTCCGTCTGTCCCCGTCTCTGTTCCTTCAGGTATTGCAGTAGAGATAGACTGAGGGACTGCAGGTAGGCAATTCCATTCACACCCTAGCAAAATATTATCATTTAAGATAATAACAATAATAATAGTAAACTATCCCAGCCAGGGAAGGTACCTTTTAAAAATGTCCTTGTATAAATAATAAAAATCATAATTATATTTATATATATTTATATGTAAGCTAGCTAACTGACTCTGCCTGTAGCACTCCTGTATAAACACTGCTCCCTGACTCTTTACAGTTAGGAGCGGGAATCCCGTTCCATCTTCATCACTGACATCCTTCCTCTTCATGACACCCTGTCGTCTTCCATAGCACTGATGTAACAGTGAAAGTGGACTACATTCCGCACATGTCCTTTACAGCCACGGCGTCCCGATGTGTCCGGTCACACTGTACACCAGGGCCACTCCTGTCCTCTTTGCCGGAGGATGTTTACCTCGGCTGAAGCTTCTAAGAGGGCCCCGTGTCCTGCCTCAGCGGCCCTCTGTTTATTTACAGCCCACGGCCCAGTTGGGGGTAAGAAAGCCTAAACACTCTTTCCTGCTCTCCACATTTCCGTGTGGATCCTGAGTCACCCCTCACCTGCCTGGTCCTGTCCTCCCACCCGGAAGCCCTCTTAGACCTTGGTGCTGAGGGTGAGCAGCTCCAGGAAGGAGTTAAAGAGGGTCTCCAGCCAGCCCTGGTTGGCCATGCACTGCTGAACCACCTCCTCTTGCCCGGGGTCCTCTGCCGCTTGTTCAATGCTGTCCGTCTGCAGGAACAAAGGGGAGAGGGCCTTTGTGACGAGTCACAGGTTCACAGAGGTCCACACATGTAGGGCAGCACTAGAGCAACACATCGAGTAGCTAACCCTGAACAGCTGGGACATGCTGGAGCTTTTACCTCTCTTTTACAGTGCAGGAAAGTGTGGTATTTATAATGATGGAGGGAGTGATACAGACTGTATATTCTACAGGTTTCCGTTGACAGCTTAAGGTCCTGAGAAAGAAAGAAAGAAAGGAAGAAAGAAAAAGAAAAAGAAAGAAAGGAGGACGAGCCAAAGTCAATGGGACGATCCTGGGTAGCGGCCTAAATAGGACAGCTGTGTGTTTCTGGCCCAGAAGTCACCTGCTGCTTGGGGACACTCCTCTTGATGCGGTTCAAGGTCTTACGGTTGTACCCATCCCCGCCAAGCCGCACCCTCACCGCTCCTGAGTCCAGGGGGTCTGCAGTCATCTGGGGGAAGCAGTGCAGGGCATCCTGGAATTGGGGGATTGGGGTAAATGGGGACACCAAGCAAGGACACAGGCTGACCCCTCCTCAGTGTACACCAGGACACTGCACCATACTGTTAATTAGCTTCGTAGAACCTTCACTGCACATCACCGTTTGTTAGCCAAGCACAAACTAGCGGCTTAGTATTTTCTAATCGTTACGGCAATTTTGTCATTCCCATTAGGATTAATGAGATGTGCGTCATCCATCCACCCCCCCCACCCATCGTCTTATAGTGACCTACAACAAGAACACTCCCTCAGCCAAAGGCTTCATCCCCGTGGGGTGCAGGGGGCAGACCTGGTGCTGGGAGCTCATGCTGACCCGCCTCAACAGCCTTCTCTTCTGCTCATTGAGGATGCTGTCGATCTTCCTCATTGGTGGGAGGTACAGTTCATCTAACGGAGGGCAGGGAATGGCCTTACGGTTAGTTCACTTCTCCTTGAGCCTCCTTGTAAAACCTACTTACTAGTTAGTAGACTGCTGGCAGTCAGAGCCACTCCAGGCCACGACGGTTCGTACCATGCGTGTCCTCCAAGGCCTGGATCATATCAGGGTCCAGGGCTGTACTGACCAGCATCTCCACGTAGCTGCGGAACATCTCTCTCATGGCCCGGCTGTTGATGCCTACTCTCAGCGGGACTGCATGTGTGCATGTGTGGGGGAAGAGGGGCACACGACAGGGTCACTCATGAGCAGGCGAAGACGCACATACGTGTCGACACACAGGCTGATCTCACCGTCATCCTCGCTCGGGGGGTCAGGAGAGGAGTCGGAATCTGACGAGGATGGCACCTCGTTCAGCCACTTCTTCCTCTTCTTGGGTGGAGGCTCGGCCTTCACCTTGACAGGTCTGATGCGAGGAGGTCTTTCCACCTTCCTCTCACCTAAACTTTTCCTCTCCTCTTTCGCTCTACCTCGGTCCGCTCCTCTGCCTTTCCTTTCTACTTTCTCATGGAGTGCCAGCTCTTTCTTCTCCCTTTCTTTGTCCTTTTCCTTCTCTCTCTCCTCTCTTTCCTTCTCCTTCTCCCGCTGTTTCTCCTTCTCTCGCTCTTTCTCTCTTTTCTCTTTCTCCCTTTGCTTCTCCCTCTCCCTCTGTTTCTCTTTCTCCTTTTCTTTCTCCCTCTCTCTCTGTTTCTCTTTCTCCTTTTCTTTCTCCTTCTCTCTCTGTTTCTCTTTCTCCTTTTCTTTCTCCCTCTGTTTCTCTTTCTCCTTATCCTCCTTTTCTACACGAGGCGGAGTTTGGCTGCGGGCAGGGGCAGTGGGCTTGGGGAGTGACTGACGTCTGTCGGGGGGGAAGGAACACGGGTCATGCGAAGAGCGTCACATGCATACTTCAGCCGGGCTTGCGGCTCCCAGCTCTGACTAAAACAGGATGTGTAGTACAGCCTACCTGAGAGCCAGACCAGGCCTGTGCCATGGCTTACGCGAACACACTCTCACATAGTCCTTTTTGTTGACGTTTTCCAGGAACTTCACGTAAAGCCGCTGATAGCGAGTTTTTGCATCCCCGAAATATCCAAGGTACTAGGAAGAAAAGAGAGGTAGCAGATAAACACTGCATGGTGTCGAGAAAAGAAGCTCTCATGGCAAATGCAGACAGAGCACGTTGGTGAAAATCATTCCTGAGCAAAGCTACCTGGCGCTGTGTGTGTGCGTGTGTGTCAGAGCTCAGAGATAAGAGCGAGGCAGCCCCAGTCTCCTGGAAATAGCAGAGCTACCCACATTGCTAGTGGCACAGAATTGGCGCTGTCCATCTTTGATCTCTGGGGTGAACTTCTGCAGCAGAGCTTTCTGTACCCTCCAGATTGGGGGTGGCTCTCGACCAGTCTGCAAAGCCAGCTACATGGGGGGCAGATGTTATATTCAGTGGCTCTGCTTGTCCAGAGCTACATGGTGTTCCCTTTTGAGGGTAGTTCAGGATGCAGCAGGGACAGGCTAATGCCCAAATAGCAATGGCAATGTGAGAATGAAGAGGAAGAGGAAGACATAGAACCTTGAGTACGCCGATGTCTTCAGTGCGAACCACAAACTCGTCCCTCTCGCGGAAGATTCCCTCCCCACCACTCTCGCTGTCCTCGCCCTCCGTCTCTCCGGCAACGGCGATGCCAGCCTGCTTCTTGGCCAGGTGTAGTGATGTGATCTGGGGTATGGGAGCATCCTCTGGGGTTGGGGGTGAGGCCAACTCAGGGGCTGTGGGCGGGGAGCTAGATAGGGGTGGAGTTGCAGATGGTGGGAGTGTGGGTGGGGGAGGAGATGGAGACGGCAGAGCAGGAGGGGGGGGGCTAGAGTGCTGGGACTGAGACTCATCTTGTTGGGGCAGGGGGGATGGGAGAGAAAGAGGAGGTGGAGGAAGTGGGGATGGAGAGGATGAGGAGGAGGAAGGGGGAGATGGGGACAAGGATGGGGGAGAGGTAGGTGCAGGAGCAGGTGGTGAGGGAGGCGCAGAAGGATGATCTAGTCATGGAAGAAAGAGGATTAAAAACGTCTTACAAAAATAAGAAATCATTTTACTTCTCATTTTAATGTTGTCAACTCAGAGTCTGTGGTGGAAACTTACCTTCCACCTGAGGGATATCCAGCGTCAGGGGAGCAGACTCTCCCTCCTCCTCTCGGCCTTCCTGGACTGGCCTGTTATCACCGCCTTCATCTTCTTCCTGCTCTTCTGCTTCATCTTTCTCCATCATCTCCATCAAATCTTCCCGCTCGAGCTGAGCAGGCTCCAGTGGCTGGGAGGGCCCTCGCAGTGGCGGCTGGGGGCTGAGCGTGGGTGGAGCCTGGGCTGGGGGAGTGGCTGGCGATGGTGCAGTAGGCAGAACCAGAGCTGGGGGTGGAGCCTGGAGTGTGTCATAGAGGGCAGAGATGGCAGAAGAGATGCTCTTCTGCAGGTCCTGGTTCTTGCTGACAGAGTCCTCCTCGTCTGAAGAGAAGGAGGGCAGCGTTTCCAGGTTGCGCTTCAGCTCCTCATCCAGTCGCTTGCATGGGCTTGGGCAGCCCCCGAGGGCCAGCCCTGGCTCACCCTCTCCCTCTCCAAATGAGGCCACGGGCTGAGCTGCAGGAGGGGGTGACAGGGGGTGGATGCCACCCTTACTTGGGGAGGAGTCTGAGTCCCCCACGGATGCTCCTGGAGTGGGTGGAGCCCCAGGTTCTGTGGGCCTTTTGCCCGATTTGAGGAAGTCCAGGAAAGAGGCCATGAAGCCAGACTTCATCTCTGCTGACTTCTCTTCCACCTGAAATAAAACGACCAATTAAACTCAGGCAGGCAAGAAGAACGACGCACGCTGGGCAACCGTGCTTAACAAGAGCCTGGCTGTTTCGGCAGGGGGGTCACTAATCACCGAGTTGGACAGTTTGTGCATAGCTGCCCAGGCCTCAGGTGCCAGCTCTTCATCCATATCTGCATCCCACACCATCTGAGGAAGAGGAAGTCCCGCCACTTAGCATTGCACCATGTGGCACTTTCAACATTACTTATAATTGCGATTAGGTCACACCTGGACCAAAGGAATACTCAAATATCAAAAGGTACTCAGAGATTTCATTACATCATTCCACCATCCTGATCTCACCTCCTGAGATTTAGCTTTCATTTTCTCTTGTGTTCTGTTCAGGTCCAGTCCAGTGGTGGGCCCAGGGCTCAAGCCTAGGGATGGAGCAGATCCAACAGAACCATCTGACAGAACTGGGTCATTGCTGGACAGAGAATCGGTCCGTAGGAGGGAGTCCGAAGGGGGCATGGATGGGATGGGCAGTTTGATCTGGGTAAGAAAGATGTGGCAGTGAGAGAAGCGACATGAACGCTGCCATTGTACTTACTCCTGTTGCTCAGGGAGCCTTAGCGCCTCTCCCAGGGCGTACAGGGCACCACCACACACTGGCCCAACTCAGAGATAACAGTTAGTCTCCCCACGTTTCCTTAGGATCATAACACGGGGAGAACATGCTAAGTGTGTGGAGTGGAGGGAGGATCACAACAGGGGAAGAACATGCTAAGTGCACGGAGTGGAGGGAGGATCACAACACGGGGAGAACATGCTAAGTGCGAGGAGTGGAGGATCACAACAGGGGAAGAACATGCTAAGTGCATGGAGTAGAGGCAGGATCACAACACGGGGAGAACATGCTAAGTGCATGGAGTAGAGGCAGGATCACAACACGGGGAGGACATGCTAAGTGTGCGGAGTGGAGGGAGGATCACAACAGGGGAAGAACATGCTAAGTGCATGGAGTAGAGGCAGGATCACAACACGGGGAGAACATGCTAA
>JAACJT020000037.1:3753459-3774058 GCA_009936485.2 Gymnarchus niloticus
CGTGTTGTTACGACATTATCAGACTGTGAAGTGTACAGAAACACCCCCCCTTAAGGCCGTCAGGCTGTGTCCTCGTGTTGTTACGACATTATCAGACTGTGAAGTGTACAGAAACACCCCCCCTTAAGGCCGTCAGGCTGTGTCCACGTGTTGTTACGTCATTATCAGAGGAACACTCACCTGTATGAACTGGATGGTTAAGGCGCTCTTGCCCACACCGCCTCCACCCACCACGACAAGTTTGAACCTCTCTTCTTCTGTCGACATGACTACCAGACTTAGTATTTCGACCTTTTTACGCCCTGTATCCTCTGAACTCTTTGTGGAATTTTGTGCAAAAAAAGTCGATCAGTAAACATGCAGTGCAAAAAATGATCAAATGTACTGAAATATTTTCTGAATGTGACAAAAAGAAACGGCAGTAATGTTGTGTCCGACTCAGTTTGTGTCGTGAGATCCTTAGGTTTAAGATTCCGTAGGAAGAAATCAGAAACCTCCTAACTTTCTGGATGTTTAGTTCGCTGTCTGAAAAAACACTAATGGAAAAAGTGGAGGAGACACGGCCTCGGTAAGCGTGTAAAAGAGCACTAAAACCTGGTTAAAAACAGCAGGCCCGCTCTTCTTTCTTCACCACTTGCTTGGCTCGCTTTCGCAGCGGCTCCTCTGAAGGTCCAAGAGCAGGACGCGATTCTCGGAACTGGCAGGCAAGAAGCGTCCGCTATGGGAGCCGCTTTCTTTTCCGTAAAACAGCCGCTCCCTCCCTTCCGCAACCGCCTTCACCAACTTTACGCTCGAAAGTAAGTCGAACTTAAGCCCGGCTGAACTAAGCCGGACTAAGCGCGGCGGCCGTCGAGAGTCGGAGCTCGAGCGCAGCGTGTGCAGATGGCCTGAAGGAGCCGCTGGCAGCCGCTTTCTTCACATTCTCCTTTTTTCATAGCCCGGGGTGACCCTTTTTCGTCAGCCAGGAGTTTCTCGAAGACTCATGAGTATGTATGACCTGGGAGTGTCCCTCAGAGCACACAGCTGTGACGATACCCTAGGCGGCTCCCTCAGGAGGCTCACGTCGAGCAACGCGGGCTCCGGAGAGGCTGCTGAGGAAGGGAGCCACTTAAGGAGCTCTTATAAATGTCGTGAATATGTATTGAGGTGGATGGGGGCGCCCGTCACTCATGCTGAATATGTACGTGGTTCACGGCAGCTCTGCCTTCCCTTATTTGGGATGAGATGTGCGAGGCTCCTCTCTTTTCGAGGAGAAATCGCCATTCTCTTACGGCCAGCCGCCGAGCCGTACTGCACCATTAAACCAAGTCTCCTAACGTATGGCCGGCTGTCCGGCCAGAGGCTCGTCAGTCGGCCGCGAAGTCGCCATCCCTGGGCGGACATAGCAGCGAAATCAGGCCGCAGAGGCATGAAGAAGCTCCCGAGGCAGCGTGACGCCGCTCGCGGCGGATGTGAGTCACGGCCGTCATATCGGCCGACGTCATGTACCCGGGATGGCGGTTCCGGGTTCCTCCACATGACGAAGGGGCTGCGAGCTCCGGGTTAGGGTTAGACCGTGTGTGTCCCAGGTGTCACTGAACAGCCGTACACGTCCACGGTGTGAAGTAAATCGCTTCACATGGACGCGGTGTGTTAAGGTCTATATCAGAGCCCACTGACGGCAGTAACATCGAGTGTCTAGAGGCTCGGAAACCTGATTTTACAGGGAAGTGACACAGATCCCCCCACCACCACCACCACATATCTGCCGTCTGCATGCCTTTATTCCGCTGCTGAAACACTTCCAGCTTTAATCGTATGGATTACATCATTTCCATTGAAATGTTTAGGTCTTTAACAGACTGGTTTGGATTCTTACTCAGTTGTGAGCACGGTGGTATCTTAAATGAACTCACACACGCTTGCTTGATTTATTTGCTGCTGCTGCCTTGTACACTTTATGTATTTTAAGGTTAATTGCATGTTATTGTCTACTTTGTGTGAGAGAATTTTTTAATATAGTCCATTAATTATTGTTGTTGTGATGGAATTGGACTTTGTATTTGGTTTTGAAACGTATTTCAATTCCAGCCGTTTTATTGTATCTGTTTTAATTAATGTATAATAAAGATATATATAAAAACGTAATCGTATGGAGGGAGACAGTTGGGCAGTTTAACCCCCGTCAGTTCAACGAGCTCCCTTGACATTCACGAGGCCCCCCGGCCAGTGTTTGTGCTTTGAGTTTCATAGAGTAAAAAGCCAAAGACAACCAACTGTTCTAAAATATTTAATCTTTAAGTTTTAATTACAAGCAACGGTGACGAAAATACCAGTCTTGAAATTTTCAAGTATAAATAACATCAATAAATAATGACGAGTGAATGAATAAGTATGAATCCACATCATCAAGCTCAATTTAAAATGCACA
Organism: Gymnarchus niloticus; assembly: GCA_009936485.2. Classification (NCBI taxonomy): domain Eukaryota; kingdom Metazoa; phylum Chordata; class Actinopteri; order Osteoglossiformes; family Gymnarchidae; genus Gymnarchus; species Gymnarchus niloticus. The sequence continues at coordinate 3,755,870 of JAACJT020000037.1, forward strand.
TAGCAGAGAGGCTGTCCGTTTAGAATGACCGTGTGTGAAGTCAAACTAAGGAGTTTCTGTGTAAACTGACACACCTTTAGAGTGTGTGGAACATTGACAAAAGGAAGTACTGACACATGAGAATATCAGAATATACAGATCTGGGTGTGCATGCAGTCCAGTCTTTACATCATAATAATTCATATAGATAAATACACACACGTGCACCACCAGCCCCCCCCATCCCACCCTGTCCTATTTAGCATGGGTACGGAAGCGCAGGCTGTCCAACCTTCACCCTGGGACCCACCAAAGTGCCCAGCAGCATCCTCTCACCCCAACCCAGAAGTTTGCTCACAATCATGCTTAGCGGCGACAGAGGAAGCTGGTCCATATCTAAACCCTCCACAGCCTCCACGCCAGCAGAATAGTAGCTCTCTGGCGACATCTGCTGTTTGACTGTGGAAGTGTGCCGGAATCCTTCCGGATTCAGTCCCGAATTTGCTGGCATCAATTTAACCTCGTCAATTTCCTCAACGCGTAGAGCCGCAATAGCACCTCGGCCTCCTCCTCCCACATGCTTCAGAACTTTGGGTGAGTTCCCACTTCCCTCGTTTTGATGAATTTTTCTTTCACGAGGGCTGCTCTGCTCTCCTTTAGACAAACCAGTCAAGGCTGGCTGTTTGCCTGGCTTTGTTGTGTTATTGACGAGATCCCCTTCCCTCTTTTGTACCGTTTTGGAGATGTTCGCCTGATGCCTTTGGGTGCATGTATCGAGTTCCACCTCCACTTTGGTGATCTGACGGGTCTGCGGATTCACGCCCAGAGGGGTCAGGGACAGCTTCAGGCTTTTACGTTTCTCTGAAAGGGACATACATCCCCAGGAGATCTCTAATTCTGCTGGCCTGGGGAAAGGCTTTGGCTGACCATTTTTCATTGCATTTTCATCTTGGGTACAGATTTCAGAAGAATCTTTTACTGCAAGAGTCCTGAGTTTGTCAGCGAGAGACAGAGTCAGCTCCGGTGAGCACTGCTGATTCAGAGTTGGCTTTGGAATCACAGACGGCATCTGTCTGTTGTTGCCTTTGACTGGATGGTCTGAACACGTAGTGTCCTGGTTTAATCTCTTCACTGTACGGTGAGAACTTTCACAGCATGTACACCTTTTAACTTCAGCACAGCTGCTGGAGAAAATGTCACACCCAGTGGGGTTCTGTAGATGTACATCCTGGTTGGCTGGCAGCGGCATAGGGGAATTGTGTCCAGTGTTTCCATTAGTGGAAAGTGCATCTTCCCCAACAGGCAGAATAAACTTATCGTTTTGATGGACTTCACAGCTCTTGTGGGCCAGAGTAACTTGGAATGACTGCAGCTGACCCAGGAAGTTGAAGTTTGGGGAGATGGAGGGCCTGCGCTCCTTTACAAATCTGTAGTAGACAGAGAATGAGGATCAGGCACGAGCACTCGGGCAGAAAATGAGGACCAGGCATAAGAACTGGTGGACACAGAGATTCCCAGGAGCACTGATGCATGAGAAGCTCCCTTCAGCTCACTAACCTATAGGCATCGTCCAGGTCCAGTCCAAGCCGATACATGACGTAGGCTACAGCCAGGGCAGGGGATCGAGATACTCCAGCAGCACAGTGAACCAGCACTGAGCAGCCACGTGACATGGCCCCATCTGATGGAAAGGCAGAAAGTGTTCATTATAATGGGTCCTCAAACAGGTAACACAGTAATTAATGTCCATATACACTGGAATCAATGCTTAGTCAATATCAGCCATTCAGACGAGAAATAAACTATGTTTAGTACAGCAGATTTTTGCAAAATGTTTCCCACAACAGCTTGTAAATTTTTACAGCATTTCTCCAGTGGGAATTGAGAATCTGGGAGGAATGATAATGAGAATAATTCACCAGATGTATTTTATGTAAAAGCATTAGCTACTCGTTTGTAATTTTATGTATGAGCAGCACAGGGAATATTCACCGATGAACGCGAGAGCCTCTGGGATCCACGGCAGAAGCTCGTCTCGGAGCGAGTCGTCGATTGGGATACGGAGATATTGTTTCTGGGGCAGGAAGGCAGGCTGGGGGCAACAACGGCTCACACTCAGCACATAGCTGATGCCCTGAGTGGCCAGGCAGTCCTGGGACACCAGAGGGAAACCATCAGGTGGGCATTTGTCACTTAAAACCCTCATGAACAGAATTACAAAAGTCTGAATTAACCAAACATGGAATCCGGATTGCTGCATCGGGGCAGGTGCCAAAAGGTTCAGAAGCAGCATCTGGCACCTTTAAAGGTAAAGTCAAATCCTCAGGATTGTAGTTCATCAATCACCCGCCGCCAAAGGTCAGAGGCTAAAGTGAAGGGTGTTCTGTGGGTTTTAAATGTTAGAATTTTATATATGAAGATATCCGGCTGGATATATTCACCTGTGTAACGTCTGTTTCAGCGCCCAGGTACAGATGGGGTAAAATCAGAGACAGAGCAGGACGCTCGCTCTCGCCTTCCCTGTAGAAAACCATCTTCTTTTTAAATCTTCTCCTTTTTTCTGTGACTCGTGTTCCTATGAACGACATGAAACAGAAGCAGATGCTATAAAATGCCGTGTATAAAAGGAGCGACGCGCCATTCGTGTTTAAATCTGCCGTGCGGCTGAAATTTGACGGCAAACTCGGCACGCAGTCAGCAAATAATCATGAAAAGGCAAACTTTCAATACTTTAATCATGTCGACACAGGCGCACAGCAACTGATGAAGCTGACTGCAAAGAAAGGTCCATTCAAAAAATCAGAACTAAAATGTAAATGAATTCTTTTGGAAACTTACCGTAGGTGTTAATTCATGCCACATGCAGGCTTGAACGGGATCTTATAACGAATAAGAGAATAAAATAAATGAGATTTTCCTGAAGAAAAATCAAATATTTGTCAGTACAGTGAAGAGCACTGAGATGGGGTCCTGTCCGCCGTGACTGGCCCTCTGCTCTGCTCTGCTCTGCTCTGCTCTGCTCTCCTCTTGCTGTATTGTTTGTTATTGTCTGTCTGTACCTGCGCGAGGGAAAAGATGAGGTAATGCCAGTGCGAGGGGCTAAAAATAGCACAATTATGGGTGATGTCACTTTTAACCAATCAGTGAAGAAGGCTCGAGACGATAACTGGCGGCCGCGCAGGCGCTTTAGGCTGCCCAGTGCCCCCCTGCTTCGGACTTCTCCATCTATTTAAATAAATTATGATTTTTACTTGTGTTGCGTTTAGTGATTGCTGCAGTCTAAAACGCACGTGTGTGTAGTTTCTTTTTAGTGTTCAGTGTAAACACTGTGTATTAAAGGGCTGCACGATTATACAACGCATTTATTCAGACTTCCAGGTGCAACACATAGACAAAAAGAATGACTTTTTAAAATGTAGTTTTGACGTTATAAAGCAGAACTTTTATTCGTTGTGTTTTGTCTTGCTTGTAACGCTGGCGCCTTCTGCGTGGTGAGATGCACCCAGGGCTCATATGAATTCATCATTCACATCATTAATTCACGTCATTAACGTCACGGTTTCACTCAGCCGATGCTCCAAATCTGAGTTTGTTCATAAAAACTCGGAGGAACAACGACGTGACTTCTGCTTTTCCTTAAACCAATAATGGAATTTCTGGACCAGAAATCCCTAATAACTAATAACTGAAACAGCTGTTGGTTCATATAAGTCACACATCAATCATCGGACTACCACAAGTCAGTCGATCTGTTGGATGCACGGGCCCTGGGCTCGTTCGCATTGCATTGTGGGTAAACGTACATTGATACCACGAAATATGCGAAGTTTCTTTTACGTAAACAATCCATCAATCCTGCACCAGTGAAGAGACAAGCAGCCACACAGAAGGAGGAGGGAGAGAGCAGGGAGGCTTTCCATAATTTTACTTTCACATTGTTCAGTATACAGTCACTTATCCCAACAAATATGTGACCAATTTTACACATAGAGACTGGCTGTAGCATTTAGAAATACTGAAGAGATACAGACAGCTGTGTTCACACACACTGACTTCCTTTTATCGAAAATGAGTGTTCCACAACATCCTGGATTTTGACTGTCGGGCTCACGTACAGAAAATTACAATGACTTCTCAGGGGTACAACAGGATGTTTGCCCCTGGACAGAGTCTTTAATATAACAATCACACTCAAACCACACACAAACACAACATTGATAGCAAGTCTCACGCTGACATGAACCCAGGATTTGTGAATGACAGTTAGCAGAGGAGGTCTGGTTGTTCAGTGCATCAGATAAACAGAACTGGAATGTTACTCTGAGAACGGTCCTGGAATTACAGTTAACAGCAATATAACGTCTTTCTAAACTATTAGACATGCCACAAGCTCAGTTGGTAGTGTTGCTGGTAGGAGATTGGGGTAGAGAGCTGGAATCACTGAGAGGGACCATCAGTCCGTAAACATCAAGAGGAAAACAAGATAAATTCAGGCTTCTGTCCAGATGGTGACAAACGGGGGATCATCCTGTTCATAACAGGTCAGTCAAAGCTCAAAAAGATGTCTGGTAACACGGACAGGAGATAATCATATGAAGACCGTATGTTTATGAATCATGAAAAGTAAACAGGAACACACACGCACCAACACACTCTCACACTTGCAGAGCACAACACCAACAAAAACTGATTATGGACAGAGATGGTAAGGAGCCGTTCAGCACAGACCCCCAGAGTTCCCTCATGTAAGGTGGGCTTTAGAACTGCTCGGCCAGCAGTTCACAGAGACGCCTGGAGACGGTGTCCTTGCTGCTGCGAAGAGTGAGCCGGAACATCTGGGGGGGGGGAGAATGAGTGCCAAGTTACCCAGAAACACTTTCACCAGAAGGCGAGGGGACAATTTGAGAGGGGGGGGTTGGTGCAGTGGGTACCTGGGCCTGGGCATTGGGTTCCAGCCTCAGGAGACAGCCGATCTGCTGAGCCTTCGTCTGAATCACACCAGCGCACACAAAGTTCTCCGGGTTTGGGTCCACGTTCTCGAGCAGGGCCACCCCCAGACCCAGCAGCTGAGACACAGGTAGCAGCTGCATGACCACCGCCTTTACGGCTCCACTTAAAGACAAACTCAGGCACGTGTGGTAACAGACACTGAAGGTATTTAAGGTGAAGAAGTCTGAAGAGGACATTCAGGAAAAAGGAGAACTATCACCTGCTGATTAGCAAGACTCATGCTGAAGAGCAGCGTGGAGATCGAAAAGGCAAACGTGACAACAGGGTGCAGACCAAGAGGCCAGAACCCCTCACCTTACCTTCGCTTTAATGAGCTCCGTCTCCATGCTATGGCTAGCCTTGAAGATCTTCTGTGCTTCCTGCTGAGGGCTGAAGAGGGAATAGGAGGAGCTTCACAGATTCAGCCGTGCACACACACACACACACACACACACACATACACACACACACACACACAGCTACTCACAGGCTGAGCTGTTTCCAGCGCTGAAAGAAGTCCTGCGAGCTCATCTCAGTGGGTTGGAAGAACTTGTTGATGGTCACTGGCAGTTTTAATGTGAGGTTCTGCAGAGCTCCGCCACACCTGGAAGACGAGAGGAGATGAGAGGGACTCGTTATCACAGTCACAGGAGCCTCTGGCACAGCCAGCAGAAAGTAAAGATCACCATACCTGAACTTGATGTTGAGAAGAGGGGCTTGGCTGAAGTCTGACAGGCCCTCAATATTGAGGACCTGCTGCACCTGTGCACCTCCTTCCACTAGGGGCTCCACTGGTTTCGTTTGCACATTCAGCTGTGGGCACGATCGGGTCAAGGATGCACCACCACATGATGTCCTAGCAGAGCAGTGACACCAGCACTCTTGCTGAGGTTCAAATCCCATTTGAGCTATGCCTTCTAGAATACCGGCATAAATCCAACTGCAGCACCTTGGGGGTGGGGGTGGGGGGCGTGGTATACAACATGCCAACATGTTCATACCCACAATGCAGCGCCAGGCAAAAAAGTCAGCAGGACTGTCTGAGAAGGATATGAGAGTGTAAATCACCAGGGCAGGTGACGGCTGTGCTGAAGCTGGAAAACTGCACAGAAGTCTTGTTTCCATAGAAGAGGTACATCCTCCCTGGGGAAGAGGGCAGCTTGCATACATTAGGAGGACAGAGGCACAGCGTCAGGGTGGCAGGGTACTGCTGCCTCACTTACCCAGGTTCTGCCGGTACTCAGACTTGATGCCAATCTGGAGCAGCTGGTTCTCAAATAAAACTCCGTTGTTCTTGCACACAAACCTGCGAGTCGGGAGATTAAAATGAAGTCTCGATGCACTGGGTGTCGGCATGAAGAGAACTGCAGGGCTGTTTCAGCAAATCCTCCACCCAGACTCCTAAGTGAGGTCCAAACTCTGTGCTGGCTGGACAGCCGTACTGCTGTCCCTAACCCGAACTACAAACAAGCACATTACTCAGAAAATCCATTTTGTCTGCAAACACATTTTCAATTTGAAGAGAGGTGAATATTCCCCTCCAATTCAAAGCTACATGGTTCTCTCTCTCGGACACACTGTTCGTCGTATCAAACTGGCCACATGTTCTACCTTCATATTTAAACAGCTCTCTTAGGCAGTGTGTGTGTGTGTGTGTGTGTGTGTGTGTGTGAGAGATCACACATACAGAGACAACCAACGCTTACTTCTTAAAAAGCTCGTCTGATTCGGGCAGGGGTGGGGCACAGTCCTCCTCACTGAATGACCAATGGGAAAGGCAGAGTTTAGACAAGGGGGTGGCGACTCAGAGGAAGATTGACAGCAAGGAGCACAAGTGAGGAAGATGTGAATTCAAACTGGAAAACTAAGAGAATATAAGCAAACATGCAGATGCGACAGCAAAGCTCATACAACAGATATAGCAAAAGATTTAAATCTATGTAGGCCAGTTCTTCCCCATCTTAAATCGTGTCAGTCTAACTCCAGCCCCTTACTCTAATTCACCAGGAGCTTCAACCAACAGGGAGTCAGAGCTCTCAGGAGGAGGGTCCAGATCGCTGCGCATATCCAATCACAATTGAGGACAAGAGAGAACAACAAATCAAAGACAGAGAAACAAGGAGAAAGGGGAGGGAAAGACAAGGCAAGAAGAAAGAGTCACATGAACAGCAAGATAGAAGAGAAAAATGACAGAGCAAGAGGAAAACCAGAATCAAACTGACAGGCAGACGGAGGAGAGATGCTCACCTTGATGGTATTAAGCCCTGACTACAAATATTGAGACTACTTATAGCCACACTATTAATGGAATTTAACTTCAATCTAAAAGAATAATTCAACATAACACATGAATCCTGGATCTTGATAGCTTACCCAAGGAAGCCATCCTCAATGACTCCCGGAGCTGCAGGCCCCACCTCTGAAAACACGTCAACCAACAGGCTGCCAGCATTGGTAGTCGCCGAACTGACGGGAGCCGCTGAACGAACACCCAGCAAATCGGCCGAGGGGGAGGGAGTAGACTGAGAGAAAGAGTGACAGTAGAAAAGCGGTCGTCTGGGGCAACGAGCCACAGGTCAGCGTCCACTGCTAACGGTTACTTGGAGATGCCTTTGGCCTCGCACGGCTGTTTCCGCGGCACGACTGTGAACTGTACTGCCCTTGACAGTATAAAGGTCTACTACAGCATACAGTGAAGACCCCCCTTCCTTCAGAAGCCCATCACTCACAGTGTGGGAGGCCCTCGCCGCCATACCCTCTGCCCCTCCATTCAGCTCCCCTCCATCCCTCTTGCCCTCCTCCGGGTCGGACACAGACATGGCTCCTGGACCCTTTTTCTTCTTCAGTTTGGCCAGGATGGACGACTCCCGCTCAGGGAAGGGGGGCATCTCCTCCAGGACGGTGGCCTGTGAAGACAGGGGGTCTCAGGGGGGTTCCCGGTTCAGGTGAGACAGAGGAGGCGACGGTGGTCTGCGCTCTCACCAGGACGTCGGTGCTGGCGATGGATGACAACTTGAGGTACTCCACAGCACGCTGCTGCAGCTCCACGTCTGCATTACGGATCTGGCTGTCGGAACGCAGCACCTCTTGGATGGTGCTCTTGGTCTCGGGGAACAGGTTGATGAACTTGATGTAGGCGGAGAGCAGCAGGGCACGGGTGGGAACGGAGCACAGGTGGAACTTGGAGTGCAGCAGGTTGAACTGGACCAGTGGGCTGGGGGGGTTGGGGGGGCAGGGTGAGTGACAGCACCGTGGGGCTCGATGACTAAGGCTGTGACACACTCACCTGGACCGGGGGTCCCCAGCGATCAGGTTGCCAAACTCTCCGAGGATATAACCCCCCACCTTCACCATGTTCTCATGGCACGCTGACGCCTGCAGGGCCTTGGGGGGGGTATTCGGACCAACGTCACAGCAAAGCCCATACAGATGACCACGCTTCCATAAGAATGTTCTGCTCACCTCAAACACAGTCTTGGCAGCGTAGCCCTGCACGTCATCCCGGTTGATGACGATCTGGATGACCCGGTACCACACCTCCTCACTGACGTAGTCCCCGGCGATGCGGATCAAGTTCAGGATGGTGTCCACATACCAGGAGTAGTCCACCGCATACTTCTCAGCCAGGATGGCCACCTTTAATACCTGGAAAGCACACAGGAGCCATGCTGTTGGTCGGCAAGGCAATGGAACTGCTCCATCGACAGAGATAGGATGGAGACGCACCATCTCCTCCCGGATGGAGTAGTCCGCAGTCTCCAGGTAGCTCAGCATCTCCGCCACAATCTGCTTGGCGTTGCTGCGGTCGCACATGGCATAGAGCAGGTCAGCCGCCCTCTGCCGCACACTGACATCCCTCTCAGTCTGGAAGGCCAGGAAGAGAGTCACGTGGCATCGGGCACCTACACGGGAAACATGGCACACCCCGGCACACAGGAGCACACACCTTGAGAGCACCGATGACCGTCTCGATGTGCGTCTTGACGGCCTCATGGGAGAACTCTGAGCTGGCCAGGGTGCACATGCTCTCCAGGGCCAGGTAGCGCAGGTTGGTCTCCCGGTGCTGTAGGAACTGGCCCAACTGGTTACAGGCCCGCACCAGGAGATTGGGCTCACTAGGGGGCAGCACATACAACACAGTCAGGCAGAGCAGCAGGGCTAGATCTCAGTGAAGCCGACAGTGCAGAGCCCATACCTGTCATAGTGTATGATCAGGCTGATAGCCTCAAACAAAATGGCATTCTTGGCATTGGAGTGCTGCACCTTCTTGGACTTGGGCGGCTCCTGGGCCTTGTTCAAGATGGTCTCCAGACACTCCACCAACCGGCCCTTCACGGCGCCATCTTCTGGCGGCGGATAGCACTGCAGCAGCCGGAGCAGTTTGCAGGACAGCCAGGGGGCAGGGACGAAGTAGTATGTATAGTCCTGCAGGTCTGTGGAGGCTGAGGAAACGATCTGAGATACATGAAGAGAAGGAGGCCACATGAAGGGCTGTCCTCACCAGATGGCAACACACAACACCTGCTTACTAGGGAGGGACATGGCCACACATCACGGGGGGAAGGCTGGTCATATATGGAGATTCGTCACATGTACAAGACAAGGTACACAAGGATTCGGATTTGCGTCTTCACTTCTGACAGCAATGGACAGCATACTGCACCACAGATCAGACGAACATACTGCAGCCGTGTGCTCTGTGCATGGAGAGTTACAGCCTCCGTCAGCAGAGCAAATAAACAAGTAGATAATCTGAGAAGAAAAACATACAGAGAGAGCTAAAAAGACACAGAAAGCCTGGAAGAGAAGAGACTGTAGCCAAGCCAAGCCAAGGTAAGGTAAGGAGTGAGCTCACCCTGCTGAGGCGAGACACCGCCAGGGACACACAGGTCTTAAACTCATCCGGGTTCTTCCGACTGAGGCAGGTGATGAGGGAGATGGCAGCTGTGACCACGCCCTAAGAGACAGGCGGACACCTCGAAAAAGTGACCCATCGAACCACACACACACCTACAGCACAACACAGTCTATATCCCAGCCGGATGACTGTGGTCATCGTCGTCATCATCATCATCAGGCTTCTGCTCTCACCATGTGCTGGTCATTGAGCAGGTGCACCACCCTCGAGGTCCACTCGCCCATCAGCACCAGGTCTGGCGATGTCCTGTACAAGCGCAGCAGGCAGAGGGCAGCAGACTGCTTCACACTGTCCATGGTGTCCCTGCGAACCATGGATAGCAGCTCTCATGGACGTGCATCTCTACACTGTCCAACGCTGTCCTCTGAACCACCAACTGCCCCCAGGGCTCACCCGGCTACCAGAATGCGGGGTATCTCTCCGGCAAAAGCTTCAGCCATCTCCCTGCTGCCCACATTGGCAATGCAGTGCAGTGCCAAGCACATGAAGGTGGGGTTCCTGCTGGCCAGGTCATTCTTGATGGCGTTGTTGATCAGACGGATGAGCTCACTGTTACTGTTCACCAGCACTGAGATAAAGAGGTAACCCTACGAGAGCAGGAGGCAGCAGAGGATAAGCCCATCACTGCAGACAAAGGGCACGGAACACTGGCCTTACCAGCTGACGGGGATGCGAGCCCCACTCGTCTGTACTCACGATCTGCTTCTCCGTGTACTTGTTGGAGCTGAGCAGGTTGACAGCCTCCATATGGCCAAAGTCGATATCATGGCCCAGCAGGAAGATGAAGAGCAGCTTGCAGACGTACTTCTTCTTGCTGTAGCCATCCAGCGCCTTATCGCCTTTGAACTTGGAGCGAATGTTAGCCAGCTCCTTGTTAATGCGCTTGATCTCTGACTCCTTGCTCTTACCTAGAAGTAGGACAAAGACAGAACTGGTGAAACTAAAACAATGAGGCACATTCTGAGGTGAAAATGTTGGGAGCAAAACAGAAAAGAAAAACAGAAGTGCAAAACTGTGCAACAGACCAAAGAGAGCCAGATTACAGCAGAAGTGGGTGACAAGAGGAAACAGAACATGATGAGCCAGCAAGAAAGAGAGATGAGCTCCAAATGAAGGAGGGTGTGGACAGAGAGATGGGAGGAGATGAGCTCCAAATGAAGGAGGGTGTGGACAGAGAGATGGGAGGAGATGAGCTCCAAATGAAGGAGGGTGTGGACAGAGAGATGGGCCCCAGAAGGGCGTGCAGAACAAGATTAGAGTGTAAAGCAAAATGGAGACAAATAAGGAGGACAAGAGGAAGACCACACGTTTGGTCAAAGAAAGAAAGAATGAATGGAACAAAGTGTAGCGAACTAAGGCGGCCACACAGTTTAAAACGCTACGCATCCTAGGAAGAATGAATCGGCCCTGTAGATGTCGTGGGAAAAAGACCACCATGGAACCACCTGAAAAGCCAACTCAAAACCCTAGACTTACAGCCGCCAAAGACAGCCATACACACGGACGTGCGGCTGAGCCCTTCGCCAACGACCAGGAGACGGCCACGGCTCGTCACACAATATGTGCCAAAAGCCCCCGACTCGGAAACACACGGAAACTCCTCCATCATCTGCCAAGCACACGTGCCATGCAGGGTCAGAGAGAGACCTGGGGTGTGGCGGCCCGGCATCCCGGCATCCCGGCCGGGTGCCCTGCGTCTCCTCTGGTCTACAGCAGCCAGTCATGGCTACAGTGAGCCAGATTCGCTCTCCTGTCTCCTGGGGGCAGCTAAAAGCCCCCCTCAGGAAGACATGATTCCTTCCCTGTCTCAGCTTTTATGACATGGGCCAAAGCAGAAGCCCAAAAACTGGCATCAGAGAGGCAGAGACGAGGCAGAGACGAGGCAGAGACGAGGCAGAGCAGCCAAGGCCGGCCAGCTGTGTGGAGATGACGGCCCTCCACGCCTTCAGGGCTGTACGGCCGCCCCACGTCACTCCTGAGCCCGGGGGCCCCCCGGACTAACACCGCCGACACGGGGGCCACTCACAGTTCCGAATGTCGGAAATGAAGACCGCTAATCCGCGCATTCCGTCGCCCTTCGACACCGCCGGCATCTTCGCGTCTTTCCTACGGTACGCCGACCGCCGACTGCCCGCCGGGCTCTTCAGCTGCGCTCACGGCTGGCTAGGCTAGCGGTCTCTAATGCCGGACGGCATCAGCCAAAACAACGGAGCCCCGAAGCCGCTGCTTCTCCCTACGCCTGACGGACTCCGCTATGGTGGACGATAAGGAGCCGAGCGGCGCTCAGAAGGAACCCGTGACCACAGAGCTGCCGGGACGCCGTCGGACTCTGTCCGGCCTCTCGGACCCCTCCGGCGGACGCTGATTGGCGGACAGAGGCCGCTCGTGCCGCGGTCTGCCGCTATTCTTTGATGGTATTGGTTGAGCTGCACGTCGCTCAAATGCCAGACAGGCTTCCATTGGATCCGGAGACTTTTTGGAAAATTATGCTAATTCAGCGACATGCAGTATGTAAGCGCAATCTTAGAAGGACTAAGAATGACCCGAGGTGGCTTTAAGCGAGCTGGAATATTTCACACGCTCATTTTGTCCAGTGGTATCACAGCAATAGATCATGCTGTAATTTCACGATTTTTGGTTAATATAAAATCAACTCTAAAGAAAAAAAACGTTTTGCTTTCTTTACATGTCTTTGGTTATTCCAGCCATCCAATTGTCATCTCCACACTTATCTTGATCCCAATCTCAGAGTTGTTATAAAATGATAATATTTTATTTTATAAGAATTTGTTCAAGGGGCACAGTCATTATATCGGCATGACTTCACGAGAAGCCTGTTTTTTTCTTAAGTGCTTAATATTCAGATGTTTTATGTTGACGTGCAGCTATTTTTTTTCAAAGGCATTGGTGCTTGTAGGCCATAAATTTCCCCCCCCCATTTGCTGGGTGTTAATTGGTTGGCTGATGTTTTAATTAAAAAAGACTTAGAAGTCTATTCACCACCAAAATATCTTCTTTTACTGAGACTCTGAGAATCAAATGCCTCATTTGAACTTGCAAGTAAAAGTTGATTAAAGAAAATGAAAACCATGAATTTTTCTGTTCTATTGTAGGATCTTATGAGAACTTTTGTTGCATGCCTATGTATACTAAAGTAAATCAAAAGGTCAAAGAGCACGGAATTGCTAACATGATTCTTTAGCCAATATTCACATTTCAGCCAGAGCTTTTATTTCTTCTCCCAAGCAGAGGAAGACTACAATTCTAACTGGTTCAATTCAGACCATCATTCGGCATACCTCAGCAATTTGAATTTTATATATTCTTTCTGATATGTTTTAAGGCTATGTCTGTTTATACTGAAAGAACAGTTAAAAGAAATTCACTTTCTCATTCTCCTGATTACATTAGACACTGTATTTGTGTTTAATAGTAACTATAAATCACATGCTACCTGATTAAAAGTCTGTGGAGTTGTCCCACCAAACAGGGAACGTTCCTGCAATGTCCGATAATGTTTTCATTACGTTCTCAACGTTCCTGTAACGTACCTGTAACGTTCGCTATTTGCTGGGTTGACAATTGTGTTTCTGAGTGACTGATTAATCACAGAAAAACTGAACGTTAATTTGTGTACCATCGCTCGAAGATACAATTTCACTCACCTGTTCAAGCAGTAAAGATATACAGAAAGGATGTATGAATATATAACGGACACACAGAAAAGTGGAAAATAAATTTGAACAAGAATATATACAGTCTTTGATATCTGCAGCATGTACAGAATATTACAGAATATAGAAGGTGCGATTAAAAACATCAATAAAAATAAATACAACAGGAAAGATTGAATAGTCAAATATGAGAAACGTCACAAAATGGTGGGAAAGTGCAAAATGTAGGCAGTGCAGGCAACACTGCGGTGCCTGATAGAAGACCTAGTAGGTTAGAGATAAGAGACAATGGGTGTGTGTCCTCACAGGAAACTGGCGTTAGGGCCGTTGGAAGAGATGCCATTGAATAACTCAGGGGAGACAAGCCTGGGGCTGAATCTACAGCTGATCTGCATGAGTTCCCCCTTGAGAAGGCAGGCGTCATTCTTTACAACAGACAGTAGTTTGGACACCGGCCTTCTCCCGGCCACTGCCTCCTTGGCTCTGTGACGCTGCAGCAGAAGGGTCTTCGTCGTGTTGGGCCTGAACGCTTCATTCCTCTTAGAGTTACTTGCCCAGCAAACTGCACTGAAGAAAAGGACACTGACAGCAATGGACATGTCGAAAATGTCCAGCGGTTTCCTGCACACACCGTACGACTTGAGTCTCTTCAGGACGTGCAGTCCATACTCTCCCCATCTAAACAAATTAATATCATGGAGTTACATTTTATTTATATTCCCAGTCAATCTCCTTATAGCCTCAGTGATGTCTAGGTTAGATTAATGCAGCATTAGGTCATTATTATTATAACATCCAGATAAATTCATGGCTTAAGTTTGGTTGTACCAGCAGCTAGCATGTGTACTGAACCTCCTAAAACCTGTCCACGCCACAGGCTTGGATTGTATGCCTCAGTTAAGTCCACAGGCTGACAGCAGCTTCAGGGCCATTTGATGCCATGCATGTGTCACTGGTGTACACTGTCTCTATGTACCAAAGAGTGAGTGGATGACTTCTGAAGGAATTTTTACATATTGAAGGTTTGGATCAGTCACGTGTTTCGTCAGCATATTTAGATATTTAACATATTTAATGCCGTCCAGCCTTATTGTCCCGTCGATCTGTTTTTTTGAACCATGCCCTGGCATATTTGAAGGTTTCCCAGCGCGTACACACATTAAAGGGCTCGCGACCCCATAACGAGGTATCCCCGATCCTCCGTGGGCGTCCACGTGCAGGTGGGCGGGCGCTGCTGTCAATCAGAGGGGGGCGGGCGCACGGGGCGCGCGCACGTGTGTGCGCGCGCGGCCCGAGGCTGACTCGTCGGAGGAGACGCGCAGAGCTGAAATGGCGGAGACGGCGGACACGATGGAGGTAAAAAGAGGAGCGTAAAGTGAGCCGAGCCGAGCCGAGCCGAGCCGAGCCGGACGCTGGCGTCGCGGTTCTCGCAAAAGATGCTCTGGAGCCGCTCTGTCATTTAGAAGGCACATGTGGTGGGGTTTTCTCTCTGACGCACTCGCCGCCTTCGGCCGGGGGGCTGTGGGGCATCATTTTGCTGGTTAGCTGCTCTTCTGACGTCGATTGTTGGTTAACCTGGTTAACCTGGTTACCACTGAGCGATAGGAGCGCGCGCTCCGGGCACGTGGCGGTCGGCTAATGTCCTGTTAGCCGGTTATGCAGCTGTGTGTGTGTGTGTGTGTGTGTGTGTGTGTGTGTGTGTGTGTGTGTGTGTGTGTGTGTGTTAGCCAGTATGCTAACGATAATGTGCCAGCCTCCCCCCTTCAGAGGACCTACATTCACAGCTGCCTTTGGCTCTGTGGCTGCTGGCCTAAAAACCAGCTGCGTGAATGGCTGCCCAGCATTTATATATCTGTGATCAGATTGTTTAAATGATGGTACAGTGTGGCTGCAGATGGCTCCCCTGGCCAAGTGACTGCCTCTCAGGCTGCTCTTCACTGACTCCTCTGCTCGTTTCTGAGGTTTCCCAGGGGGAGTCCTCCACAAAGACTCCGGCGGAGGACATGACCTCAAAAGATTATTACTTTGACTCCTACGCCCACTTTGGCATCCATGAGGTACTGGTACCTTTGCTCCCCGCTTAAATGCCTCACATCCCGCCATGGGTACGCTGTGTCCATGTGTTTGTTTTTGTGCCGTCCTCCTCCGCGCTTTGAATGTTGTCGTGCTGCTTTTCCGTGTCACGGTAGGTGAAGCTGGTTTACCTCCCCGTTCTCACCCTTCCCGTTCTCCCTGTCCTCGCCAGGAGATGCTGAAGGATGAGGTACGCACTCTGACCTACCGCAACTCCATGTTCCATAACAAGCACCTGTTCAAAGACAAGGTCGTGCTCGATGTTGGCAGTGGGACGGCCATCCTCTGCATGTTCGCTGCTAAGGCTGGTGCCAAGAAGGTTATTGGGGTGCGTGTCCGTGACCCCTGATCTCGCCTCAGAAGCGCGTGGCTCATGTACCTTTACCCCCATGGTGGGTATTTAATGGACTCCTCTGAACCCTAACCCACAGATTGAGTGCAGCAGTATATCTGATTACGCTGTGAAGATTGTCAAGGCCAACAAACTGGATCACAGTAAGCATTGGTGCCAGGGGTGTATTGGGCTGCTTGTCTGCTTTTCATCATCGCAGATGACATCTCAGTAGTAGAGAGACGCTAGGCTGAACTGAGGAACTAGCTGTAATAAGATCACAGCTGGTCTGCTATTCAGTCTCGTCTGAAAATCCGTCAGCCACCTTGCTAACTTGACCCTGGCTGCTTTGCCTAGTTGTGACCATCATCAAGGGGAAGGTGGAGGAGGTGGAGTTGCCTGTGGAGAAGGTGGACATCATCATCTCTGAGTGGATGGGCTACTGCCTCTTCTACGAGTCCATGCTGAACACGGTCATCTACGCCCGGGACAAGTGGCTGGTCAGTAATCCGTCCTCTCCAGCTCAGAGGAGGACTCTCCGGCTGTGGGTGGATGCAGCTGGATTTGCCCTTAAAAGTTTCTCTCGGTGTCCTTCAGAAACCAGATGGGCTGATATTTCCTGATCGTGCCACTTTGTATGTCACAGCCATCGAGGACAGGCAGTACAAGGACTACAAAATCCACTGTGAGTCTTCCTTGGTCCTTCTCCTGTTCCCCCGCTGTCTCCTGATTAGCGGGGCAGTAGCTCAGGACCGTCTGCCTTTCTGCTGCAGGGTGGGAAAATGTCTACGGCTTTGACATGTCCTGCATCAAGGAGGTGGCCATCAAGGAGCCCCTGGTAGACGTGGTGGACCCCAAACAGCTGGTCAGCACTGCGTGCCTCATCAAGGTGAGCACCGCCTGCCTTCTCCAAGACTGCCCCTGCTCTTCAGAGCAAGTGGGCACTGTGATTTGGAGTGTTTGTCTGTATCTGTTGTTAGTTAGCAGCTGTCTGCCTGATGGCCGAGACTTAGCTGGTTAGCTTTCTGGAAGCATTTGGATGATGAGCGAATGGAAAGAATTTACTGAGTCGTGGCCCAGGATGCATGGCTGTCTGAAATGACCTATGACCTGCTGTTCCCAGGAGGTGGACATCTACACGGTGAAGACCGAGGATCTGTCCTTCACGTCCCCGTTCTGCCTGCAGGTGAAGAGGAATGACTACATCCATGCACTGGTCACTTACTTCAACATCGAATTCACCCGCTGCCACAAACGGACCGGCTTCTCCACCAGTGAGTTTTGCCGCAGTTGCGTGTCACTCAACAGGTGGCTGCATTTCGTTCACGTGTGACACTCGTGTTGCCTTTGGCTTTCTGTCCCTTTAATGCGAGTATGACCCCCGGGCGTGTGGGTGCGAGTCTGCCTATAGCTTTCTGTACACTGCTCTCCCCCAGGCCCAGAGTCTCCATACACACACTGGAAGCAGACTGTGTTTTACCTGGACGACTATCTCACCGTCAAGACCGGAGAGGAGATATTTGGCACCATTAACATGAAGCCAAACGTCAAGAACAATGTAAGATGCTCCTGGGGCTTTTCTACAGCTGCTGCCTAAAGCCGCTTTACAGCTGTCCCTCGGTTAAACACACCGTGCTGTGAAGGAGGCCTCAGGCTGCCTTTTGGGTGACATCTGACAGACATGAGGGATGGAAGAGTATTTATGAGGTGTTGGTGTCTACTGATCCCTGTGTCCTTTTCACAGCGTGACCTGGACTTCACCTTGGACATCGACTTCAAGGGGCAGCTCTGCGAGGTCTCCAAGACGTCCGAGTACCGCATGCGCTAGGCGGGCCGCCGGCCTTCATCACGTGTGGCGTTTTAAGGGCACGCCCTGCGTGTCTGTTTTGCTTCTGTTACTTTTTATTTCCATTTCCAGCCTTTAGGGGCGATTTAGCCTGGAAATGCTGCTGCTGTACTCAGTGTGTGCCATTGGGGAGCCTTCTGGACTCCGCCCTCTGTAATGTCACATGACCCTGAACCCCACACACGTATGTGCATGCACACACACCTCGGCCATCCTGCAGTATGTACAAAACTGACACGTTTGCACTCACTAGCCCTTTGATTCTCATCAGTAAGATTCTTATTTTGGGCCAGAATTCCCCCCCCCCCCCCCCCCCCCCCCCCGGTGGGTCCCCGCCCCCCGGGTCTGTGTTCTTTTTTTATTTTTATTAGGGTTGTCT
>JAACJT020000037.1:3807081-3819003 GCA_009936485.2 Gymnarchus niloticus
TGTGAGCTCCCTTAATGAGAGCTCCTTCACTGTAAGCTCCTTCACTGTGAGCTCCCTTAATGAGAGCTCCTTCACTGCGAGCTCCCTCAGTGATAGCTCCCTCGCTGTGAGATCCCCTGCTGGGTACAGGAACCCACAGTTATGCTTTTTCGCCAGTAACAAAGGTCTGTTTTTGGTTTTCCTGTGGTTTATAGTGACTACCATTTCTTTGCTTGCCCTTCACACAGGGGGCAGATGTCTGCAGACGCCTCTTCCGATTAGCAGCCGAGAAGCATCAGAACCTCTCCCGATTGGCTATGACTGGATCAGGCATTGACAGGCACCTGTTTTGCCTGTATGTGGTTTCTCAGTACCTGGGATTGGAGTCGCCTTTTCTCAGCAAGGTCTGGAATGGTTCTGAATGCCAAAGTACACCTGTATGTGAGGCCAAAACGTTGGTGCTTCAAGTTCCTGGAGATACCTAACTGGTGTGAACTTCAGCAGGACTTGTAAAACGTGGTGATGTATCTTCCAGGTGCTCTCTGAACCATGGCGCCTATCTACCAGTCAAACCTCAGTCCAACAGATAGAGCTGTTTGATCTGGTCAACCATCCTGACTACATCTCCTTAGGTGGAGGCTTTGGGCCGGTCAGTATAAAACGCTGACTTTTCGCAGTATTAGTACCTCCCTATGATTTTTTTTGTAACTGATCTTGGGTCGTTTTGCCAAGATGGACTCCACTCAGCACACTAAGTGAGTCATAAGTCAGTCTGCACTCAGAGAGTCAGCCTGAGCTCAGTGAGCACAGCCAGTCATAACAGACTTAAGCATTAATGTGTCTGTTAAAGAAGCTTCAGTATACTTAACACAATTCTGTGCTACATAGCAGCTAAGCCAACACGGCAACTTCTCCTCAGCTCACCCGTGAATCTGTTTACTTTTCGCCAGTGTTCACCATCGATTTTCTAGTAACAGTACGTACCTTCCCTGCTGACACAGGTGGCTGACGATGGCTATGGAGTGTCCTACAATTTTGCAGGGGAGGATCTGATAAACTTCCACATTTCATCCAAGTATTCCTGTGCACAGACTGTGAGTTTCATCACCTACTTGTGATCACGATTCTGCCCTGTCATGGAGTGTTTTCACCACAGCTCCGTGACAGGAGCCCTCGTGCTCCTAAACATTACTCCTAAAGTTTAAGGGCTGAATACAAATACAGCCCAGCCATATAAGTTGAGGGTTTTACTTTTCGCAAAGCCAATCATTTGCTGATGGCAAAAGGTAGAAAATGTCTTAATGTTATTATACATGTTGTTGTTGTTGTTATTATTATTATTATTATTATTATTATTATTGTATTTGTGGGTGGCTTTCAGGACAATCAAGTCTTAAACCATAAGATCATGCAATAAAACAGTAAATGAGAGACTCCATATACATAAGTTATACAAGAGTAGCAATGAAGTAAACATTCACAAGAGCGAGAAAGCCAATTTAAAGAGTAACTGAGTTCCCTAGTCTGGTAAAGGCACATCAGCCGTGGCACTAAGTCTAAGAGAAAGAATGCTAAGTAATTCAGGTGAGGAACAGCGTAGCGAGTGGGATGGAGTGTAAGAGATCAGGGTGGTCGTGAGAAGTTTTAAAAGTGAGCAAAAGGATGTTATACTCAATCCTGAATCAGACAGGAAGCTGATGCTGAGTCAGTGTAGGGGTGATATGATCAATAGATCTGTGCATTTGGTAATGCAAGCGGCAGAGTTTTTGATGACCTAGAGCCTATGGAGGAGTTACTCTGGAGAAGCACGTAGGTCTGACCTGGACAGCAGTGCTACCAGTCTGTGGCTAGGGGACCTGCATAAGTTCCTCAGAGGCCAGGGATCAGTGGACCAAAAAGAGGAAATAGATCCATTCTTGGTGTAGGAAAAGTCCTAGTGTGTTCTCCCCATGCTTCACAGGTTTCTTCTGGGTAAACCAGTTTCTTCCCATAGCCTAAAGACATACATTGCAGGCTGATTGGCTTGACTAAATAGTCCATAGTGTGTGACTGTGCCCTGTGATTGGTTATTGTCTCCTGCCTTGTGCCTGAAGCAGCCTGGAAGAGGCTCCAGGCCCCCTGGCAACTTTCAGCAGGATTAAGCAGTTTGGGAAATGGATGACACTTAAAGCCTGGCAAAAGACTTGACAGTAGTTTATGAGAAGGGACTCTTTGTCTGTTTGTTTACTGTGGTATCATCTGGATGAAATAATGGTGCGTATGTTTCAGAAGTGTTATCAAGACACTCACCTTGAGTTTGCTTTCTAAAAATGCTCTTCCCCCAGGACTCTCACAAGTTTGGAGCCCAAATCATCAAAGCTCTCTTAGACCTGTGTGCCCTGCTTAGTGAAGATGACAGAACTGAAAAACCACAGAGCAAGAAAGATATCTAGAGATGGAGAGCAGCAGACAGCCACGCGGGGCAGGATGGACAAACCATTCATACCTCCTTAACTGAGAAATGTAAACCAGAAACAAACCAGTTACCTCATTGTCAGCATCGATTTGAACACAAGTAAAAAAGAGGACAGAGAGGACTGAGCCAGTGCTGAATGAAATGAGACCAACACCTGTCTGTACAGCAGAACATCTGTCTGTACATCTGAACATCTGTATGAACATCTGTGTATATAAATGAACATCTATCTGAACATCTGTCTGTATAGCTGAACAATTATATGAACATCAGTCTTTATGTGTTCCACTGCTAATTCCTGAGTCTGCGAATGTTGAAGGACAGAAGCAATCGTCGATCACTCTTCTGGTGCTGTAGGAGACAGCCACCACTCCATCTGTGTCTTTCATTTATTTGATCTGCCTCAAATAGTATTATTTTCAGGCTTTTAATGCTCAAGTTTCAATGTTTTTGGTGTGCTTTATCATGTTTTTCTTTTCATTCTTAAATCCATTTTCATCATTTTTAATTTTGAAAGACTTGTGATACTGAATTGCATCCATCTTCTAACCTCTTTTCCTGATTGTAGTCATGTGAGCATCTCCCCTCCCCCGACTGCCTGATATGGCAGAATTATTGAAGTAAGAAATTCAGCTGAGGCAATGAATCACAAGATCTGGCAGAGAGGCTATTGGCCCAAAATGGGAAGATTACCTAAAGCCAATGAAGGGTATGGCCTTTATTTGTAAAAAGTGAGGGAAATGAAATTTTAAATGATCTATTCTGTTACACTGCTTCTGTTTTTAAAATAAATTCACAAACCTCTAATTGCCATAAAGTGCAAGTGTGGTGCTGGAACATGCATGCAGTAACCAGCTCTGCTTCTGTTCAGCAATATCTGTTTTGGAATCAGAAGGGCATTTGGTAAGACTGTTGGCTATACGCTTGATAAAGATCCATGATTCCTCATTCTGGGATTGACTCATGACACTCTGATGCTCACATCTTCCAGCATCCTCTTTGCCCCAAACCTAAGATTTACTGATTGAAAATGCAGACTGATCAAGCGGACTGATGACAACCGCCCTGTGTGGCTGTGATATAGGTAAATTTTGTCAATATTCTACCCATAATTAGTAGGAATTAGTAACTAGCTAGTGTAGACCAAAGGTAACACGCAACAAGTGTTACTTATGCTCGTACACCATTTATAAAAACTCTTTTTGTCCTCTTCATCTCAGTGTTTATAAACCAGTGCTCATCTTTCTGTTACCACTTTAAAAATTTTATTTTAAAAAAACAAATATAACACGTCAACACGTTTTTTTTTTTTCTTTTTTAAAGCTTTATTAGAACTGATACAATACAGCAAGGCCAGCACACAAACTTAAATCGCTGAAGTATACAAAGTTAAAACATAAAAAGATCAGAAAAGGAACAATGTAGTGTCTTAAGTTAGAAAGGCAATAAATTAAATTATCTGCAAAGATTAACAGTCTTTATATTTATTATAAAAATAATAAATATGGGTGCTCTGTTGCAGTATTAACACGGGGTTATACAGATATATACGCCTTCGAGTGACGTCACGGCTTCCGCCCTTGTCATCGCGGCGTGACGTAAATTTCAGGCGCCGCTCCTCGTCCGTCGCCGCTTCCGTCATCGCGGTGTGACGTGTATTTTATGCGCCGCTTGGCGTCCGATGACAGGCGGCTGTTTGGTTCGATTGGGAAACGAATTTCTGGTGAGTACCTGGGAGCTGTGGGTTGATGAGTGGCTTAATGTCACGTTTTTGTTCATACATAAAACTGTAGGATAAAAGTTGTAAGAGATGTTTTTGGTCGATGTGCCGAAATAAAGGATCATCTGTGGTTGCCTTAGCAACGTGGATGCAGGGCGCTCGGTGCCCCACACCGTCTGGACCACGGAGCCTGTGCTCCACTCATGGAGCCGGCGTCGCCTTTGCCCACAGCTGTCTCCAGATGTCTGGGGATGAGATCCATGAATAAAGACGCCGAGCTTTGACCTCTCGCCTCTGTTTCGTCCTCTTTCTGCCGCTCTCTTCAGCCATGGAGACCGACTCGTCTCTCCTGACGTCCGAAGTCGAGCGGCAGAAGCAGGAGCAGCTCTACCAACAGCTCCTGCTGCAGGTCCTCCCCGGTCCTCCGGACTCCTGTCTGCATGGGTGGATCCATGATACCTTAGAATGAGCAGTCCCTGCTGTGTTTAACTGTCACTGTGTGATACACACCCAGACTGAAGGTAGGATCAGTTGAGCTGTTACAGGCTGTTCACAGATGTCTGTCTGAACTCTCTGCTCTGCCAGACCATGGGAGGGACACCACAGCAGACTCCAGACTCCAGAGTCATTCAGCCTCAGCCTGGTAGGTCCTTCAGCCAGAAGAGGCTGGCGTGACGCTCCCCCCCGCACTGCTCTCGTCCACGTGACTTATTTGAAGACCCTGGTCTCCATGCAGCCTGGGGTTAGCTGTGACTGTGACTGTCACCCTCTTCTGTTTCTCTCAAAGGACTGTGCGTGAAGACCGTGTCCCTGCCTGACAAGGGGAAAGTTTTTGTGAATATCTGCCAGTCTCCATCCATTCCACCACCACCTGACCTCTCTAAGGAGGAGCTGCTTCTGCTCCTGCAGTCGGATGACCCCACAGGGTACAGGGTTCCCATGAGCCTCGGCGAGCCTCATGCTGAACTGGACAACAGTGAGTCATTTCTGTCTGATGGACGCACTCTGGTGAGGAGTTTGTTTTGGGGCAGTTTCTGAGTGACATGCAGGTTACAGGAGTTGATGCATGACGCTTGAAATACTGTAAATCCACATGTCATTCCAGATTCCCAAGGCTGTACAGCCTATGATGTTGTTATCAACAATGAGTTTTTCAAGAAATGCCAGGTGTGTATCGTCTTTGCATGTCTGAGATTTTTAGAATTAATCACTAATCGAATAGTTTAGACTGTTACTTAACTATGCTTAATTCCTAATGTTTTCAGTTTTTGAAATGTTGAAGCTTCCATTTGGACGCAGTGGTTTACAGAGACCAGGGCTTTCTCCCACTTTTTGTCCAGAAAGAGCAGCTCTTTCTGCAGTTTGTCATCACGGTGTCCCTGGACGGTCTGGAGAACAAGTACAGCTTGGAGCTGAGTCGAGGTTTGCCCTGCTGTCCAGTGCGTCCCGCACTTAGATTGAGCAACAGCATGATGATGTACGTCTCCTATGCTCCCTCGCAGACTGGAAAGTTCTGAGAAACCGCAAGTTTCTGGGTTCAGTGAACAGTCAGAACATCCGAACCAAGAGCAAACCGATCATAGAGGAAATGAGTCCGGCGTAAGTCCTTGTGCAACCCGTCACCTCACTGGACTGTATGGGAGGGACAGGGTAGTGTTCAGGAAAGCAAGGTGCTTTGAAACAGGAACTTGTGGCCTGATGGTGTCTTTTTTTAGCACTTACTGCATGAGCCAGAAATCCGCTGGTGATGAGGACGAGACTGAAGCCGTTTCCTGCAGGATGAGCAAACTGAAGCTTCTGCTTAATTTCTTCCTTCATTCTTGCCTTTTTCTTCCCCGCAGAGGCCAGCACACAGCGCCGCCTGCTGCCAAACAGTGAGAACTGCTCTTGTTTTTCTTTTCCCTCTTTAGTGTCTACATCTTTGCTGAACCTCAGCCTTTATCAGCTTTATGAATGTAGATTCTGCTTGGTGGAGGAGGTGGTGGCTCCAAGGCTGGCCACTGCACCTCCCTCAGCCCCAGTTATTTAGACTGGTATCACAAAGCCTCAAGCCTTTGGGTATGAACTGCTTCCTCCACTTAAAACAGGCCGCAGTGGCGTAGATGCTGGGCTGTGTTGGCCTTCAGCAGAGTGCTTTGGCTTGACAGTGGCTGAGCCTGCAGGTGTGTTTTTGAGGTGCTCACTGCATGCCCCTTCCTGTCCCGTCTCAGTTTCACACTCTGCCTGGATCTCTTTCCTCACTTCGTGTCTCTAGTGCTGCCACACTGCTGTCCTCTTATCATTCTTGCTTGATTGTGACGCTCTGTCCATCCAGTTGTGTCAGGACTCCCTCTCTCTCTCTCCACCCCCTTTCCAGGCCACAGTTTTGCCTTGCAGTGGAGCCCCCTCTTGGTCACCCTGAGTACCTCATAGCAGAGATCCAGTTGCCAGGAGTGGTGAGATGTTCTTTTCCTGCTGTCTGTTTGTCTGTCCAGCTGTGCCCCCTGGGCACTGCACTGTCGCGGGCCTCCAGCAGCCATATCTCAGAGGATGGCCCGTTAACCCCTGCACTCTGGCAGGCATCTTCCCGCTCGCTGATTCTGGATCTGGGGGAGGACAGGCTGCTGCTGAGTGCCCGACCCTCCCTCTACCACCTGGACTGTTTCTTACCGCTCTGTGTGGACCCTGAGAGAAGCTCTGCCCAGTACAACAGAAACACACAGGTGCCTTTACTGGGAGAGTGTCTGACTGCCTCTACCTCACTTCCTCATTAAACTCCCTCTCTCATGGCGATCAGTACGTTGCTCTGATTACTGAGCTGCTGACAGGTCATTTTTGGACAATGGCATCTTGTTGTCATTGTTCCTAAGTCTGTAGCTAGGGTGACCATGGTGACTGGAATTCTTAATTGCTATCTTGTAAATTCCTCTTGTCCTCTTTCAGGTCCTTACAGTGACAATGAGAGTGAGCCCCTCGCAAACCACGTGAACTGATTTTTACAGCTCAATAAAGTTATTTCCTAAATATGACCAGTGTGAGCTTGTTTTCCTCTCACATGTTGTGATTTATTCTGACACGGAGGCCTGTATTGCCAATGACACTGGAGACTGTATTTAGGCCGAAGTCGGCCCGGCATCTGTTGGGGTCGTGACACAGGAAACGTTCTAATAATAATGTTAATGTTGGATAATGTTGGACTACAGCTCCAGGTCATGTCAGCAGGTATAAATCAGCGCCATCAACGAAAGGCAGCTGGGAGAGGATGGCATGGGGGGGGACCCCAGAAGAAAGCAGGACTAACCAACATGGCCGTTATCTTTCACGCTGAAGCTACCCACTTCTCCCTTCCAGATCCCTTGGTCCTGTCGAGCTCCATGGTGATGAGCCAGGCGTTAGGCCCCCCCCCAACGTGAGCATTTTCACCTGTCCCCCTCTCTCCTATTTCAGCATCTCCCTCTTAATCCTGCTCTCTTATTACAATGTGGTCTGTCATCTTTCTCCCAAAATTCTCCCTTAATCCATCCATCGCTCTCTCTCTTTCCATCTCTGGTAGCAGCACCCACCCCACCACACACACACACACCCTCTCCCTGGCTTATATAGCACCCCTTCCCCTCTGAGCCACACACATCCCTCTTCCTGCCATTCTTTCCATCTCTTCTGCCTGTAGACCTCAGCTCTAGCCAAGGTGAGTTCTGGAAGATTCTTTTAAAGCATATGTTGTCTTTTTTCCCAGTGTTGCTGCATTTCTCCTTCTCCAAGCCTCAGCCAGTGTCTGCTGGGGCTTGGAGGGTCTGTCTGCGGTCATTTCCCAGAACCAGCCAACACTGTGGTTACTGCTTGCCGTAATGATCCAGAACCGACCAAATTAACATGGAAAGGGTGGCGTGTGAGAAAATAGGAGCCCAGTGAATCGAGGAAGGACCTCGAGGCACAAAGCAGGGCGCCAAGCCAGCCAATCCACTAATATCATTACATGCAATCAATTGGCGACGGGGCACTGAAGTGTGAGCCTGGTTTTCTCCTGAGGCTATTAATAACAGCCTTTTGTCATTGTTAACAAGAGCCTGTGAGTCAGTCCTGGGTCTTCTTGTGTCCTTGACTAAAATTAACTGAACACAATCCTTTGACTAATGCTCCCACAGGTGCCCCGGGTAACTCGATACGGTCCGGGTCCCCCATTCTCCAGCTCTCTCTTTGTTCCTGTGCTCCTCTGCTTTCTTGACACGAGCCCCACGGCTAGCGTGTGCAGAGGCCGGATCAGAGCTGTCCAGCTCTCCGTCACACCGTGGACCTGTAAAGCGGTGCATTGTACTTCTGATGAAACCCTTCGCTGACCTCTGTAATCACTCTTCAGTCATTAGGATGGTGAATTTGTACTGAATAATTTAGCGTCACCACTTGACAGAAGACAGTGAATTAGATGTTGAGAGACAGACTGGGAGGCTTCAGATTCAGATGTCTGGTTCCTCCCAAGGTTTCTTCCTCCTGAGGGAGTTTCTCCTTGCCTCTGTCATCTTTGGCTTACTCTCTGGGGACCCTGGGCCCGGGACTACGTAAAGCGCTTTGTGACAGTGCTTCTTGTTAAAGGCGCTATATACATAAACTTGAATTGAATTGAATTCACACTGGGGCAGAGCTATAGGGATGAGCTGCTGATGGTTCTGTTGTTGCATTGGCTATAAATTGTCTGCTGGAATGACAGTCAGCCTATAAACTGATCAGCTGGCAGAAGGACGAAGGATTACTGAGAAAAAGTGGAAGGTGACAGGAACTGCCTACGAGGCTGGGCCAGAGTGCAGCAGAGGATCATGGGCTGTCCATATATAGCATGTTGACAGTAACAGCCAGAGTACCCAGCTTTAATGGTAAGAGCACATATGAAAATACTAAGTTACTACAGGCAATGGTGCAGACATATTTTGCATTTCCAAGCGTATAACGAGACAGAACTACATCCTTGGATATGCTGGCTGGTTATTGTTGAGTGATCACGTGACTTGAGGATGCACTGCCTTCTTTTAGAATGTACATGGACAGAAGACCAAATAAAAACCAAACCCAATAGCCCTGTAAAGACGACAGATGAGTCTGTAGGAGAGTGAAAGAAACTCAATATCCCTGCATGAGTCTTCCATATTCTCACCTGCCTCGGCTGGGTCAGCTTGGCTATCACTGGTCAGCAGAATGGAACAGTATCTCCCTGCCTCTGATTCATCTTTAGGAGACACAGAAGCTAGGAGACACAGAAGCTAGGAGACACAGAAGCTAGGAGACACAGAAGTTAGGAGACACAGAAGCTAGGAGACACAGAAGCTAGGAGACACCACAGTCATGCTTCTACAATACCTTAATTATGCCATTTCCTCTGCAGAGCAGCCATGTCTGATGTGGAGGAATACGAGTGAGTAAAACCCGCCTGCCTCCCTGTTATTCCTGGTTATGAGTGGCATGAGCTCTGCTGTACCACTGACCTCTCTCCCTCTCTGATTACAGTGATCAAGTGGAGGGTAAGTTAGCGTTGTGTTTGTCTGCCACACATCCCTCTGTCCATCTGTGTTGCTGAAAAAGATACTGTAAGCTGCATCTGTGCCAGCGGCTATGGACTGGCAAAGAATTGACGTCTCTGTTCGCCACCCTACCTTCTCTGTGCTGTACAGAGGAGGAGCAAGAGGTAGAACAAGAGGAGGAGGAGGCAGGAGAAGAAGAAGGAGGTGAGAAAGCCACACTCCCGTTCCTGTTTGTCTTCTTACTGTCACATGACCAAACTCTTGCCTGTCAATTTCCCTTTTTCTTCTGTTGCTATTGGCTGGTGCCTTCGTGGTCCTGGGAAGCAGAACAGTCAGAGTACACGGAATATCAAGGTATTTGAACTGTGTAATTCATTCAGAGTCATCATGTCCACATTCCTTCTGCAGCAAGAAGGTGCATTTTTAGTGAATAATCTTACACTGCATTTTAATACAGGAAAACTGCTTACTACATGATGTTTAATATCCTTTGACGTTCATTCGGTTCCGTTTTCTCTTCTTTATCTAGTTTGATAAAATTGTGAAGTAACAAACAGTATCGCGTATTTATTTTGAATGATGTGACGTATTTAAATGAATTTGCATAGCTAATAAATGTCAAATTTAGATGAACGAAACATTATGCTAAGGCAAGATGATCATGGCAACAAGCTTTGTCCTGCTTAGCTGCCTCAATATCTGCCTCTCCCTGTCTTTCCTTGAACTGTCCACCTGACCGCTTGCATCCTCCCATCAGAACAGGAGACCCATGAGGAAGGTGAGCTGGTGGAGGGCTGTCCCTCTGTCTTTAATTTTTGTGCCTCTGGGGGGGGTAAACGGTGTTCTTCTACTGCTGTACTGCTAAATGAAGATCCGTAAGTGTAGTCCTAAGAACACAGGGCTGCCCCCTGACACTCAGCACTTTCTCTTTCATTCTCAACATCACAGAGGAGGAACGCCCTCGCCCCAAGTACGTCACAGCGTCTCCTTGCCCCGCATGAAGGCATGAAGATGGATGAGTGTGCAACACCACAACACCCCTTGGCCTCGCCCCCCGAGTCTCTCTTATTTTCTCTTTCTCAGGCCGTTGGTTCCTCAGCTTGCTGCACCCAAGATCCCTGAAGGGGAAAGGGTGGACTTTGATGTGAGTTGGCTGAGTTGGGCTTTGGTCTTCTCTACACGACCACCTGGGAAACTGCACTTTTAAAGGGTTAACATGTGAACACTAAAGGTTTAAAAGCTGATGGCCTCCTTCCTCAGGATATCCACCGGAAGAGAATGGAGAAGGACCTCCTGGAGCTGCAGACCCTGATCGACGTCCACTTTGAGCAGAGGAAGAAAGAGGAAGAGGAGCTCATTGCACTGAAGGAGAGGATTGTGAGTCATCTATTGCTCCTTGATTGGGGGATAGCCCCTTTCTTTATCTGTCTTTCTCTCACGTACTGAGTTGTGGACCTTATGATTTATGTTGTTGGATACACACGTCCTCAATCGTGTACCTGTGGCTTCATTTAACTGTGCTTATCTTGTCCTGTGCTCTGTGCCTGTGTTTATCCTGCGTTTGTACTCTGGCCGCTGACCAATAATATATCATTAGGTGTGATAACAATGCCATGCTCTCTGTCCTCATTCCCAGGAGAGGCGTCGGGCCGAGAGGGCAGAGCAGCAAAGGGTTCGAGCTGAGAAGGAGCGTGACAGGCAGACCAGAATTGCGGTGAGGAGAGAGATTTCGCCTTCCATCGAGACGGATTACCATTACAACGCTGTGCCTCCACTGTGTGGCACAGCAGCGCATAGCTGAGGATGCCGAATGGGAGGAACTGTGGGTCTGATTACAGAGTCTGTTGCTGTTTGAACGACTGAGCCTCTTCTGTAAAATGGGTTAAATGGGTACCAGGAGATACATGGTGCAGTGGGCGGGGCCTCAAAACTGGCTGCCTTCCTCAGGAGGAGCGCCAGAGGAAGGAAGATGAGGAGGCAAAGAAGCGTGCAGACGATGAGGCCAAGAAGAAAAAGGTGCTCTCCAACATGGGGGCCAACTTTGGAGGCTTCCTGGCCAAGGTCTGAGTCACCGTCTGAAATCTGCAGTCTCATCTCTAAACTCTGTTACAGGATCCTGCACTGTGCACACTGTATAAGTCAGCTGTAACTAGGGCTCAAATGACAGGGGGTGTAGTGTGTGAAATGAGTGTAACCGAGGCTGAGGGGGGTGTAGTGTGTGAAATGAGTGTAACCGAGGCTGAGGGGGGTGTAGTGTGTGAAATGAGTGTAACCGAGGC
>JAACJT020000037.1:3819103-3842948 GCA_009936485.2 Gymnarchus niloticus
CTCCATAATTCTATGTAAGAGCAGCTGCCACATTGCTGCGCCCCCCCCCCCCCGCAGGCGCGGGGGGGGGGGGGGGGGCGGGCGGGGGGGGGGGGGGGGGGGGGGGCGCGCCGGGGGGGGGGGGCGCGGGGGGGGGGGGGGGCCCGGGGGGGGGCAAGCGGGGGGGGGGGGGGGGGGGGGGGGCGCTCGGCAACCGGATCGCTGGCTGCAACCAATCAGGAGCCGGCGCTGCGACGACGCCCACTTTAACCCCAGCGCTCCCGGATCTCCACCCGCCACGCCTGGTGACGTCACAAGCCGGGGTCGTAAAGCATCCAATCGGCTTTGAGTGCTCGGCAACAGGAGGCGTGGCTTAGGAGAGCCGAGCATCGACGGAGCACCGACCGAACCCCTCAGCAGCTCGGGTCGCCAACTCACGGCAATGGCAGCCTTGCGGACGGTGAGTGTCGCCGCTTCCTCCTCCGAGGCTCCGGCTTGTGTCGCCGCCCCGTCGGCTCTCCTTTCCGGCCGGTACGTGACGTATTGGGGCGCCGCGGCCCCCTCGGTGATGCGGGCTTCGCTCCGACCGAAGTCGGCTTGACTCTCCCATTTCAGAGGCGGGAAGACGGTGGAGCACCACAGAAAGTGGGGGCAGGTCGACCGCTACACAGCAGGGGGCGCTACCGGGTCAGCCGGGGGAGGGGGGCTTTAACCTTGAGCATGTGAACAGGCTCCATTTTAGCCGCCTTCAGGCTTGACTGTGCTCTTATGTTGGCCAGGTGCTGCAGAAATGGCCCCTGGGGTCCTTCAGCAAAGCCCTGGGGTCCGTGCGTTTGGTCAGCTCCTCCTTCAAGGTAACAGTGCCTGGGCCTCCCGTGCCTCTCCCAGTGCCACACGTCACCTCCGCTGCCCTTGGGGGGAAGTGTGTGTGTGTGTGTGTGTGTGTGTGTGTGTGTGTGTGTGTGTGTGTGTATTTTTTTTTGACTACCTTTGTCTTTAACACGCCTTCCTTTTTTTTCAGGCTTGCGACATCGCAGTGGAACGTAACAGAGCCCCGCGTCCCAAACCTGATCCCTCTTCCCTGGTCTTCGGCAAGCAGTTCTCAGACCACATGCTGACCATCCCGTGGTCGCAGAAGGAGGGCTGGGGCAAACCACAGATCAAGCCATTCCAAAACCTGTCACTGCACCCGGCGACATCAGCTCTGCACTACTCCGTAGAGGTGGGGTCGGGGGGTGACAGCGGTATGCTGTGCGTTTCTAGTGTCGTGCACACTTTAAATGTACAGTCACATTCTTGGGACAGGCGTCAGTGGGCCTCTCGACTCCCTGTGTCTGCTTCCTTAGCTCTTTGAAGGGATGAAGGCCTTCCGTGGTGTGGACAATCGCATTCGCCTGTTCCGGCCCATGCTCAATATGGAGAGGATGTACCGGAGCGCAGATCGCTGCTGCCTTCCTGTGAGCGCCGCCCTTGTGGTGTGTGTCTGCCTTACTTTCTCGCCCCGGTGTCTGTGTCACTGAGTGTCACTCTCTGCTGCAGGTCTTTGATAAGGCTGAGTTACTGGAGTGCATCCGGATCCTGGTGGAGCTAGACCAGGATTGGGTGCCGTACTCCACCGACGCCAGCCTCTACATCCGGCCCACCTTCATCGGCACGGAGGTGAGAGAGCACCAGGCATCGTGGGGGCGCATTGTGCCAGAGGCCCAGCAACAAAGAGATAGCGGCTCCTTCTAAGCACTCAGCCCTGATTGGCTGACAGTCTTTGGCCTGTTGGGCTTTGTACCAACGGGCCATCTGACTGCCTGAAGATGTGATCACAGTGTAAATGGCCATTGGGTGATGGGTGTTAACACCGGGACCTCGTGGAATAGAAGGGTCTTCAGACTGGATCGCAACCATTCAGCTGTGTATCGGAACGGGGGAAATTTGGAGCAGGGGTTTTGGAGCTGAGTGATGGAACGTGCTTTTCATTCCCCCCAGCCCTCCCTAGGGGTCTCAAGGCCCGGCCACGCTTTGCTGTATGTCATCGTGGGCCCCGTGGGACCCTACTTCACAACAGGGGCCTTCAACCCGGTGTCCCTGCTGGCTGATCCAAGCTATGTGCGAGCGTGGAGGGGGGGCGTCGGCGAGTTCAAAATGGGAGGGTGAGCAAGCGGACCGCTGTGTATCTGAACAGAAATTAGTCAGTAGACCATTGTGTACCTGAATTGGGGATTAGTCAGTGGATTGTCACTAGGTGGCAGTGTAACCTCCTTAAAAAACTGCTGTTTGTGTTGAAAGCGAATGCAAAATTCATTCCCTTAAATAATTTGCCTAGCCATAATATCCAGTTATTGTCCTTTTGATATGAACAGCTGAGTTATTATCAAATAAAATGGGGTGAGCTGATCTTCAAATAAACTTTGAAGTTGGCCATAATTAGGCTCCCTTCCCTCAGTAACTACGGCCCCACGATCGCCGTGCAGAATGAGGCTGTGAAGAAGGGCTGCCAGCAGGTCCTGTGGCTCTATGGGGATAAGGAGGAGATCACAGAAGTGGGCACCATGAACCTCTTCATCTTCTGGACCACAGAGCAAGGAGGTGGGGGTCGGCGCCTGGCCAAGTGGCCCGTGTCACACGCGTGTCGAGGCAGGGGGGCATCACGAGCTGTCTGTCTCCGTATTCCTGTAGAGAGGGAGCTGGTCACCCCCCCACTAGATGGCATCATTCTCCCTGGGGTCACCAGGCAGTCGCTGTTGGACTTGGCTCGCAGATGGGTAAGGGGGGGGGGGGGGCTGTGCATGCAGTGGGCTGAGGAGATGGGCATTGTGCTCTTTGCTGCAGGTATCGGCGGTGACAACGTTGGCCTTTTTCCTGTCATTCAGGGTGAGTTCAGGGTCACCGAGCGAACCATAACGATGCAGGAGCTGCTGGGTGCACTGAACTCGGGTCGGGTCCTGGAAGTATTCGGTTCTGGGACAGCATGTGTGGTTTGTCCCGTGGGCAGCCTGCTGTACAAGGGAAAGGTACACTAGTCTACCCACTGCCAAATTCCCCATCCTCGGGTTTGTTGTCTCTGTGCTGCTGGCTGCTGAGGGGGTCACAAACTTTCCTGGCTTGTAATCCCTCAGACCTATGATATTCCCACAATGAAGAACGGTCCTGATCTGGCAAAGAGATTCTACAAAGACCTTACGGATATCCAGGTAAGCTTGGGAAGGCTGTGTCGCTCTGTGGAGGTCAGAGATTTTTGATACTCTTTCATAGATGTCTGACAGAATGGCTTCCTTCTTCACCATTCTCCACTATCCCTCTTCATTTCTGCAGTATGCACGCCAGAAGAGTGACTGGATGACCCTGGTGGTCTGAGTGGGTCATCTTGGCAGTTAGCGGAGGTCTGTTACCCAGAATAACCCCCTCAGCAAACCCCAGTTCCCTCCACAGATCTTCTGGCTAATTTGCTGTCTTCTAAAGGCATAAGGAGCAGTCGATCATATTGACCCATTTTCAAAAGCACCGTGCAGTTTCTAACAGACAAGTTTCCGCTGGTTTTAGACTACATACCGTTTACGAGTGTGTTGTTTCTAGTTGGTGTGTCATTCTCTCATCTGTCAGGGCGTCAAGCACCTTCATTACGGAGCAATATAACTGAAGCAGACTGAGTGGCAGTCTAGAACAAATCTGGTCTGATTAGATGAGTGTGGTGGTAATTCATCCTGAATAACATACCTGAAAGCTTGTAGAAGGCAAGCTGTTACCTAATTTGTAGTAAATGCTTGGAAAAAGTTTATTTTTCTAAAGGTACAAGGAGAGAACAAACCGTACTGTAGCTTTATTCATAAAAAGCTGAAATGTTTTGCTTTCGCCACGTCGTGTCAGTGAAGTTCGTTTCTATGCTGACGTGGTTAAATGGCTGTTACTCTTTAGTTACGTGTCCCGACACGCTCGAGACGTACCGTCGTGTGAGCCATTTATTACCCGAGGTGCTTTGAACGGCTCGCTTCGGTCAGGTGTCTCATGGGTAGAAGACGCGCACAGCTGCCGCTCTGCTTAAAGTGGAAAAGGTGTGACAGAGGAGAGCTCGGAACGGGCCGGAGGATTTGATCGTTGCTGGACGAGAGTCTCCGTTTCCTCTTGCCGAGGGCCCCCGAAAGTCTTCCCATTTCAGCCTCCGCCTTGCACTTCTGTCTCCGAGCTCGGAGCAGCCGAGGCCACATCTTGACTGCTGCAGTAAATCTATTGTGCGAGTTATACCGCTGTACTGGTGTTTTGCTGTTCACTCTGTTTGGTTCTTGTCTGTGGCTCTTCCTGACTTTTTACAATAAATGTGGTTTCGTCACAGCACTCATAATTCCTGTCTTCCTTTGAATTTCTGGGTAACTTGTGTTTATCGGGTCCGGGAAGACAGTATGGTAATCAGAAGCTGGGGTGCAACAAGCTTCTTTTGGCCCCCCATTCTGCATACATTATATAAAGCAAAAAAGTGACATTTCATATTTGATACCATCGCAAGTTCTTAGTTTTCTAGAAAGCTGGATCGCAACCTGCATGTACAGTTCCCGCAGAGCCCCCCCTAGTGGTCGGTGTGAAAGACCACGTGCCCCTGAGCTGGACTGTCACCTGGGAGGACCCTATTCACAACAGAGCAACGTGCTGCTTTGGAAACCCATACATATTAGGCAAGTATGAATTAGTTTTAGAACAGTCCGTACATGTTTTTAAATTCATAAAAATTTATTTAAATGGTACAAAAAACCAGCCAAGAACCATCAAAGGGAAATCTGTACAATTATACAGAGTAGAAAATGTGAGATTGATACCAGAGTCCCATTTGAAAATGAGCAGAAGGCACTGTCAACTTAAAAAAGCAGAACGTTTCTCTAAACAACGGAGAAGCATCGTCAAAATTAAAACAGTAACCAAACAGCAGGAGTGTATTTCTCAGATGACGTGGCTGTTTCACAATACAGTACATCAACACCATGGTGAAAGAGGTAAGTGTCAGGCTTTGTGTGCCACCAGTACAGAGAGCACGGTGTGGGCGCTCGGTGCATCTACACAGCTCTCACAGGGGGAGGGACTGAAGACCCAGGGCCTCAGATGTCACGAGGGAAACAGCATCTCAGTTAAGGGTCGTGTGGAGAAGCCGGGCGCCTCCGAAGGTCCAGCTCTTCAGCTGACTGCCGTCCTGCTGGCGACCATCCTGCCCCACTTCGCTCTCCCACACCGACATGTCCCTCCTCATATATTGCGGGTGACCAGGACGGTGGTGAGCACGCCAGCCAGAAACACACCCACCATCTGCCAAGTGGGTGTGCCAAAGTAGGAGCGGATACCCTCCTGTGGGCGAGAGAGAGCTTAGAAGCAGCAATCGCGGCAGGCAGACAGACAGGCAGGCAAGGCCCCGGCACTCACCCAGCCTCCCTGCTCTCTAATCCAGCTGATCACATGATCCCGCAGATAGTCCACAGTCCAGTTGAAGATGGTGCGGATAATGTCAGGGACATTGGTCACCAGAGCCTGAGAGGAGAGAGAGAGAGCATTCAGATGGCGGTGGCCACGCTAACACAAACAATCAGCAAGCCTCCTATTTCATGTGCAGTTTGCTTTCCATAGCTTTGAAAGAACATTAGTGCAGCCCCCCGAGCTTGGCGTGGAGGCGGATTCAGACTGGAAAAAATCATCTTCCGAACCTGCCCCCGGGCTTGGCGTGGAGGCGGATTCAGACTGGAAAAAATCATCTTCCGAACCTGCCCCCGGGCTTGACCTTGCTCATTTGGTTGACCGTCCTATCAATCTGCTTGCATTAGCCAATAGAATACCGCATGACAAATAGGACGTTCAGTCATGCTACCACGCCCACCAGCGCAGAGACAGAAGGCTCAGAATTTCATACAAGTGGACTGATGACTGGCAGAGGCATCCCTGAGCGGGGGGGACTCACCTTGATGACGAGGCGACAGGCGAAGTAGAAGAGAGCCACCACCCTGCCCCAGTTGAACTTCCCATCAGAAAAGATCTCGAGGGCCACACTGCAGAACACCTCCTTGGTGGGCTTCAGTGCCGTGTTGTCTATCATGCTGAGCAAGACAGAGCAGTCAGAGTGGAAAACATCCACGCATCCGGCAGTGTGCCGAGACCCCTCAGCAGACGGGCACCAGACCGCGGGTGGGCCACGAGAGCAGACGGGAGTTGCACCTCTGCAGTTGCACATTGCCGTCCAGCTCGTCTCCAATCTTCTGCAGGCACTGCGCCAGCTGTTTGTGAGCGGGGTCGCAGAGTTCGCCGCCCCCCAGCTGGCTGCGCGTCACCGCGACGGCTCCCGCGGCGTGGCGCTGCACGCGCTCGTAGATGAAGCTGCGACAGTGACACGTGCCGTGGAACGTGAGTGTGTGTGGGTGTGTGTGTGTGTGTGTTAGCAGTGCGACAGCGCTCAGCATGTGAGCCACTCACTCCTTCAGTAAGTCGACTCCGGTGGCTAATATCTGCTCATTGGTGTTACCTGGGGACAGAGAAGCAGGTCAGGGTTAGGTGCCTTCAGGAAACGGTCACTCGTCATTTGGTTTAGCAACTCTGTCTGTGCAGCTTTTTCTCAAACTGTATCAAGTGTAAATCAGTTTCTCCCCACTGAGAATCCATTCTATCTGGCATCAGCCTGTGTTCAGACAACCATTTCCGAGGTGCTGAGCTCTCACATCCGACCTTCCATTTCTCACTAACACCGGGAGAATGCTGATACTGTAGATCTGTCCAAGAAAGGCCACATTCACACCACACTTTGAGATGTACAGCAGACCCTGGGGTCTTCTGGAATTAGACTTAACTACACGTAACACAGCTAAATATAAATTTCTCAGTCTGACAGTGAAGTGGGACAAACCAGAGAAACCCAGGATGCAGCCAATACAGTCCGTGTCTGGCAGCACGCCACTACAGGGCTGTTTATTGTAGGGGGCCTGACAGTGGAAGAGCTGGATTTAGACGCTGTGTTCCTACAGCAAACCACAGAGGAGCTGCTGGAAGCAGCAAGCTGGGTCATTCGAGGTAAAAGCGAGTTTTCACACACTCGGAAGCCAGAGGTGATGTTAAGATCAGGACCATGGTGCTGCATGGAGAACAAGCAGGCAGCAAGTCTGATCACCTGCCTTTGTGTTTCTTTAAAGGTCCCATGAATGTACAGAGGAAGATAAGGCAGTTACGAGCTTTCGCTTTCCAGTTCTGACAAGTTTTTCCCCATCACAACTTCCTCATCCTGAAAATGACATCACGTGAAACGCAGCAAGTTTACCCGGCGCCGGTGAAACGTCATAAAGTTGTGTGTTCAGATGTAAAGCAGCCCATGATCCCCCCAGCCCGACACACGCCAGCCATCCAGCCCGCCTCCCACGCTGACTTCATGACGTCAGCATTCTAAGCCGTGACGTCTGCGCGTTCAGATTTCGCGTCATCCTTTGATCAGCTCATCCGGGCTCCCCGAGCATCACGGCCGGCTTCCCTGCCTGCAGACCGACTTTTCTCGGGCTAAACGGCTTCCGTAAAGCGGCGCATTTGCACGCCGCTTGGCCGACACGCCGCTGTGAGCGCGGCCAGTGACGGTGCACTTTCTCCAGCCACATGCCCGGGCATGTCTCACCGGCGTCGCCTCCGCTCGACAGCGCCGCCATCTCCGGATCCTCCGCACGTTTTCTCCGACTCTTCTTCGGTGACAGATGCCGCAGAAGGGAGGCGCCGCTATGGAAGCGTCCCGCCGCCCTCGCTTAGATCAACGAATGTCCGACACTTGCGTAAAAAAACAGAGACGTGCTGCTTTCTGAACGTCGGCACCGAAGAAGCGCTTCTCAAACGCCTTTGTTGCGCTGAAAAGAAAAATCAATACGCTCTTCTACCACCAACCGCTCACAGCGTCTCCGCCGCCGCTAGCGTCATCTGAATCTCCAGTTCCGCATCCTGCGCCATCACGTCACTTCCGGCTCGCACGCGTCACCTCCGGCTCGTGCACTCATTGCTCGTTCTCGTGTCTACGAAGGCCTCTTTAGCGCTCGGCAGGCAAACATGGCGGACGTGCAGGTGAGCGCTTTGCGGTAGTGTGGCGGTTAACGTTTATTGAAAATTCCATCGCTTTGCCGTAAAAACGTACTCGAACGGCGAAATAAGACGTGTAGCATTGTAAGGCATTCGAGCAGGCTGTCGTATTTGAAGTTGGACGGAGGATGGAGTCGCCACTGAGGAGTACGTTAATAAAGCGAACTCAGTGAGGAGTTAGCATTAGCATGGCCGGCACGCGGGCGATTTCCGTCCCCGCCTGAGTGCGGTGGCCTCGTGTGCTTTTTATGTACGTATTTATTTATTTATGTTTTTCTAATCATTTATAGCGCGTGTGTAGCAGAGCTCGTAGTGGCCTCGATCGTGTAGCTGTAAGGAGTCAGCAGTTCCTGCTACGGGGGTGTCGAGTGACCCTCGCCCGCCACCCCCTAACGTGACGGCCGCCTTTGCTCCCACAGACCGAACGGGCCTACCAGAAGCAGCCCACTATCTTCCAGAACAAGAAACGCGTTCTGGCTGCTGAAGGCGGCGGCGGCGGCAAGGAGAAGCTACCCCGTTACCATAAGAACGTCGGGCTGGGCTTCAAGACGCCCAGAGAGGTTCGAGTCCCACGGGGGAATGACTGCCTGCGGGCGGCCCTTAGGAACACAGCAGCCTTCGCTTGTCTGGCTGGAGACTTCGACTCCTTGACTTCTTCCTGTTGCAAATGATGTTTATCTCACGATGGTCTTCCAAGCCTTAGTGGCCTTGACGACGCTGCCTTATGGCAACACTGATGCGACAAACTGACTTGTGTGTAGAGGCTTGTTGCTAAACTGGAAGTTTTCTTATTCCCCCACATCCACATACCTAATGGTGTCCGAGTTCCTAGGGTCCTGGTTTTTAAACTTTGCCGTGTGTTGAAGCCAGTGAACATTCTTGAATGTCTTGTCTTCAGGCCATCGACGGGACCTACATTGACAAGAAGTGTCCTTTCACTGGGAATGTGTCCATCCGGGGTCGCATCCTCTCTGGTGAGTGCTTGACTCCTTTTCCCGTGACTCTCTGGAGGAGGCTTACAGCTGTGGGATGGGAGTCCTCGGGTGAAGTAGTGCCCAGTGAATGCCATTTAAAAAGCTGAGGTGTTTTGCTACCCACTTGCAGTTATACTGCATCCTAGCTTTGCCGCACGTTTATCTCACGATGGTCTTCCAGGCCTACGGGGCACCGAAGCAGCCTGATTCATTCAGTCCGATGTCATCTGGGGGTTCTTATGGGGGGTCAAGTGATGCTGCTCTTCCTTCAGGCGTAGTGACAAAAATGAAGATGCAGAGGACCGTTGTGATCAGACGGGATTACCTGCACTACATCCGCAAGTACAACCGCTTCGAGAAGAGGCACAAAAACATGTCTGTCCATCTCTCCCCGGCCTTCAGGTAGGACGTCCTCTGTCGCCTTGCTTTGACTGTACACTGCACGTGATGGCTCATCTCACGATGGTCTTCCAAGCCTTCGGGTTCTGACGACACCGCCTTAAAGGCAATGCTGATGCAGTGCTGCGTTTTTCATTATTGCTTGGCAAAGCGTATGAGTTTATTTCTAATGTGCAGCTTGGTTTGTCCTGACAATGCCAAACTCCTTTTGCCACAGAGATGTCCAGGTGGGGGACATTGTGACTGTGGGGGAGTGCAGACCCCTCAGCAAGACTGTGAGATTCAACGTCCTGAAGGTCACCAAGGCGGCTGGAGCCAAGAAACAGTTCCAGAAGTTCTAAAGGCGGGGACCAGATTGCCTTTCAGGATGGCTTGTACTCAGTGTTTGCTTAATAAAGGTCTTATGTAAAGCTGTGTTTTGTGCTCTTGAGTGACGGTACCAGGATCCAGTTTCTGCTGTGGGTAATATTCAGACTTGATAGCTGTTCCTATAGCTACAGGCCATTTAGTATGTCTTCTGAGGCATGGATATTTATAAAACTCAGGTTTGATACACTGAGAAAATGAACATGTCTTAAGTAATGACCCTGGATACTTAGTAAATACATCTTAGCCTCTCACTGCTTAATTTGCTTGGGATGGGATAGCGGGCCATGGTGAGTGGATCACTTGGAGATGATAGTTACCTTAATTGCCTGTCTTTGGACTCCCAAAAATTTGGAAAACCAGCAAATGCAGAGGGATTAATTCTCCCAACCGTGGCGATCAGAGGTAGTGTTGTTCACTGAGCTGTGATTGATCACGTTGAAAATCTAAAACGGTTTTACATATGTGCTCATGAGGTGAGAAGGGAGTGTTTTCACTCTTGATTTGAATCAGAATATCTTTATTGTCATTGTAATGAGTACAACGAAATTAAGTGCAGTCCCTGTGTCAGAGAGATTTATACAGGAAAATAAATAGGGAGAAATATATAAGGAAATATAAAATATGGGAGGTAGCATATGTACACAAAATATCAAAATATGAATTGTAGTGTAAAATGAGGTAGTTGACATGCAACTTGTTCGAAAGCTTTTGATCATATTTGTGATGAATGATCACAGGGTTAGGTATGAGTCTACTATCAAGGTAGAGATTTTCCTTGAGACATTGGATTTAAAAACTGCTTAGTTTGAGAGCAGTGACCCTATCTAGAAACTAGTTCTTCTGGTCCCAGGAGCAAGTAACTCCTGGTCTAATTAAGTTACATTTCTGGCTGGGGTACAAGATAAAGGCTTGTGTTGCTGGCCTTGGTGCATCTCTATGCTACATGCTTGCCCTTCCGTCATGGGGCTCAGATGGCTGTTAATGTGAACCCTGAAGTTTGCTGCAAGTGGTGTTTGAAACTGCCAAAAATCAAACTGGCAGCATGAAGAAGACGCAGGTGAGTCAAGTATAATAGTGAGGAAATTAGAAGTTGTCAATCACCTGAGCCAAGACAAAGATTTAACTATTGCTGAGGGCCTTCTGTAACATTTGTGACGGTGAAGTCATTCGTTTACGTTAAGGGTTTCAGTCAGGAAAGCAGTATGGACATTTAACCTTATTAAAGAATTGGTGTGATGTAGTTTTCTGTAGCTCTGGCTTGTATTTGTATATGCATTGTATAATGGTTGTATTATTAAATATTTAATAAAAATGTCGTAAAGCAGTTTACACCGTCATGTAGGGTAACGCAATGGGCATGGCCAGGAGGAGGAGCTTAGCATGACTAAGGTCCTTTAAGATGGATTGTTGTGTTTTCCTGCCGATGTGGTTCGGAGGCAGCGGGGGGTGCAACGTGAGCAGTGCTTGAATAACGAAAACACCCACAACTTCTTTGCAGAATGAAAAATGGCTCAGTTTCTACCTCCCAGCTTCTTGGCACTATTTGCCCCCCCCATGTCATTCTTGTTGCAGCTTCAGAAACTGCCGCATGAGGACCACTTCGAGGTAGGGGACCGGTGGGGCGGTGAAATTGGTTTTTCTGATCAAATCCTTGAATGACTGCTGCCTTCTCCTTGTAGGATCCTAAAGATGCTCCTGCTCCCAGCAGGGGCGAAACCAGGGAGGAGAGGCTGGAGAGAAAGGTGAGCCTAGCTCTCTCCTGGGGGGCTGTTGCCAGCCAGAGGGTGCTGATAGTTGGCGTTGGCTGTCCCTGTACTCTGAGTCCAAGCTTCACTCTCATCAGTGCCTGTGTGTAGATCATGGAGAGCGAGATGTCTAGGGCACATTCCCATGTACCTGATATTTCATCCCATGGTCATTTCTGCTTCAGCTGCTTACAAACATGCAGATGGGAAGAAGATTGGAGGGGGAAGGGTGTTGGTGCACATCGAGAGGGGATGAACCGTGAAAGGGCGGTCTCCACAGTGCCTTGGTGAGCCACAGACCCGCAGGATACAGCAGTCATCTAACGAAATGCTGTTTCTCAGGGGGTGGTCTGGGCAAGACGGTACATCACGTTTCGATAAGAGGCCACTGGGAGTGTGAGTGTGTGTGAAGAAACTAACAGGTGCATTCCTCTGATCGCAGCTGGCAGAGTGACCGGGACAAGGACCGGGGAGGACGGCCCAGGTCACGGTCTCCGTGACCGGGAGAAGGCTGACATTAGAGCGCTGAGGCCAGGCTCACTCCCAGGAGGGTGGGGCAGCCAGCCGGCAAAGAGAAGAGGAGGAGGGAGCATGAATGAGGGACAGGGGCTGAGGAGGGGGGAGAGGAGGCTGCCGACGGGTCTGCTGATAGGACTGAGCATACGCTGGCGGCATCTGCTGTTGACGGGACCGTGGACCAGAGCGTCTGAGACAGGAAGCGCCGACGCAGTAACAGGGAAAAGGAACATGACCGTGACAGGAGGCAGGGAGGGTGGGACCAAGGAGAATGAGAGAGAGAAACCAGCGACGGCAAGATGGAGCCACCAATGGAGACTCAGGCTGTGTGCCTCTCCAAGAGGAGGGGACCAGTTCTGCTGCCGTGGTCTCTTGCTCCTGCAGTGTTCTTCCAGGATGGGCTATTTTACAGTACTGGACACGTCATTTACAAATACTGGAAATTTATTTTTTTATACTGTATTTTTTTTAACAGCAAATGTCTGCTAGACATTGAGCTGTGGAGTATTAACGTGGCCTTGGGCTTGTACCTCCACCAGGGGGCGCCTGAGGTGCTAATGGACTGCAGCTGTTTGCCTCGGGTGCTTCCCACTCGGTCCTTCTTTCCTGACTTAAAGAACCAGGTGTGTCTGTGGAACAAAGAATGTTCTCGGCTCCCTGGCTGTGTGTCCAGCTGGGCACCTCATTTTGTGTGGGCTGCCAAAATCTGATTGACAGGTTTTGTTTTTGCTCCCCCTCCCCCACTGTCACCACCTTTGTTAGGTGCCCGGTTCCATGGTCTGCTTTTGGGGAAGTTGGCTTTTGTTTCTTTGACAGTGCTTTTTTCCCTCTCCTGGCTGTTCGTTTAATTTGTTTTAATAATACGTTTTTTCCCCTAACTGTTCAGCCTCTTGTATGTGTTGACTGTCTACACCATGGGCTACTTTAGAATCGCTTTCACGTCCGGGGATGAAGCTCCTGGGTTTTGTTTGTGCCTGATTGACGGCTGAGTGATCTTTAGTAGGAGAGACACACGGCTGTACACACTCCACCTTTTCCACAGGTAGATGTGCAGAAATCAACTTCATCTGTTTATACAAAGGGGTCTGTGTCAGTGGGCCTCCTGTCCTGGGGGCTGGAGTGAGCCAAATGAAATGGCCCTTTGTGCCCTCTTGTGGCTCCTGGCTGCCATTTCAGATTTAACACCTTGCCTTCCTGCAGAATGAGCTCATTTGAGGTGTCTGGTACAGTCTTGATAGTCGAGGCTTGTCTCTGGTATATACTTAGCCAACTGGAGAATCGTATAAATTCATAATACATATTCTAGAAAGTTGCATATTGGGGAAAAAGGGATGATTTACATACCTTAAATGTGGTTATGAGTTTGGAATCCTGCCAGATGAATTGGTATGTCTTAACTGTGCATCGTGCAGGTACCCTAAGGTGGCGTCTCACCCAGGGTGCTGTGTCATGTGATGCTTGGGTCAGGCTCTGCCTACACCCATGACTAGAAAAAGCAGCTGGAAGATGGATGGAAGGTTGGTACGGTACCATTGTTAAGCTTTCTCTCAAAGACAGCTGTGAGGCAGCCTCTTCCCACTGTCTGCAATACCAAAGCACAGAGGAGACCTTTTCCTTCACAATACCATGCTTCTACAATGGCCAGTGTGACTGATGGTGCTTACATTGTGAGCCCTCCGTGTGGAAACTCAGTGTGTAGTGAGCTGCATCACAAACAGCCGGCAGCGGCTTTCCTCCACATAAAGGTCAAACTCAAAGTGCACAATCCTATAAACATTTCCCTTCAAGGCCGCTCACTTCAGTTTTCAGCGTTGGGATCATTCACATGTTGATCACATTGTAAATAATATGTAGCATGCTGCATTTGCTATAACTGCATTCCATACTGAGTTTAACTGACCACATACTACTATCACTGCACCAAGATGGCCATGTGCCGTGGTGAATATTGTTTAGTAAGAGGTCATTTAAGACAGCTGTGACTGTGAAAAGGAAAGATGATCCATATCCTGGCTTCAGGTGCTGCATGGCGATGCTGCTCAGCCACTGATTCAGGGTCAGCTGCTCGGAGGATGCATTGTGCGCTCTGTCACGGTGCATAACAACACCTGTCTTCCCTCTTGTGCAGCTAGTGCACTGTGGCTTCGTATCTGCAAATGAGATGCAGAACCTTTACAGAGGACTGGGGGCCCCTGTGTGGTCCATGCCAGACCCCGAGGCACACTGCACCTGAGGCGAGTGGCTGCAGGATTTCTTCACCCTCTTTTAGGAGAAACGCATTCCCATCTCAGTTGCTGACCATCGGGCGCAATGTAGATGACTTGTTGGAAACCTTGAAAGTTTCCTGCCTCAGCACTGTGTAAGCAGACTGCAGGCGCTTTAACGGGTGAGTACCACTGGGGG
This sequence comes from Gymnarchus niloticus, assembly GCA_009936485.2. NCBI lineage: Eukaryota > Metazoa > Chordata > Actinopteri > Osteoglossiformes > Gymnarchidae > Gymnarchus > Gymnarchus niloticus. The sequence continues at coordinate 3,833,550 of JAACJT020000037.1, forward strand.
GCAGCATTGTAATAAAATGCTCAGATGTTTCCCAAGAGGACATTTCTCCAGTAGTCAGCAAGGGAGGGAGGCACTGACTCTCAGATCTAATTGGCTTTTAAATCATTTAACCAAGCAGCAAAACAGTGTAGTGGTGCATTTGTTTTGTGCCTGTCTTTTCAAAACTCAAAGGAGAAAAGCGGATTTGGATGAAATCGGCCACTTAGTGGACTGGCAGTGAGCCGTTCCTGTATTAACTGTGAAACCATGTAGCCTGGTGCACGTCCGTGTTCCTCCTGGAAGCCACACTGGGCTTCAGAAAACAGACTGTGCAAGGGGGGCTTAGTCAGCTTTAACAGCTCCAAGCTCGAGTGAAGGTGATATTACCTGCGTGTTTTGGGGTTTCTTCATTGACCGACAGCTCCCCCCAGCGGCCGCTCTAATTGCCGCACTCAGGGGTCCACGAGACTAGAGCAAAGTGCAGAGGCGGGAACGACGTGTTCGTGTGGCACAGTGTGGCGAATGGGGTGAAACGGGGGCTTAAATCTGTGGTTTGGAGATTTAGCACAATCACAAGACGAAGCTGGAGACAGCAGAAGAAAACGAAATGACTCGTGTGTGTGTATGAGTGTGTAACACGGCACGGAGCGTCTTCATACCGCGGGAACCGACCCGGGTGCCGCAACAGAACGGAGGCTCCGGGGACGACGACGACGACGACGACGACGACGAAGGCCGGCCTCTCCCGAGCCGGAGACGCCGACGGCGGCCCAGAGGAAGTTCGCCGCCTGGTGAAACTCGACGCAGCCACGGTCGCTTTCGGCTCGTTCCGGTGCGAGCGCTCACGTGACACGTCACGTCACGTGGTTTTACCGCAGCTGTGCCGCATCAGCACCGGCTGTGTAGTGACGAGGTGCCGGGATCGGACCCCGTTATCAGTGCTGGGGGGGGGTTCTGCTCCGGTGCTGATTTATCACGTTTGTTGATCAGAGGACTGAGCGCAGTGAGGACTTCAGACGCATGACATGTCAACACATTCATTATGACGGTGAAAAAGCAAGCAAACAAACAAACAAACAAACAAACTCATCTTACGTTTTCCGCAATGTTTATTCCCATCACAGCGATTCCAGCTCTGCTCTTTTAGCTTATTAATGCGTATGTATAACTGCACACCGTATGATTGAACGTGTGTCATATTTCAGGTCACTGTTGTCGTCTCGGTGGCCAAAAATGAGTCAGATTGCGGGGTGGGGGTGGGGTTGGGGGGGCGGGGGGAGACACCTACCCCCGTAGAGATCCAGATGAGCAGACATCCAGAACCGGCAGCAAAGGGATCCCAGTCTAAACGAGGAAACTCCAGCGTGGGAATCCCTATTCAAAGCAAAGAGCCGACAGCGAGGGACTCGGGAGCTTTAAACACGGAGGCGTGTAGAAAAGCAGGTAAAGACACCCCAGGGGCTTCAGAACCGGCCGCCATCTGGACTGCAGAAAAGACAGGCAACTGGGTCGAGAAGGAAGACTGGGTGGGTTTTACTGAACAAAACGTGCAATAAAAGAAAAGAAAATGTGCCGGGGGGGGGGCTTCCAGATCATCCCAGATCATCTCAGATCATCCCGTAGGTGTAACACTGCAGGAGGTGTGTACAAAGTAAGGAACCGGAGGCAAATCAGTTTAGAGACAAAAGAACGACGGCAGCGAATGAGCTTCAGAAATGTGTCGATATTGTGAAGTCAGTCAGAGGGAATGAAGCAGTACGAAGCAGGCAGTGGGGAACGAGCACTGAGCACACTTCATTATTGAAAGGTTAACTATCAAAAACAAAATATCCATTATTGATTTCAAACGCGACAAGAGATCCGAAGATAAACTGGGGCAATGTAGTGCGTTGTTACCGATACCAAAATCAGCACTTTGCTGGTGTGTTGAGAGTGTGTCCTTATACACACAGGCAGACACGAGGTAAGTACACACATAGGTGTGTCACGTGTGTGCATGTGTATACTTCATGTTGCAGGTGTCTTGTTGATATGGTGGCAAAAAGATGAACACTTGTTTGTGTTATTGTCCGTACACAGATATCTGCAGAAATATGACCACGTCAGGTTTGCCAGGCAACAAGCACTAAGTTTAAGTTTAAACTCCCTCCTCTGTCATAAGTTACACTAACACCTCATAGAGGTTTCTGATGAGTATAGTCATCATGATTTGTAAGAGCAAATTGATGGATCACTGGAAACGTTATAAACTCATCATCAGTTGTCCAATGTGGTGTGCAGGGTCTGTGCTTGCAATGTGGTTGAGCACTGACGATGGTGAATGGACGCGGGTGGGTAAGGAGTAGTGAGAGAGCATGACAGACAGGCTGCTCTTCCTGTGAAGTGACAGTCACAGGAGAATTCCTGTAGTCAGTCAGCTCAGTGCCAGTGACAGTCACCAGGGAGCTCAGTGCCAGTGAGAGTCGCCAGGGAGCTCAGTGCTACCCAGAGCTGCCAGGCAGCTCACTGCCAGTGAGAGTCACCAGGGAGCTCAGTGCTACACAGTTGTCTGGCAGCCCATTTGTCCAACCAGTTTTACTTGTGTCAGTGTCTGCAATCTCAGGTAGCTTGGCTGTATCCCTCTGTCCTTCTTAATGTTGGTCTGTTTCCCTACCTTTCCTTGTCTGTCTGCATCCCATTACATGTTTCTCTAACTCCTCATTCTCTCACTAATCACTGCCTCTAGGTTTTTTTAGAATGAAAGCAGCCTTGAAATTACGCTTCTACTCTGAAAAGGACATACTGCCCCAGATTTCATTCGTCTGTTCAAATAGTGTCAAAGTTGGTGATGAAGTTAAAGTATGCTGCATTTTCAACCCCAGCTCCCTGTTTTCAGCTGGCTGAAACAATACCTTTACATAGTTATTCAGAGTCACTGAGATTATTACAATTTACAGCCCCTAAAATCTTTGCTACTCTCACCATCTTTCTCATAATTGTGGGGGCCCTGGATGGGGCATGAGGCTGGGTTACACCCTGGATCGCATGACAGAGTAATGCTAATTTACTGTTAAGATGAATTTCTTGTTTTCTTGTATTCTCCTACTACCTCCATTTCTAGCCCTTTTTGGCTTAGTGATGCTAGCTCCACTTCCTGTTGATCACCTTCATTTCCTGTCATTCACCCTCACTTCTTGTGTTTCAGCAGCATCTCTGTTCCTTTCGTTGTCCTATTAGCTGGACTCACTTGTTCTCACACTGTCCCTCTTTATCCACATCTCTTGCGCCCAGGAGCTCTTTATACCTCTGTATTGTTTTCATTTTTCTCTTCTTCTTCTTTTCCTAGCCCTCACCTTCTTGCTCAGAGCACAGGCTGACCTTCCCACCTGCCATTTCCCACATTTCTCCTCATTCTCTGCACTTGCTCCCTCTCACTTCTCTAGAGTATATCCATCAAGTGACTTGGGTTAACGTGGTTCTTTCTTTTGTTCTTTCTCTCTCCACTTCTGTATCCCCACCGCACTTCACGTAACCGAACACTATAAAGAGATGGTAATTAACAGAAAGGGCAGCTTCATAAATTAGGATTTAACAAGAGAGGTTGGAACCAGGGGGAGCAGTGGATGGGTTAAAGCTATCTTAAGAAATGGGAATAGCCAGTGTGGTCCCAGCGGCCCACCAGTCACATGGTTCTGCTCACTCCCTCACTGACTCCTTTTCCTTTACCCTCCTTTGGTTTTGCTCTTCTTAATTTCTCCTAGTTCCCTCAGGCCCTGATCACATGACACATAAATGTAGTTGTCCAATGCAGTGTATTTTTATCCTGGCTGATGGAGACAGCGATTTGCAGTTTATGCAGCGTGTACATAAAAGCCAGTGGTACGTGAGGGAAGCCCAAATTAGAAAAGTATGGCTGAATCAGCGTTAGGAAACAGGGGCTCAGACAGACAGACCAGCACAGATGTACACAGGATCTCAGCCATGCTGAAAGGAAGAGCACATTGCAGGGTTTCAACTACCTGCAGTACTTGGTTGTGTCCTCTGAGTGGCGCCCTAACACCAAAGCGAGAGCGGTTGCTACACTATACTGGGAAGTTAGCATGGCTGACACACAGGCCAACTGCAGTGTGAATAATATGCTCCACGTCTGTCATTTCCTTTTCCTAGTCTCTATCACTTCCATTTCACTCAATGTACCCTCACCGTGGTGTCCTCACTTGCTGCTTCTTGTTCTGTCATCAACCCCTCAATTTATCTATGGCCTCCCGCTTTTAATAGCCCCCTATTTTTCATTTCCCTGTTTGATTTTCTTACTCTTACTTTGATTTTCTTACTATACTCTGTTTTCCCTGTGCATGATGGTTTTCACTATACTCTTTCCCCTGTGCATGATGGTTTTCACTATACTCTGTGTTTTCCCTATGCATGATGGTTTTCACTATACTCTGTGTTTTCCCTGTGCATGATGGTTTTCACTATACTCTGTGTTTTCCCTATGCATGATGGTTTTCACTATACTCTGTTTTCCCTGTGCATGATTGTTTTCACTATACTCTGTGTTTCCCCTGTGCATTATAATTTTCCCTAGATGCTGTGTTTTACCTTGCATTCTGGGCTTTCCTCCATTTCTCCTTTCTTCTCTTTCACACTGTCATGTCCTCATTGCTTCTCTCTATTGTTCCTCCCTGTTCCTGTCTTTTTTTTCTGCCTTTTTACTTACACTCGTGTCATCTTTCCTAACACCTCCCCCTTTTTCATTCCTCCCTCTCTCCTACGCAGTCATTCCTCCTCTCTCACTCTCTCTCTCTCTCACTCTCACACACACACACACACACACACACACAATCAGGGAATCAGTGAAGCTTTTTTCTTTACTGCCAACTGTGAGATCCTGTTTTGCTCAGTCAGCAAGCCTCCCAATTTATCACTGTTCCTCCCCATGTCTTCTTTTACTTCACCATCATTTCCCCTGATAATCCCAGGTCCTCCTGCCCCCCAGTGCTAATGGAAGAGCCTGCAGTAGTTTCCCTCCATCTCTAAGAGTACAGCTTCAGTGTTCTGCGTTAGCATTACTCTGCGTTTCTATTCACTGCACTCCTTTAGTTACTAGAGTAGGTGAGTGTCTGTCTTTTCCTGCCCCCTCTTTTTTTTACCTTGTTCTCTTTTCCCTCCTCCTTTCATAAGGACCTTCAAAGCAGGTGTTTCGGAAATGGTTAACTCTGAAACGTAAAGAAACTTGGCGGCTAACTCGTTTTATAAAATACTGCTTCAGCCAATAAAGTAAGTGTATTTCATACAGGTATACAATATGGTAGAATAAAAAAGGATTACGTGTAGCTTACCTGGGAAGGACTCATTTTGTATAGTGCTGGCAAATCTATAAGAGGAGGTTATAAACTTGAACAATCCTGTAAACTAGGATTTCTACCATGAAAGAAATTAAATGAACAGTGATGCAGTGTTACTACTTCAGTACAAGCTTACATGCTCAGTAATGCAGTGTTAATGCTGGTTTGCACACTTACATGCTCAGTAATGCAGTGTCAGTCTTAGGATACACAAAGAAATGTGCAGTAATGCAATGTTAGTGCTTGGTTACACATGTAAATGTGCAGTAATGCAGTGTTAATGCTGGATTGAACCCTTAAATGCGCAGTAATGCAGTGTTAGTGTTCGGTTGCACCCTTAATTGCTCAGTAATGCAGTGTCAGTCTTAGGATACACAAAGAAATGTGCAGTAATGCAATGTTAGTCCTGGATTGCACCCTTAAATGCGCAGTAATGCAGTATTAATGCTGGTTTGCACACTTACATGTGCAGTAATGCAGTGTCAGTCTTAGGATACACAAAGAAATGCACAGTAATGCAATGTTAGTACTGGTTTATACACTTAAATACAGAGTAATGCAGTGTTAATGCTGGATTGCACCCTTAAGTGCGTAGTAATGCAGTGTTAATGCTGGATTGCACCCTTAAATGCGCAGTAATGCAGTCTTAATGCTGGATTGCACCCTTAAATGCGCAGTAATGCAGTGTTAGTGCTGAGTTGCACATGTAAATGCACATTAATGCTGTGTGTTTTAACAAGCACCCTGTTTTGCTTGACTGTCATGTTCTCTTCTCACTAGTTTTATCTTCAAATCTTCTTCTGTTCTTTAAGTAAAATTCATTCTTCAGCTCCACAAACGACATAGAGAAACCACAGAAGCACATTAAAGTTTAAACGCACGACAACATCCAGCAGCTTTAATTATGAGGGCTGCTGTTGTGCTCCAGCGAAGATGTTAGTTTGAACGCATTCGCAGTGGAGCAGGTGTGCTGTCCAAGGTGCTGAAATATCTGCACTACCTGGGTATCTGAGCCATGGCACTTCTGAACTGCATGTCTCTATAAAGAACTATGGAATGGTCCACTTGGTGTATTTGTTATTTTACCTTCTCTCATTTTCAGTGTCAGCTCCCACGCTTCCTAAATGTACACATTTCTAGGATATCCCGCTCTCACAACTTTGACCCCCTCCAAGAACCGAAACGCACCCTTTCCCCCTTCCCCAACAAGCTAATGGGAGTTCTGTTTGCTGTAGTAGCCAGCCAGCCAGCATTCATACGGCAGAGGACTCACCTCATTACGTGGGTCTGCATCCAGGGCTCGGTGGGCTCGTGTTCTGTTCAGAGTAGAGACAGCAAAGAGCAGAATGGAGCAGCTGTGGGACACAGAGAAGGGAGAGAGTTTAGAGGACCGGACAGCAGCACAGAGGACAGTGATGGGACACATTAAAAGAGAGAGAGGGATACATGGGGAGATGGACTCAGAGAGCAGCACCCTCCAGAACAGAAAGAGGTGCTGGGGGAGATGAAACTCTAGAAAAGCAAAGCAAAGAAAAATCGGTGTGTGTGTGTGTGAGAGAGAGAGAGAGTGCTGATTCGTTCAGTGGAGCCTGATTGCCTTATGCGGTACATGGGGGTGTAACTGTGAAGGAAGCATATAGAAAAAGCACAACAGCAGGACCTTCGGAGCGTTAAAACTCTGACTCTGCACTACGAGGACAAAGAAAGAGCACAATGTTCACTTCTACTGCAGCAAAAAACCACTCAGCGTTACAGTACATGCAGCCAGTCTCAGTGTTAATCAGTGTTAATGGGCTCTGAGTTCGGAACAGAAACACTGTGGCGATGTCCGAGTTCGGAACAGAAACACTGTGGCGATGTCCGAGTTCAGAACATGAACGGTGTTAATGTGTCATCATGTGTGTTCAGCACAGTTTATATGGTCATTCTGTTCAGTACATACACATAATGTCAGTGTTGATGGGATATTAAATTTGTTGCTGTGGTTAACAGTAAATGTCCATTAACGGCACAGAACTTGAAGGGGGAGAATAGAGAGTCAAAGAAACTGAAGGCAGTGAGAATGTGGAGAAACGGTGTCGCTCTGCAGTGTTCCCTTCTCGTTTTGTAGTGCTCAGCAAGTCATGGTTCTGCTTGAGCGACTCGCTCTCTTTCTTCATCTTCCGATGGATGAGCGAGGGGAGCTGGGGGAGGAGTGTAACACAGCACACCTGTCCATGTTCCCTGGGCAGGAGTGTAACACAGCACAGCTGTCCATGTCCCCGGGGGAGGAATGTAACACAGCACACCTATCCATGTCCCTGAGGGAGGAATGTAACACAGCACACCTATCCATGTCCCCGAGGGAGGAGTGTAACACAGCACACCTGTCCATGTTCCCTGGGCAGGAGTGTAACACAGCACAGCTGTCCATGTCCCTGGGGGAGGAGTGTAACACAGCACACCTGTCCATGTCCCCGGGGCAGGGGTGTAACACAGCACAGCTGTCCATGTCCCCGAGGGAGGAGTGTAACACAGAACATCTATCCATGTCCCCGGGGGAGAAGTGTAACACAGCACAGCTGTCCATGTCCCCGGGGGAGGAGTGTAACACAGCACACCTGTCCATGTCCCCGTGGCCTCATTGAGGAAAGAGATTTAGGCAACACTGAGCGGCTGGGACTGAGACTCCCAAGTGCCTTCCTATCTAAGTGAAAGAGCCACCAGTATATTGGAAGCTGCCTCATCGCATGCTCTGCAAATATGAATGCAAGCATAATTCACTGCTGTGTTTTGGAATTCCTCTTGAGATACTGATCATAAATGACAGTCTTAGCCTGACTGTCCACCTATCGATTACCAGAAGCTGCTCAGTAGCAGCACTAAGCTTCCCTAGGTATTAGTACACTGTACTGTCATTTGGGTCTTAATAAGAAGGTTTTTATGGACCATACCAATGTGTCCTTTTCTGTTTTGTATTTCGTATAATGACCCAAATTCTATATGAATGCTATACTTCATAAGGCAGGGGGATTTGGGCTGAATTGCAAAGGCATTAATATAAGTAGATGTACAGTAGTTAGTGATGAATGTTACTAATTTGTGCCCCTCCGCCTCTCCATCTCTCCACAGACTCCGCCCTCCTCCTTTCTGCCTCCTCTCTCTCCTCCTCTGCCACCCCCCGGTCCCCCCATGCTCAGTTCAGTGTGTGTCTCCTCTTTCAAAGGGCGCAAGGGGGGGAACAAGTCGGCCAGCAAAGCATGTTACAGTGCAGACATGACTTGTCCGTCAGACAGCGAGAAAATCGTTATAAACTGCGGAGGTGTGCGACACGAAACCTACCGCAGCACCCTGAAGACCCTGCCCGGCACCCGCTTGTCGTGGCTCACCGAACCGGACGCCTACAGCAACTTTGACTATGACCCGAAATCCGACGAGTTCTTCTTCGATCGCCACCCCAACACCTTCGCCTTCATCCTCAACTACTACCGCACTGGCAAGCTGCACTGTCCCAGCGACGTGTGCGGCCCCTTGTTCGAGGAGGAGCTGGCTTTCTGGGGCATCGATGAGACGGACGTGGAGGCGTGCTGCTGGATGAACTACCGGCAGCACCGGGACGCCGAGGAGGCGCTGGACAGCTTCGAGACCCCCGAGGCAGACCCTCCCGAAGACGACCCTGCCTTGACGGGGGGTGCCGACGGAGACCTGAAGAGACTGTGCTTGCAGGAGGACGGCAGGAAAGCCAGCTGGTGGCGGGTCTGGCAGCCCAGGATCTGGGCGCTTTTTGAGGATCCCTACTCGTCTAAATACGCCCGGGTGAGTCGGCTGACTTTTCTGCGGAGATCTGCCGAGATGGTGCCGTGGTGCTGATGACAGCCGTACTGGCTGAAGCGACACTTGGCAGACTTTTGATTTTCGGTGAAATTCATTCTGTTAAAGGGATCGTGAACGTACCCATTCCCACGAACACTACCTTCACCCGAAACGTCTTCGCTGTGTTTCATGCAGATGCCGCTTCTTTGCTGCATCTCTCTCATCTGGACCGCTGCTTCACTGTCCGCATCTCGGTATCTGAGAGCTCTGGATGGACGGAAAGACCCCCCCCCCACCACCT
>JAACJT020000037.1:3875681-3889061 GCA_009936485.2 Gymnarchus niloticus
ACATCCTTTCTCTCTGTATCTCTCTCCACTGTTTCTCTTCCTTTCCTGTATCCACATCCTTTCTCTCTGTATCTCTCTCCACTGTTTCTCTTCCTTTCCTGTATCCACATCCTTTCTCTCTGTATCTCTCCACTGTTTCTCTTCCTTTCCTGTATCCACATCCTTTCTCTCTGTATCTCTCTCCACTGTTTCTCTTCCTTTCTTGTATCTACATCCTTTCTCTCTGTATCTCTCTGCCCTGTTTCTCTTCCTTCCCTGTATCCACATCTGTTTCCTGTGTCACTGCCCTACTCCTCTCTATATCCTTCACTATATCCACATCATTTTCCACTCCATGCCCATCCTCTTGTTCCGGTATTTGTACTAATTAATGATGCTTATGTCACATCCAAAGCCACTCTAAATGATAAGTATAGTGTTGAACTTTTTTTTTACATGCATGGGTTCCTACTGCAAGCAATAAGCGATTTATATATCTGTATTATCTATATTGTGATCTATGAGTATGTTTTGATAACGCACCTTGTTTTGTTTATATGTACATGTATGTAAACGTGTGCATTTATATACAGCTACAAGCTGGCTGATTGCATGCTGATTGCTGGCCCTCCTGATCGGCAGAAGGGACACCGCGCTGCATGCCTTTGGCCACTAGGGGGAGTGGGTATTCTCTGTGACTCATGGCTTAGGGGGTTACTGTCTACAGTCAGCAGTATAGTGGGTGAGACTGTAGACTGATTGATGTCATTCTCTCTTTAATTATTCATACTATGTTTTGATTTTTTTTCCATCATTATTATGAAGAGCTATTCTGAAAGCCCAGTGCTTACCAGGTATATGCAAACAGAAACTGAGTTAACAGTGATGCCCAGAAAGGAGTGCTCTTCATCCTTCACTTTATGGTTCTAGCTAAACCCACTTGCTATGGCCCTTCTGAATTGCCGCTTGTTTTCCATCTTCCACCAGTTTCACCTGGGGTTCTCTTCTTGGAGAAGCTGAGAGGCACAGTATTTTCAAGTCTGAGAGTCAGAAGGTGTTAGGATCTCAACCTTCACACGCGCTAGCAGTCCATCTATCATGACAAACCAAAATCTCTCTGAATGAATTTTACAAACATTCTATATTTCACAGATAGAAGCTGATCTGTGGCACAGAGTATTTCAGTCTGTGCCATCCTTTCAGTCTGTGCCGTTTACTTTAATCTGACATCATTTCAGTCTGTGCCGTTTACTTCAATATGACATCATTTCAGTCTGTGCCGTTTACTTTAATCTGACATCATTTCAGTCTGTGCCGTTTACTTCAATCTGACATCATTTCAGTCTGTGCCGTTTACTTTAATCTGACATCATTTCAGTCTGTGCCGTTTACTTTAATCTGACATCCTTTCAGTCTGTGCCGTTTACTTCGATCTGTGCCATCATTTCAGTCTGTGCCATTTACTTCGATCTGTGCCATCATTTCAGTCTGTGCCGTTTACTTCGATCTGTGCCATCATTTCAGTCTGTGCCATTTACTTCGATCTGTGCCATCATTTCAGTCTGTGCCATTTACTTCGATCTGTGCCATCATTTCAGTCTGTGCCATTTACTTTAATCTGACATCCTTTCACTCTGTGCCATTTACTTTAATCTGACATCCTTTCAGTCTGTGCCATTTACTTTAATCTGACATCATTTCAGACTGTGCCATTTACTTTAATCTGACATCCTTTCAGTCTGTGCCATTTACTTTAATCTGACATCATTTCAGACTGTGCCATTTACTTTAATCTGACATCCTTTCAGTCTGTGCCATTTACTTTAATCTGACATCATTTCAGACTGTGCCGTTTACTTCAATCTGTGCCATCATTTCAGTTTGTGCCGTTTACTTTAATCTGACATCATTTCAGACTGTGCCGTTTACTTTAATCTGACATCATTTCAGTCTGTGCCGTTTACTTCAATCTGTGCCATCCTTTCAGTCTGTGCCATTTACTTTAATCTGACATCATTTCAGTCTGTGCCGTTTACTTTAATCTGACATCATTTCAGTCTGTGCCGTTTACATTAATCTGACATAATTTCAGTCTGTGCCGTTTAATCTGACATAATTTCAGTCTGTGCCGTTTACATTAATCTGACATAATTTCAGTCTGTATCAGTGTAAATATCTTCGTGCACAATGAACTTGTGTCAGTCTCCATGATGAAAGACCATCCATAAGAAGAACACTTTATACTTCAGGACATCCTTAAGGACATGATGTTAATTTCCACTGATTTAAAAGTGGAATAGTTAAATAGGAATGACTTTAATGAGGGAAGAAGATGAAGGCATTCTGAGAACAAATGAACCACAAAGAGGAACACATAAACACAGGCAGACACAAGGGCGAGAGAGAGAGAGAGACAGAAGCACAGACAGACAAAAGAGAGATGCAGAAACACAGGCAGATACAGGGAGAGAGATGCAGAAACACAGGCAGACACCGAGAGAGAGATACAGAAACACAGGCAGATACAGGGAGAGAGATACAGAAACACAGGCACAGAGAAGCAGAAACAGGCAGATACAGGGAGAGAGATGCAGAAACAGGGAGAGAGATACAGAAACACAGGCAGATACAGGGAGAGAGAAGCAGAAACACAAGCGGATACAGGGAGAGAGAAGCAGAAACACAAGCGGATACAGGGAGAGAGAAGCAGAAACACAGGCAGACACAGGGAGAGAGATGCAGAAACACAGATAGACACAAGAAGGTGTTGACCATTCCAACACTGCTGTAAGAGTGCAGATAAATGCATGAGGGCTGGTAGTGACTTCAAACCCAAAGCAGACACGTCTTCATGCTGAACCCCAAGTTCATCTTTTGTTCATCTGCTCATTCCACCTGCCGCTGGTCCTGTTTCTCCACTCTTTTCCATTCAGTTCAAAACTTGATACAACTCAGGAATTTGCACATGCATCGTCTCTGGTCTCTTTCTCAATAGAAAAAAATGCCTGAACAATATTCAGGACAGTGTTTCATGTTTTCAGGTGGCTCTGTGAGGTGACAGTTCATATTATGTCACTCTCCTGCCCTGTACATGTGCGATTTTGTATTTTCCACATCTGTCTTTTCTGCCCTTCCTCTCTGATGATTCACTCTTTTTACTGCATCACCTCCACAAACATTTAACGACGCAAGTGAAAAAGGCCAAGCTCAATATCTCCCCTGAAATGACAGCCATGAAGATTAGAAATGGAAGCAAAGACAACAAAAAGGATGAAAAATTATGTTTTTGGGGGACGAGAGGGAAGTTTAAAGTAAAACGAGGACTGTCAGCCAATGAAGAAAGAACTAGGAGACCAAAATGGGACAGGAAGGTGATCTCTTGGCTGTGTAAGACCGCTTGTTCGTTTCCTGTCACGTGTTCTGTGTTGCCATCTCTGACTTTGTGTGCCCCAGCATTATTCCTGTGTGTACAATTTGTGTCCCTGCTTCTGGATGTGTGTGTTGTCGGCGCTGTGAAATGGTGCATGTGTTTGCAGCTCTGGGGTTTTAATTATGGCCTTTATTATTGGCTGAGAAACCCTCTCACCTTCTCCTGCCTGGCGTGAACTTTAATAACTACGATTTCACCGGGTAAAGTTGAGTGAAATGCCTGGAATCATCGGGTGAGGTGGAAACAGAACGGGCTTGTTCAATGGAACGTTTGGTCCTGCTTCATGTAATATTTGGTTTGATTCTGTAGAACATTGACTTAAATAGCTGGACTAGCAAAATTACAGCCAGAGGCATCGGTTGCCTTACGTCACGGTGAATCCGCTGTGTCCGACACATGCAAGCAGTCTGCTGTTTCTGTAGCACTGCCCTTCTTTGTCGACTCGTTTTGAGGGGAAAATGATATTTTGACAGCCTCATGATTTATCAATGAAGGATTCGTTAGTTAAAACCCCAGCTGTGTGTGTGTGTGTGTGTGTGTGTGAGCCTGCGCATATGTGAAACACTCGTTAGGATTTCCTGTATGTGTGTATATGTATTTCCTTGTATATATACACACATTTAAATACTCAGTGTGTAATTTTCATGTGTAACCTGTAAAGTTGACTCCGCTAATGTGACGTACGCGTCTGTTTGCTCTATTTAAGAAAGTTACACATTGACGTGAACCAGTCTCACTCCGCCTGTTCTTCAGTACTCTGGTGTACTACAACTCAAGCCAGGTTGTCAGTGCTGCTGTTTGCACCTCCTTAACAGATTGCAGTACACCACAGTATTCGGTCGGCTTATTTTCTACCTTCTCATTTTATTTATAGTGTTCTTAAAGCGACGGCGCACGCACATGCGTCCTAACCGACTCCATGTGTGTCTTCTTCTGTTTCAGTGCTGAGTTTCTAAAATCATCCTTTTCTTTCAAGAAGAAGCAGCAATGACCCAATACAGTCTGCAAACAGAAGGATGGTGTGAAGGTGAGGTGAAAAGGATGGAGAGAGAGGGAGACATACACTGACACTCAGAATGACTTACATTCAGAAGACAGAGGCTCAGACAAAACCTCTGTACATCAGTTACTGTATCACTGCAAAGACCTGACCAGTTATGTAGCACTTGTTAATTGTGGACAAGTGGTCAAGGAGAATCTGTTTAATCACCTGGTGGTATGGCACTACTGTAGATTTCTATCCAATGACTGAGCCATGCCTGCCTCCATTGTCCAACCAGCCAATGACTGAGCAATGTCCACCTCTCGTATCCAACCAGCCAATGACTGAGCCATGCACAGCTTGCTTCTTGAATCAGCCAATGACTGAGCTGTGCCTGCCTTTATTCTCCGATCAGCCAATGAATGAGTCTGTTTCACACTTCTCTTCTGATCAGCCAATGACTGAGCCATGTCCCGTTTACGCTCCTCGTCAGCCAATGAGTCAGCCTTCTCCAAACCCTTTCTTCAATCAGCCAATCCGCATTTCCCTACTTGAATCAGTCAATGACTGCACTTGCTCAGCATTTCTCCTGTGATCAAACAGGACAGCAAAAAGAAGCTTCCACTCACTTTGGTTAACCCACATAAAAAAAACTTTCTTTCATTCTCTGCTTTTGACCATCCATCCATCCATCCATCCATCTTCTAAACACTTATCTTGGTGAAGGTCCAAGTACATGGAACCAATCCTATGTGCTCAGTGATAGCGTGACAGACCAGAACATGTGTGGACCTGCCCCATACGTGTCCACACGTCTTCATAACTGTGCAGCGTGATATGGATTTTCTGAGCCAGTATGAACACAGATAAACGTCCCCCACACCGGTCACTCAAGGCGCAGGGGGACCGATCACATGGTCTGATCAGAGGCTTAATTCTGTTGTGTCCAGATTTGGGAGAGCATGACTAACAAGTGGCTGGTGCTTCCTGTCTTTCTCTCCGCCACTCACTCACTTTCCTCCATTCTTCAGTGTTTCACAGTTCAGCTGCCTCTTTACCCACTGCATGGCATGAAAGAAATTCGAAGAAAGAAACGTCTGAGGTATAGAAGTGAAGCCACCAACATTTCTTATTTCAACCACTAAAAGTGAATCCTTATGTCCCTCTTAAAATGGAAGGTCAAAAACGAGCATGACAAGAAAGATCAAGTGAGCTTAGGAGGGAACTGAAGAGCTCATGGGATGTGCAGTGTACAGGACTGAGAAATATGACGCTCTTAGACGAATCAGGGCAGAAAAAAATGAAACAGCCTTTTTATTACCTAGTTTACCAGCATGACAATTCTGCATGAGCGACGCTCCGCAAGGCCTGGCTGGAACAAGGAGAAGACAGAATTTAAAAAGAAACTAAAAAGACTCATTATATGCAACTCAAAAAAAGGATTATAACAAAAAGAGGATCTATATTTTCTTTTGAATAATAAAAATTAAAAAAGGATTGCAAGATAGACTTGGTTTTGTTAACTCGGTTTGAATACCAGAAATGGACTTCGCTCCAAGCTTCCTGTGAAACCCGTCGCATTTCTGCACTACAGCTGCTGCTCCTGCGACTATGTCTGTGAACCCCCCCCCCCCATCTGGGGGCTGCGAGTGAGGGTGTAAAGCAGTGCTGTATTAGCCAGGCTGTGGGCTGCAGAGTGCCCCAATTGGCTCATGCAGTCCTGGATGAAACACTGAAAACAGCAAATTGCTTGTTTATTTTGATTTCTATTTTGTTTGTCAAGTATTGTTTTTGCGGAATGGTGCTTTATCCTCAGTCTCTTTGCCCTCCCCTTTTCCATCAGAATGTGAATGTGTACCTGGTGTCTTGGCAGAAGCCTTGCACTGCCCCCTGCTGGTACCACTGAAAATGTCCCCACACTTGACTGGTTTTACTACGGACCCGTAGTGGTACAAGATGCAGCCCACTGTGGTTCTCCAGGGGTCGGCCAGTATCCCCCACACCATCTGCCGAGGTGGACCACTGGACTGTGAGGTCTTTCCTCATGAGCGTGGGTCATTGTTGCCATAGTAAACTGTGCTAAATGCTAGGTTGTATTCGTGGCCTGAGGTGAGACTGAGGAATCTGAGTGAATCATACTGTTTTAATCTTCAGTGATTAATACATTAATGAATAGCTATGGTCATATTTATTCATTTTTGTAATGCTTTCGCTGTGGTTTACAGCCCCAACACTAAGAAAAATCCCGAACATTATCCAGAAGATATCCGTGGTCAGTCTGAATTTGTGCAGGTGATAAAAGATCAAAATAAGCATACATCACATCTCTATATGTATTTTCTCCTTGTTTTCCATTTTCACCAAGCCGTTGCCACTTCCTCTGCCATGGTAAGCAGTTCTGAAGTGTCTTGTACTGAGGCTCCCTAGGTGAGTTTAGGGTAGCACCCTCATCCCAAGAAGCAAGTTATTTTTCATTTTATGGTCTTTCCTGGATTGTTATTTCCTTTTTTATTTGGCCATCCTCTGGTATTTCTCATTAGCTCTCTACTTCCCACTCGTTTTTGTCCTGATATTTGGAAAACACACTGAGGAATGCAGAACAAACATTAATCCAACCTGCCAATCACTCCCAGTTCTAGGGTTGGGGAAATGGGCCCCTGCGTTACACACAGGTTCTGAATATGTAGCATGGAATAGCCTCGGAATCTCACAGCCAAGTGTGAGGATCTCAGCTTGTTCTGCTCCATGAATGAGGGCATCTGTCCAGGACACCAGATCTAATCCATTCTGCCTTGGAGCTGGGGTCACTCCACATCCAAAAGAAGCCAAAATCTCCACCAGACCAATGGCGGCAGCATTTGTGCACCAATACTTGAAATACAACAGGAAACATATCAGAAGAGTGTGGACTGTGGATCCTTTCAGTCACATGGGCCGTGCTGCCCTCTGACCTCTCTCTCTTCTTGCTCTGCTTGCCAGGTCCATGCTGTCTCCTCCTTTGCATCCCAGCCTCCTCTTTTGAAGTCATATTGTTTGAAGTTGAATTATGACGCATGTTTGAAAAAAGAAAAAAAAAAAAACTTCTGAAATGGCAAGGATGATGTAGCTCTCTCTCTCTCTCACACCATCTCTGCTCATTAACAGAACCAAAAGAGGATATTATCCAAACTGAAAGGGCATGTTTTCACATTAGATTTGGTTCTTGCTTGTTGTTTTACTCCATCCCTCATAATTGGTCTAATTCCACTGAAAGCACACAGCTAATCAGCCACTTTTCACACATTTTGGGTCACTCAGGTAATCCTTGCGATTCCAGCTGAAGATGGCTGGATAATTTCTTTTTTTCGGATGCTGACATTAAATTTATCAGGAAGCTACAGTCAAAGGAAGATGACCCAACATCTCTTGCATGTCTGAGTACTGCACACAGCGGCACCAAGCCAAAAAAGGTCAGACTCTCGCTCATGTCTGCCATATTTCACTTAAGTACACAGTTTTATATCGATGATACTCTATAGTAGCTACACTGAAAGTGGCTTTATGATTAGAGCCATGCCTGAGCTTAATATTTTCCTGGAACAGCTGTAATGTATGTGTAACCAATCAGAGTATGCAACATTCAGACGGCCGGTATTAAACCTATTCCCGAGGTTGCATCTGATCTTAAATCAATTGCACTAACACGAATATTACATCCCAGGGCACGAGTTCCCTCACCCCCTCATCACCCATTTGCACGGTGTTCTGGCCCCTGATTACCACCGGCACACACATGCTACCCACACCCCCCGACACCTTTCTCGCAGGGCTCCCCCTCGACCCTCTAGGCTTGTGTCTTTCAGGACTCTTCATGTGCGACCATTTGGCTACTGGCTGACCAAGATGACGTTAGTGTCAGAGTGGAAGCGAGCGAGAGAGTTACTGAACGGTGTGTGGGATAAGTGTTTGAATGATGCTGGGTTCATTTATACATGTCAACAGGAAAAAAAAAAAATGACTGTAAAAATATTTCAATGGAATGTTTATCTTTTATATTTTTGAAACAAGAAAAAATTAATAAACCATGATAATTTAAAGTTTATGAAAAAAAGCTATATTATTAAAAGTATGAAAGTTTGAACATGAATGCAGCTTAACTGAACCCATCTCCCCTTGCACATAGCAAAAAATACAATTTAAAATAAAAAACCACAGGAAAATGAATATAAAATTGAAAAAATTTAAATAAAAATATCAAAAAGCTTATGCCAAAATGATCAGTAAGCGTCCAGTGTGTTTATTCCAATGCTTGTCTCCATGTATGTGTATTCATGTCAAGAATGAACCACAGCAATTCATATTTATTTTTAAGTACTGTAAAATGCAGTATTGTTTGACTAATGCTTTACCAATACTCATAGTGAAAATGTCAGTTTTACCCTCTTCATGGGAATTCGTTTTATGGACCTCGGGTGAGCCTGGTGGGTGGGGGGATCCTGGAAATCATGGCATGAGGTGAGCACATGACACCAGGGTCTGCTTATTCAGTCCCAGAGTCTGTGTGCATTCCAAAGTAACACACACTTTGAGATGCCGCACCGTGTAAAGCCAGTGCGTTCTGGGCATTAGCTTACTGTTCATTTTAACATTCTTAACGTGATCAGATGACACAGCTCACCCACCGAGCCATGCAGGTGTGTCTCAAAGAAGGCCGGCCAGCCGTCAACCTTCTGATAACATTAGCTCGACTAAATCGAGGTTCTTCCCCCTTGGTGGGCATGTCCATCAGCTCCTCCTGCCCATCTTCCACATGACCAAGCCCCCTAGCATGATGCCACACAGGAAAATGACCCATCCCTGAGCAGTGGGCTTCCTAAAGTGACATGCCACCTGTGGGGGGGTCAGAGTATGTCAAAGTCAAAGCGGCAGTCTGTAGACCTCTAACAGCACTTTGGTGTTTTCACTACACCTCACCATGAGGTAAGGCAGCCCTTCACACAGTAGAGAAAATTAAATTGGTATTTTGTTTACTACTGGAATACATCCCTTACCCATCCCCCCTGCTGACAGATCCAGTGTAACAATCTCCTCTGGAAGAACTCTAAGGTCCAGGACAGGATATCCAGCACTCGTTCAGGCAAGTACGCATTTACGTTCTAGAAGAGAAACTGCTGGGTTACCAATGGCTAAGGGCCACCTTGTGAGAGAAATATTTGACACAGCAGTGCTGTGAAGTGGCACGTATACAATCCCAGATCAGTGTGATGTCATTTGGAAAACTGCATGGCATGGGGAAGAGGAGCTGTGACGGATGGGTGGAATTTTAGTAACAAGCAGAGTCAGAGTCTGTTATCAGGCTCAGTCAGGTGCCGGAGACATACCTTGATAGTGATTTTCACTGCTATATAAATCAGAACAACAATCTTGTCCCAGGTAATGCCATCTTCAATCACCTTGCCCACCATCGCCCAGTAGTCACTTTTGTCACACAGTGGAAATGCAGAGTCGATTGAGCTAAACATCAGAAATGAAAAGGCAAACTCAGAGTCAGGAAGGAGTCCATGACACGGGCCACTTCGGCCAGTCTGTGTCACAGGCTAGTGTCCCAGGTTACTGTTCAATGCTCTCTTTGAAGAGGCTGCTTTTGCTGCCATTTGTAGGGTACAGTATGTTACCATGGATACCACTCTTACATACTGACCGGTTCAGCTCCGCATCCCTCTGCAGAATGCTGGCTACTCTTCTCACTTGGTTGACCACATCATTCAGTTTTTCATCCTTCACGCCATGGACCGGCAACACCTGACTCAGAACTGCCTCCTGGTCAACGGACACTCCCTGTAACTGGTCCTGCAGGACACTGCCGGCAAAAGCAGCACTGAGTCACAAAGAGGCCCTGATTTACTGGAACGCTGACACCTTGAGTGTTCAGAGTCAAACTTACCCTCTCAGAATCACCTGGGTCATTTCCAAATCATCTGTAAAACATCCAAATCAGAACAAATCCACACACCTGCATAAGCAGAACTTTCAGCTATTAGCAAGATAAGCAATTATTTTCATTTTGGTTACCTGAATATTCATAGGAATCCATTAGACCCTGCTGTAACAATAACGAAACTCGTCACCGCCAACGGCACTTTCTTTTTCGCTCTCCATAACCGGCGCGCCAAAAAGTCACGTGTATGTGTTACACTGGGACAGTGTCCGTGCGGAAACACGAATCTGGCTCGGCTTAACCTGACCTATCCTAGCCTATAGAAAGACCACGGTGTAGGAAGGAACGGTGTCCGTGCAGAAACACGAATCTAACCTGCCTTAGCCTAGCCTAGCCTAGCCTATAGAGAGAGGACGGTGTAGGACTTCGGCATATAGGAGGACTCAAATAAACAATTTTACAGAGAAGACAAGCCTCAGCTTCTCTTTTACAGGTTGTTGCTTTCTGTTGATTTAGAGGGAGCAGGAAAAAAGAATAATTTCTGGTAAAAAGAAAATTTGCACCAAAACTGTTTTGGATACGAATTCATTAGTTCAGTTAAACGTATGACTCAAGAGTCTTAAAACAATTAGCTGCTCGATCGAAGTAAGATTATAAGCAGCAAAGTGCAAATTTATTGGCAGAGACCAGCAAATCCGGACGTTTAAAGCGTTACCTCCACAGACGACCGAGAAAGATGGCCGGCGGCACAGCGAAGACCGTTCATGAAATCTTTCAGTCCATGGAGTTCGGACCAGCAGCTCCGAGCAGGGCTGCTGCTCAGGTAAGTGGAGGCCGAGCTGCTCGCTGTGTGTTTCCTGCTGGTGAATTGTGAGCTGCCTGAACATGCAGGGAGTCTTGTGTCCTCCTGTGGGATGGGATGGGATGGGATGGCCTGGCCTTTCACTTCCTTCCAGTCAGCTGAGTGTGCTTCACACCCTGATCAGTGTCAGCTGTGTACAGCACTCTTCCCTGATCGAGTCCCCCGTGGAGCCGCCTGCTTTTCCCATGGCCTTTAGAGCCAGCCAGGGGGTGCCGTGGCAGACGTGCGGGCTCTGCAGGTGACTGTCTTTTCTCTTTCAGGCCTGGCTGGAGTTTCACTCCCGCTCCTTGGGCCTGTTCATCAATGGAGAGTTTGTCCATCCAGCCGGCAGGCAGACCAGCGTGGTGACGGACGCGGCAGGTACCCGACAGCGTGTGGCAGCTGCTTTGGCCTGTCCCTTTCGGCTGTGAGGGGACACGATGCCTTACACACACACACACACACACACACACACACACAACTGGTGGACATTGTAGCACTTTGACCTCTGTGGAGTCCTGACTCTCGCCGCCGGCGCCCTCCCCAGGTCAGAGCGTGTGCAGTGTCGTGTGTGCCTCTGACGATGACCTGTCAGTGTCCGTCACCGCTGCCGCCGTCGCCTTCACCGCTTGGTCTGGGCTGACGGGCCACCAGCGAGCTGGAGTCCTCAGGAGGTATCTGACTCCATCGGGGTTGCAGTGGCCCTGTCTGATGGAGAATCTCTCTGTATGACTGGCACCGTGTGCTGCTTCCAGCCTAGGATGCCAATGCTGGCTTTCTCTAACTATAAACAGTGGATGTCCCACCTGCAGAGATTCGCATCACGAGCACAAACTCCCTGAAGTCATGGGAAATTCAGGCAGCTCAGCGTACTGTGGGAGGAGGCTCGCTCGGCCGTGAAACGTCCCTTTGACTGATACTGCCAGTATGGTGGCTGTATGCTGGGTGCTTTCTGTTTAGGGGGTGACCAAACTGATTACACGTAGAATTAGAGCTGGGCTGTCACTGACTCTGAGGTTCACATCCACGTCACCATTATAATAAATGAATTGTTTTCCGTGTTCTATATTTTTAGAACGTTTACTAATCCCTAAGCAGCTTGGTTTCACTGAAGTGCAGTGGTTGTTCCCAAAGTTCATCTGCATGTTTGGTTCCTCGTTGCTCTGCCTCTCAGGTGGGCTGCTGCCTTGCAGAGACATGGCCAGTGCCTTGCAGAGCTGTGTGAGATGAGCCAGTCTGCCAGCCCAGTAGCAGCACTGGTCAGGTTGGTGCAGTACTATGCTGGCTGGGCTCAGCTGAGAGATGCTCGCCTTCCTGGATGGAGTCCTCGAGGTGTGTATCTATGTGTGACCGTGTGTGTGTGTTTGTGCACCTTTGTGTCTGGGGGTAACACCGGCTTGTCCTGCCCCTCATCCCTCAGGAGTGGTTCTCGTGCTGCTGTCTGATGACTGCTCCCTCTATTCCCTGCTGCTGAAGACCCTGCCTGCTTTATCCATGGGTGAGTGCTGTCAGCCAGCTCTCCTTCCTTAAACTCTTTGCTGGGGGTCGCTGCTGTCCCTGAGTGTCTACAGTAAATGTAACACCTTCAATATGACGGCATGCTCACACGGTTTCTGTGCTCAAGGCAACACAGTGATTTTGAAAGCTGGCACGGGAACAACGACTCCTGCTCTCCTATTGGCCAGCCTTGGAGCAGGAGCGGGACTTCCTGCCGGTGCTCTTAATGTGCTGATGGACCATGGCATGACTCTGGGGGTCAAGTTGGCTCAAAATCACCAAATCAGCTGTGTCACTTACTGTGGGAATGAGAAGGTAAATGTGTTCCATTATTCTACACCCTGGTCTGAGAGATTGTTACATGGGTTTTACTCTTGTTTGTATCAGAATGGATTTGGTTTATCCATATGTACATAACCACATGTGAAGCACGGTATTGAAAGGAATCCTTCCGTCTCCTGTGTTGAGACAGATCTTAACTCTCTTTTATGCCACATCAAGGTGCCGTGAGTGAATTGACATAGAAGGGGTAATCTCCTGCAGCTTTTAGTCACAGGACCGGACGGGACAGGGACGTCCCTAGCAATTGCTCAACTTCCAGCAGATGCCGTTTCAGTCATTTTCCTGCCCAAATGCCAGCTCAGTCACATTGTTATCACCTTAGTGGTTACCAGTCCCCCTCCCCCCCCCCCCCCTCCCCCCCCCCCCCCCCCCCCCCCCCTCCCCCACCCTTT
>JAACJT020000037.1:3891201-3902352 GCA_009936485.2 Gymnarchus niloticus
CACTTTTTTTTACCCTTCTCGTTTCTTTCTCCCCCCCCCCCCCCCCCCCAATGTCTCCAGTAGTCATAATTCACTCATGGTTTCTGTGTTCATGTCATCATCCCAGGACATTGAGGCCCCTTGTGTACCTGCTTTTCTTACCATATCTGACAGGAATGTATCCCAGAACATGAAAGTGCAACCTGTGGTTTCTTGTGAGTCAGTCTGCCCCCTGCTGGTTAGTAATATTATAACCATGGTGGTACTTTATGTTAGGAGTTTATATGATGGACAGCAGAGAGCCACTGTACACCTACAGCAGCCTTGCCAATCTGATGGAGAATCGCTGGACAATCCCAGCAGCACTTGCGGGGTGTCCGCGGCTGGCCCGAGGACCTGTGCGGGGTGTCTGCGGCTGGCTGCTATTTGGTTCTGTTTGCACAGTCGGTGTTAATCTTCTGCAGTGCCCAGATTGCTGCGTTAATGCTTCTCTCTCTCTCTCCCTCCCTCCCTCCTTCACTCTCTCTCTCTCTTTCAGGGAGGACAGACTCTAAGCAGAGAAACAGCGGGCATTAGCACGCCCATCATGCTGTCTCTCCCATTCGGTGCAGTCTGTCCCTTCATCATTTTTGAGTCTGCAGATATTGATAGTGCCGTGGATGGTGTCATAGAAGCGGCCTTCAAAAAGCCGCGAGATGTGAGTATTAGTTCAGCGGACAGTGAACAGCCATCCATCCTACAGGTGCCTTCAGGGGCAGGAGCTCAGGCTGTGTTACTGCAGGAAGAGCACATTCAGCAGGACCGTGTCTTGATGGAGTCTTTGAGGGCCCCGTCTGTGTTTGTGACAGTGCACTGAAGCAGCTTTAGAGTACAGCAACATAATGGCCTTTACCTTATCTCTGTTCCAGTGGCGGTGGGTGCTGTGTGTGCAGGAGTCTGTCTGGGACAGTGTTGCTGTGCGACTGAAAAGTCGAGTGGCGGTGCTGAAGTGTCTCCCCCTTGTGGCAGAGTCTGATAGAGCCGTCGTGGACATTGCTGTACAGGAGGCCCAGCAGCAGGGAGCGACGGTGAGTTGGGGTTTAGAACTCTGTTCCCCCATACAGATGATGCCGTTTAAAATCAGTATGGTAACGTTTATTTAAATGCAGAAACTGCCCATGTTCTGCTGAGAAACCTTTCTGCAGCTGCAACAAATGAAATGCGACTGTCCTGCTTAGGAGTCCTCAGAGAGATGTGCTGTTTCTCCTCAGGTGATTCAGCCGTGCTCTCCTCCGGGCTCTTTACCCCTCTACCCCCCCACCGTGCTCTGGGGGGTTGCTCCCTCGTGTCCTTGTGCCATCTCCCCACCCCCTGGACCCGTCTTGCCTGCCTTGTCCTTCAGGACTGCTGAAGAGGGGGTCACCATTGGTACGTGTGTGATCTTAGCATGCTGGGAATGTGTGGGACGTGTGAATGAGCAGGACCCAGCAGAGCTGCTCATGACTGTCATGTTCTGATTCTCCAGGGAATCACACACCCCATGGACAGGCCGCCTCCGTCTGGACCGAGGATCTGACTCTTGCTCTGGAGACTGCAAAGAGGTCTGGCCTTGACCTGCCTCACTCTGCCAGTGTTCCTGTCTGTCTGACGCCGGTCTGCCTCTCACCGTCACTGTACCCATCAGTTTAATGTGGTTGCTGTTATTTCTGTCTTTCTCCAAGTCTGTCTGTGGGCGCAGTGTGGATCAACTCCCACTCTGTCCTGGATCCATCACTCCCTGTCTCAGGCGCTAAAGAGAGTGGGAACTGTACGGATGGGGGCAGAGAGGTGAGGCACCCTTTCTGCAGCGGAAGTGTCTCTGAGGAAAAGGACGTCATCTAAGTGACGTAGTGTGCTGAGGTGAAAAACCGGAGTTACCGTTGTGTCGTGCACTGGCGAGTAATCAGAACCTTGGTGTGCACCGACTGTGTAGATCTGAGACCTCCATTCTCTATGTACAGTCGCTCAGAACATGTTGGGTTGTCAGATGGGCAGCCAAAAAAAATGAAAACTAATGAGAGAAAGCTGGCTGAGTTTGTTCATGACATCCACATCCATATGACAGATCACAGCGAGACTTTAAAGACTTAGTTTTATTTTTTTATTTTTGTACCGGAAACATTCATGCTGTCTAGGTATCTGCTGTAGAAGTGATGTTAAATCTGAACGGGACTAACCTGCTTCAGTAAACGTTCAGTAACAATTCAATTAGAAATCGCCATTAAACGTGGAGTAAATGACCCACAGTCACCGTTCGCCCCCATGTGTTGGTAGGATAAACTACAGTGTCTTGTGTTTTTCCAGGTATGCTGTTGTTTGTCTTAGACGACAGGTTCTGCAGTGTTTTGACGTTGGCAAGTTCACATGTCTTTTTGAGGGTCTGGCCAGTCTGAGACTACACTCACTAACCTCCCCGATGTCCTCCTGCTATCAGGGTCTCTTCCAGTACCTGCGTGCCAGCCTCTCCCCATCTCTCCCTCCATTCTCCCCTCTCCTTCTGGATTATGCTACGTTCGGATCAGCTGTGTCCGGACCGTCCATACCAACAGAGTACAAATCAGCTGATCTGTCTAAGTGGGTATTAGTCGTCGTGTCTCTCAGGATATGTCACTGCTCTCTCAGAAGCCTAGCCTTCACTTGTCCATGCTCCGTCACAGTCCATTGCGTGGACCTTTGTCTCCATACTACATTTGTCAGGGTACATGTACATTCGCAGTTGGTGGCCACAATATTCCACCGGACCAGCAGAGGGCGCTTGCTGTCCTTGCAGGCTGAATGAAGCTGAAAGAAAGCGGAGCACACAACAACGCCACCAGAGAGATGCGCTTTTTCTTCTGCTTTGTCTTCTTGAGAGACAATTTCTACATCCACACTTCCTCACACAGCTGCTCATCAAAGGCGTCCATGACGAGTACTCTCTTCTTCTACTCCGTCATTGACATCTGTTCTTTGAAGTTTGGTGCTGCCATCTACTGGAAATTCCCAGCAGTGCACTAATCTATTCCTGGCACATGTGCTGGCGTTGTGCAGAATGTCCACTAGATACAGAATTGGGGCCGGACGGACACCCCTGGTCACAAATTGCACCACATGCGCCATGCCTGGACCATGGAAAAGTGAAGTATGAACTGGGCTTGACTGTGTTTTCACTATCTGCTCTTTCTCTCGCTCTCTCTCTCCAGCTGCTGTCACTTACTAGCTCTCTGCTTCTCATAGGGTTCCTCGCTCCTACCTCCAGCTTGTTGGGGGCCGGCTGTGCAAGTCTGACTCAAGCTGCAGTGTACCAGTTCGGACAGTAGGTGGCGAACTGCTAGCTTACTGTCCTGACAGCGGCCATAAGGATGTCCGTGATGCTGTGGAGGCCGCTGTGAAAGTCCAGCCAAGGTAATGAGTGTCACTTCAGTATGTGCTTTTGTAATATGGGGATGACTAAACTACTGGTTGTTGTTGTTGTTGTTGTTGTTGTTATTATTATTATTATTATTATTATTATTTATTAATTTGCACGCCACCTTTCTCTCCTCAGCTGGATGAAAAAAAGTCCAGTCTTCCGCTCTCAGTTGCTCTACTATCTTGCCGAAAGCTTGGAGTCGAAGAGGCGGGATATGGCCATGTCACTCAGTACTCAGACTGGCCTCATATTGGAGAATGCCGAGGTGGAGGTTGACCTTAGTGTCTCCAGACTCTGTGATTGGGCCGCTCTCTGTGACAAGAAACAGGGTGATGTGCAGGTTAGACAGTGTACCCAAACCCAAAACAGCGATGAAATCCATGCGGTATTTGTACAAACGTGTAATGCAGATACCACAAATGTCTCCTTCAGTCTCTTCTCCAGTCTGGCTCCGCCCTGTCATTGTCAGAGCCAATAGGAGTGGTGGGCATGGTGCTTTCTGATTCTAGGCCTCTTCTTTCATTGGTCTCTTTGCTTGGAGCTTGCATTGCTGCTGGCAATACAGCGGTCATAGTGCCAAGTGAAAAGTACCCACTGCCTGCCTTGGAGTTTATACAGGTGGGCACAGCTTTCCACACTCCATGTGTTTATGGATTGGGGGGGGCGCAACATACAGAACCTAACCCTGTTCCCTGGTATTTAGATCCTGCAGGCCTCTGACATTCCTGGGGGTGTGGTCAGCATTCTGACTGGTCGCAGAGACCAGCTGACCCATGCCTTAGCCAATCATAGTGTAATTCAGGCTATATGGTACTGGGGTAGTCAGGAGGTGAGTGCTGATCCACCTTCTTTGTTCTGTGTGACAGCTCTATGGTATGAATGAAAGGTGATCTTTGTTCCTTTGCTCTTCCTGGCCATTAGGGGCGCCAGTACCTTCAGCACACCTGTTCTGGTCCTCTGAAGAGGCTGTGGCTGCATGGTGAGGATAATGAGATGGAGGCAGGCAGTGGAGGAGTGAAGGACTGGACTCATGCCATACTCCTGGAGGAGGTGTGGCTGCATGCCATACGCTGGAAAAGTGTGTGGATCCCCACAGCGTAGGAGGGTGTATCAGCATCCAGCCAGAGGCCAGAGTGACAGGAAGAGGGGTCTGT
This sequence comes from Gymnarchus niloticus, assembly GCA_009936485.2. Taxonomy (NCBI): domain Eukaryota; kingdom Metazoa; phylum Chordata; class Actinopteri; order Osteoglossiformes; family Gymnarchidae; genus Gymnarchus; species Gymnarchus niloticus. The sequence goes on from JAACJT020000037.1 coordinate 3,895,744, forward strand.
GATTACCCTCTAGTCTGTCCCCTACTGCAGTGTCTGCTGCACGTCAAAGGTGTCTTGAATGAATCACTTAACCCACTTAATCATTATTCTGTTTTGATGGCGATTGAAAGGCAGATTAGCATACAGCATTTCAGGTGGTCCAGTGCTCTCACTTCCCCAGGGTCTGCATAGAGGTGAAAGGTCATGACTAGGCTCTGTCGTAGTAGCCTACGTACTGTGGCACAGGGTCTGGGATGCTGCTTAGCATCTTCCTTAGTTAGTTAGCTAGTAAGTATGCACCACTTCTCTGTGGTGGCAGTCAAACCTGTGCCATTCTGCGAAATGCCTTTCAATATAGAATCACCTACATTATGATTGGTATAAATAAATAAAATACAATATTGTGTTTATTCTTGACTGTAGAAAACATGAAAACCACAAAACATGCAAGAGGCAGTCATTTGAAGGGCCGACTGTCCATTTCTAACTCAGTCTTTTTTCTAGCACCTCATTAACCATAAACGTTCCTCTGAGCCTTGTTAAGGTTCCATGGTTGTGTCCTTGTCCGCTTCACCGTGCGTGACTGCACTTGTGGGTTTCCATGGTCACAGGTCATAGTCAAAATGAATCAGCAACACTATGAGCAGCCCTGTGTAGCGGCTGGTGTGAGATGACAGCGTCGCTTCCCAGGAGGACGTGTGACTCTGTCAGATTCCCCATATGAAATGACTCTGCATCTGAAGACAGAGCCTCTGCACCTCCATCCTCTCACTGCTCTGCTTATCTCACTGTTGGCTGTTTGTTCAGCCTTGATCTTTACGCACTGTCACCATTTTTAGGAGATACAGATCGATCTGGTATGAACTGAATTCAAGCCTGGCATTTTTTTAAAGTTCCATTCGATATACACTACCAATCAAGAGTTTTAGCACATGCTATGATTATCTACGTTTTCAATGTTACATACTTTTCACAAAAAATTCTGAACACTCAATATTCATTGCTAAAAAAATAACGTTCATGTTCAGCGTGCTTTGAATACCTTAATTGGCAAGAAAATTGGTCATGTCTTTGGTTCATCAAAGTAGCCTCTTCTAGCAGCTCCAACAGCAGAGCAAATTCGAGGTGTTCTTTCAAGGGACATTGAATATCGCTCTGTAAGTCCATTCTGACACTTCTGGGGCCTGGTTTATGGTTATTACTATTTATTATGGTTTATTACGTGTTATCTTATAGTATTCATAAATCTCCTTTGGGCTGAAGTTGAACTTCGTGGTTTGCAAAGACAAATTACAACATTTACATACACATTATTGAGTGCCTAGCATTTTTTGTGAAAATTATGTGAGTAATATTGTTCATGCAGAAAACTTTTGACTGGTAGTGTATTTTTCTACAGACAACATTTAGTTTTGAAATGAATTATATTTTAGAAGGTTTTGTGAATAATCAGGATTTTCCTGTCAACAACAGCTCCCAGTTTATCCATAGTGTTTTCTTCTTAAGCAAAAACATTCCTCTTCCTTTTTTGGGGACGGGTGTTTGTATAATTTATGACAGTCACTTTATCTACCATTCACTTGGACAGGGCTACGGAGAAAATTTCACATCAGGTGCCCAGATTAATGGTACAACAGTAGGTCCCTAAAACTCCAACCAGCAACCTTAAGATTAGACATCTGCATCCTTAACAGCTAAGCAACCTTGTTGATCCATCGGGAATTCAGCAAGTTGTGACTTTGAAGTGTAAGCAGTCCTGCAGATTGCATATGTAAGCAAACGTTTTCATACTGTACGTGTCAGGCACCAGTTGTGATGTTTGGGGCGACGGGAGCCAGGATGAGAATGAGGGCCTTAAGGCTGCTTTGATAAACAGGTAGGTGAAGATAAGATAGCCGTGACCCACTCAGCAATGCCAAATCTCACGTCGGGAAACTTCGACAACAATATCTCGATTTTTAATATTGAAAATTCGAGTTTAGAGTTCAGTCCAGGCTGCAAATTCCTTATTCACACGCTGAATGACGTGCGCTTGATGTTCGGTGTAGATCTGTGCCATTTATCAGTCCGATAAGCGCCCGCGACAATATCACACCCCATCATCCCAAATAAACCGATTATTTCACAGCATTTATTACATGAGGAGCTCAGTTCATCTTCTCTGCTCGATCATCAGCTCCGCCCCCTGCTGTCACGTGGGCACGCCGCTCTCGTTCCCATGGAGACACGTGACGTTATGGTAAACAGGCGCTATATAAGAACGCAAGCGGGCAGCCTCTCATTAAGAGTTCTCGCTTCAACAGTGATTGAACGGAGCTCTCACGGTACTTCTACCTGATAGGGAATTAAAAGCAACCGGCTGTGGTGATGGAGACCTCCCAGATTCGCCAGAACTATCACCGTGACTGCGAAGCTGCAGTCAACTGCTTGGTGAACACCGAGTTGTCAGCCTCCTATACCTACATGTCTATGGTGAGTTCCTGTTTTTGGTGTCCTTTGTAACTTTCCCTGTATGTTGTGTACTAATTGCTCCCTAGCTAAGTGGCTAGGCTTGTCTTGGTATGTGTACAGAGTAACTCTTGCACTCTATTCTCCAGGCCCACTACTTTTGTAGGGATGATGTTGCCCTCCCTGGCTTCTCGCACTTCTTCAAGGAATGTAGTGAAGAAGAGCGAGAGCATGCAAAGAAGCTCTTGGCCTTCCAGACCAAGAGGGGTGGTCACATCTTCCTGCAGGATGTAAAGGTAGCTGAGCTCTGGCCCAGCTGTGCAGGTGGTGTTTTAGTGGGTCTTACCCCTGAACCTGTTCTCTCCCCTCCCACAGAAGCCAGAGCGGGATGAGTGGGGCACTGGGCTGGAAGCCATGCAGTCTGCCCTGCAGCTGGAGAAAAATGTCAACCAGGCCCTGTTGGATGTACACAAGCTGGCCACTGATAAAGCTGACCCGCATGTAAGTTGTAACCTGTGCTGTTGTGGGTATGAGTTGTGTTTTGAGCAGTAGGCTAATGAATCCCCTCACCCGCAGCTGTGTGACTTTCTGGAGTCTCACTACCTGAATGAGAAAGTGGAGGCCATTAAGAAGCTGGGTGACCACATCAGCAACCTGTCCAAGATGGATGCTGGGAGCAACAGGCTGGCTGAGTACCTGTTTGACAAGCAGACCCTCAAGAGCAGCAGCTGAACTAGATGGCATTCCTATGGTCCTGTTTCATAGTTGTGTGTTCAGTTCTGAACTTGCCCTGTGAGTTTAATGATACCTTGTGCAGTGTGAAGGCTCCATACCTGAGGGTCTTGGAGCTGTTCTCACTAAGCCTTAAGTGTTCAATAAAACTTGATGCATCTGTATGTCTTGGTCTTGTGTGCCATGACCCTGCTGCTCAACCACTGACTCAGTGTGTGTCTCTCCCCCCCCCCCCTTCAGTTGAGAATGACTTGCTTGGTGGGACCAAGGTACTTTATTACCTGTAACTCCAACTGGGTGTTGCTTAATTTCTAATATTAGAAACCCTCCTGTGGCAGGCCAGGTGTAAAGACCTTCAATAACACATCATGCAGTTGAACTTCTGATGTTACCTTACATCAGAGGGTAATGGAATGTGGAGATTAACCGCTTACTCTGAAGGTGAGTTAGAGGACAGATTCAGGGGGCCAGTGGTGCTTGTCTAATCTGAGCTCTATGGTTACTTTTTAGCCTGTGAACCTTAAGTCAATGGTTCCACTCTTTCTGGACAAAATTGTGGCAAATGCATGTTGACAGCAGGAGGGAGATTAAATCAGACACTGGCTTAGTGACTCAAATGGGCTTTGGTGAGAGAGGCCGTTCTGAATTGCACATTAGGGAGGACAAATGCTGAGAGTTATCTGACAGAGCTGTTCACATGAGCTTTAAGAGAGGACATCAATTCTCATCTGGTAAGTCATGCCCATACAATAGGATCGATCGGAGGGTCTTTGTGGTAAGGAGTTGACAATTTGGTTTCACAGCAGAGGGGATTAGTGTGAGTTTCACACTTCAATGTGTTTACACCTTCCATGTTCATAGCAGGCACCCCTGGCTGCTGTCTAAGAGGCAGGGAGGTTGGTGCATGGATGAAGTGATAACAGCCTTGTTTTGTGAGGCCCTTCTTAACCTGTTATCGTCTTTATTTCTGTAGGTTACTGAGAGCTTATTGTCCTCACCGTAGCAGGGCTGTTTTACTAATATTGTATTCCTAGTGGCCTCTTTATCAGGTACTCCTGCCTGTTAATACCGACGGCCTTCTCATCCAGACACTGAATCACACACCTGCAATTTAAAAGATACTTAGTCAAGAGGTGTGGCTAAGCATTAGAACAGCCGAGGCATTTGATCCAAGCGAATTTAAACGTAGTATGATAGTTGGTTCCAGATGCTGGATTCTAAAGTACAGAATGGCTGGAGGTTCTCAACGAGAGGTTTGGCAACCTAAGGTCTAGACTGCAGCAGATGGAAGACTGGGTCCTTTCTGGGACTTCATGCTTTGTTCTTGTTTTTTATGCATTTAAAGGGAGCAAGTAGTCCTGCGTGTCAGTTATCCTGCTGTGCTGTGCCAAAAATGCAAAGTGCACTTGGTTTTCATGTATGCATTTTTTACAAAGTACTGAACATATGCATTATCCCAAAGTCCTTCAGAAGAGACACTCATTCCTTGACTGCAGTAATCTGCTATCACTGTGTTTTGTTGGGGCTGCTCTCTCATCACCCAGCATCCCCAAGAAAATATCTCATTAGGTCAGCAGTGCTGAGTATGTGCTGGCAGGTCAAACAGCTGGTCACCACCGGGGAATTGACAAAGCAGAAAAGTGGATGAAAAGAGCTGATGAGAAGGGTTCAGGTTACAGACACAAGGCGGGATGAGAAGGGGTACGGGAATAGCCTTCTGCAGAGATGAAGGTTCCCAGCAGCTGGGATGGAACCTTTTCACAGAAGGCTGTCAGCAACTGCTGGACTGCATTCTGGACGACCCTACTTTCACACGTGGTTCCTGAAATGTGTGCAGACCCCTGCTGCCTACCTGCCAGCCAGCTATGGTAAACCCCCATTTCCACTGGGTTGTGTTCTGCTTGTCTGTGCACCATTGTGACCAGGCTGAGAAAAAGGGACAAACTGTCCCCTATTTTGCCAAAGCTTTAGGATTTTGCGATTAAGTTCTGCATTTAATCTTCTTACATGTTTAGCTCCCAGCAAGGCAGGTTGTCATAGGATTATGGTCCGCCATGTTGGATGAACTGCGTGGAGTTTCTCAGGAATTCCACCCCCACCCTACCTTCAGTGTGCTCTCATCCAATCAGAGATGCAGACAGGACAGGGGTTGCATTAATCTAAATGTATTCATTCATCTGTTTTCTAAAATCACTTATCCATGCTGGGTCAGGGTCACAGTGTGCATGAAGCCCACACATGGGAACATACTGGATTCCATGCCATCACAGGCACAGCACGAATGCATGCAATTGACATACGTGTCGTCCGTTTTTCTGCCGATTTGCTCCTGGATGTTGTGCAGAGTCTACTTCTGAGACCTGATGTAGAGCTGATCTGTTTTTATAACAAGCACATTTCCTTCAAAAACCACCAGAGAGCGCGGGAAGGTATTCAGGTGTAACAAAGATAGCAGAGTGCTGTTTAAAAGGGAATGCAAGAAAAAAACGGGGAAAAAGAGAAGCAGCTGATTGGATGAACCTGTTATGACGTGTGACTTGTCTTAGCCAATTATATACGTTGAGAGATTGCAGTCTTTGGATATTCACAGCCTTTATGAAGAGATACACATCATATTACCATCGGGCACATTGTGACCAGTCCTCATACACTCGCTGATCTGCAAAGTGGACTTCAGTGATGTCCTTCTCTACACTGTTGATGTTTTGTTGTTCCGCAGCAGAGCAGCAATGCAATTTGCTACAGCGAGTGTCCTTCCCTGGATACACCGAGAGGCGGACTCAGAACCCGAGCCGGAACACAAGCAGGAAGTGGCCCCCCCAGAACACCATGCCGGCCACAACTTTGGCCATATGAAGAACAAGTTCACGAATGAACTGGGCCACCTGCCAAGTGGGTGGTCATTCCTCTGCAAGTGGCCCAGCTTTGAGCTTTGAGAGTTACGGGTATCAGAGGTTGCAGCGGTCCCTCACCTCAGTGTTAATTGGGATATAAACTTGCCTGTTATTGACCAGAAAGCTAAGCTTCAGGGTACCTAGGATTACTGTGCCATTACAAACATCACCTGCTTTAATGAAACAGACACCAGTAATCAGAGAGAATGATGGCACAGCTCCAGGACAAAGAGTGTACAAGGCTGAGTTCTCCTGTTGCTCATAAATACCTGATGGAGAACTCAGTGGGGTGGAAGTCCTCCTACTGAGGAACTGCTGCGACAGAGGTGACGTGTGAGAGTGTAAGGAGGTCACAGCACTTGCTAAGTTAAATGGGGGAGAAAAACATAAGGAAGAAAAACAAGGAGGAGATCAGGGACATTGAGTGAAGAAAAGGGTGGGGACGGTAGGTCAGACTGACTGAAGAAAAGGGAGGGGAAAGTAGGTCAGATTGACTGGAGAAGAGGGTGGTGACAGTAGGTCAGATTGACTGGAGAAGAGGGTGGTGACAGTAGGT
>JAACJT020000037.1:3906982-3929830 GCA_009936485.2 Gymnarchus niloticus
ATGGACAATGATGGAAAAAAAGGTTACAAAGTTTGCAGACTCAAGAACTATCTCATATTGAACCAAGGTGAGTCAAGGCGGAACTATCTCATATTGAACCAAGGTGAGTCAAGGCGGAACTATCTCATATTGAACCAAGGTGAGTCAAGACGGAACTATCTCATATTGAACCAAGGTGAGTCAAGACGGAACTATCTCATATTGAACCAAGGTGAGTCAAGACGGAACTATCTCATATTGAACCAAGGTGAGTCAAGACTGAACTAGCTCATATTAAGCCAAGGTGAGTCAAGACTGAGTACAGATTGTAGTGCAAGGGGAGCTTACACAAGTAATACAAGACACAGGTGAAAACAATGAAACTGGGGGGAACAGAACAAAAGAATGAGCTGGTCAGACCTGATAGTTTGGAAATCTAGGGAATCTCCACAAGAAATCAAGATGCCCCAACTTCTGCCCTCTGGTGGACACCCAAAGAATTGCCTGAGCTGTGAAAGGAAGATAAAACTTAAAACTTGAAAACATGAAATTTGTCACATACCCGCCTATACAAGTACAAGCACATGATTTTAATGAAGATATAACAATAATCAGACATTACTCCACACTACTGTGTTCACTATGCTCAGTCCCTTTATGGGTGTCCAATAAAACACTTTTTGTGTTTGAATGTTGTATTTCAATTGGACTTAACCACCTTGTGGAAAGAGGGCAGGGTCAGATATCTATAATTGTTCATAGAGCTTTGTTCCATATGTACCATGATCTCAGTATCTGTTTGTACTCATGTGTACACTAAGGCTTTTCAAAATGCGTGAACTGTGGTTAAAGACCGATCCACACAACATCTTTCTCTTATCAGAATCAGAATCAGATTTATTGGCCAAGTATGTTGACACATACAAGGAATTTGTTTCCGGCTGTTGGTGTCTCTCAAGTAACACAGAAAGTATACAGGCAATAAACATCTTATTTACAAACAATATACAACACACAAGCAAAATACAGATAAAATGGAAGACAAATAACATACATAAGGTACAGTTAGACAGTGCAAACAACATTAATGAGCATTGTGTATGGGAACAGAATCATGGCATTGACGTCTGAGGATACATATTAAGGAAACCACATTCACCTCAAGATGGGCGTCCACTAAGCCCAAAAGCCTTCAGTGTCAAAAAACTATCTGTCTGACCAAAATAAGGCACAGGAGTCATGAATCCCATTGAATCATTGGGGCTGGTCACAGTATTCAGCCTATCTGCTCTACCATACTTTATTGTGTGGGTACCTGCCAGGCCAGGAAGAGGCACGCATACACTAGTCAGATCAAATAAGCTCAAAACAGCATTATTACAGAGCTAGGAGTTGTCCTTCTGTATCTATATTTCATTATGTCTTTATACAGCATGCTGTCTTTTCATGGAAAACTGAAACAGTGAGAGATTAATCCAAGTATTACGAACTATAAGCCAGTTCCATTCCAGCTCAATACTGAAACTTAATGTATCTCGTATGATAAGAGTTCCAGGAAATATTTGTAACCAACTTAGAACATGAAATGATCCAACCCAGGGCTTTGCAACTTTATCTGTCTGCTTTGATGTGGACATAACTGTTTGGGTACCCCAGTTCTGGATGATCAATAAACCTCTTCCATCAGCCATCTGTGAATAAAGTTGAAAGACTGACAAACATAATTCCAGGTATGAGGACAATTAGCTTTTTACACATAAATGGATCCTCATCAATCTGATTTCAAAACTAGATGGTCCACCAAAACTGCCCCCCTAACTGTTGTGGATGCCCTGCAATCTACAAGAGGTATATCTAGGTTGTAGGTTTTCATCCTACTAAACTCAACTCCAGCCTCCGACATGGTCAACCATCAGATCTGCCTTAGTCACCTTTAGACGAGAGAGCTTCTTGTCAAATGATCAGAAAATGCAGAAGCTGTATGCATGTTAGTGTGTGACATGAGTTTGTACTTCCTTGGTAGCAGCTCTTGGATCTCCTCAGGTTGTAGTAATCACACACACAAAGCAGGAGTGGCTTGATTTTGTTCACACTATTTGCTCCTAGTAAGAATTCTTGCTAACACTGTGAGATGTTTAATGTGCATACTTCCTGACAGTAGAACATTACAGTAATCTAACCTGACAGTAGCATGAATAGATTTCTAAGTAAGTTGAATAGTCAGAAATCACCTGAGCTTGGCGATGTTTTGTGACTGTAAGAAACACCTTCGATACCTCGTCGACATGAGATCTAAACATAGGCTTGTGTCTAAAATGATGCCCAGATCGTGTGCTAAACTGCTATGGTGAAAGTTTGCTATACTGAAGTCGTAGGTCTTCAGTCACAATTTAAAGACTGTGACTGACTTGACATCCTGTATCCAACTTTAGCATTGACAGGCGTTTGTTTGTATTTATGGGATAAGAATGATACCTGAATTCTGTAATTTAAGAGAACAGCTGGAGTACAGACATTAATCAGCTCGATAAAGTGGGCAGCTGCTAAACCTTTAAGTGCGTTATAGGTAAGAAGAAGAAAACTGAATTCAGTCATGTTCCTGACCAGACGTCAGTGGAGATCAATGAACATATGGTCATACTTTCTGCTCCTAGTAACAATTCTAGCTTCTGAATTTTGAATACACTGTAATATCTTTAATTTGTGGTGCATACATCCTGACAGTAAAAATCTAGCAAACAATACCCAAAAGCACACATTAGAGTCTCAGTATCTTCAAGAGTGAGAAATGGTGTCAGCTTGGCAATGTTCCACACCTGTAAGAATCATGCTGTCCAGACCGTGTCAACATGAGATTTGAACGAGAGGCTGGGGTTCAACATGATGCTCACATTACATCTCAGAGTTGAGTGCTGAAATGACAGGACAATCTGTACTTTAGCCTCCGAACCAACGAAACTCAGTTGAGTGTTTGCCTTGTCAGTGAGAATGGAAACCTGCTGGCTGGTGCTATTACGGCTGTACAGCTGTTAGCTAAGTGGTACTGTCGACTGAAGTGGAACTGCTTATAAGGCTAGAAGGAGGCCACGCTTGCTGCCCACCTGCCTCGTCAGAGTTGGGGTGGAGAGCTGTAACATTATTCATAATATTACCAGAAGACATCTCTTCTGGTAGGAGATGGACCTGTGATGATTGTACAGACAGGACCCAAGTGCAGAGTGGGGCTCTCTAATTGTGGTCAAAACCAGAACAGACAGGATTTCCAATGCCAATGGGGTATCCAAAAATGTGGTCGAGGTCACAGGCAAAATGGTCAATATCTAAAGCAGGTCAATAAGAACAGCAAACAAATCCAGATTGTCAGGCAAAAACAGATAACAAAAAGAGAACAGGGAAGGTCATACACAGGTAACTCAGGTAAGACCACAAACACTCAGCATGGTCTTGGGGTACTCAATACCTCACACAGGGGTTCAGGTCTGAGGGTAATTTATAAGGATGACTAGATTTACAGCAGGCAATTTCAATACTCAGGGGATGAGAAACGTTGGCATGTTGGGCGTGGCTAATCAAACCGGTTTAGCTGGCGTGGCTGGCTGGGTGTGGGTGTGACGGACCCAACAGTGAAATTTGGAGGGAGCAGCGACTCCCCCATTCCTGACTGCATGGCTGCCATAATGGAAATTTAAATAGATTAATTCCAAACAGGTCTTATGAAGATTAGTATAAACAGGTACACAGACACAACATACGGAGGTGACGGATCACAGTCGAAGAAAGTTAACCTCCACATACGAGTATACTTAAGTTCGTGTTCAGTGGTTTCCATGTACAGTAACATGACCAGCTGAGCTGATAGAGATACTGTGAATGGAGAAACTGAAGGTGCATAGTTCAGTTTGCTAATAGAATGGAGGGAGAGAGATGAGGAGAGAGCAACAGGGAGAAAAAGAAGAAGGAGAGGGAGACAGCAACAGGGTTAAATACAAGGAGAGAGAGGGAGAGAGACATGCATAGAGAATGAGAGGCTGAGTGAGGGAGGGAGAGCAACAGAAATAGAGTGAGACAGGCTGGGGGAATAATTTCAGTAGGGCACTGAGAGGCTGTGTCTATGTACTAAGGAACAGAGTAGAAATCTTTCTGGCTTTGGATAGAAAGTCAATCTGACAGACTGGTCAAAGCCCTTGGGCTTCTAAGAACAACAGAACCATGTGGAGATGATATCATGGCTTAAGCAAAGACCTGCTGGATCAAGGCTTCTGGAAGGAAAAGATGGCTTTGTTCCACCTGATCTCTGTGGATCATTTTCCTTTTGATAATCAGAATATTGAGTGAAGGGGAGGTATACAGAAACTCACCACAGAGAAGACAAAATCAACCTCTGCTCAGACAGAGATGAAGAACCTCAAGGGGTTACCAGGCTTCTGGTTTAGATGGATGGACTGGTTCCTCTCATAGGTTTTGGATGAGGCAATACCGTGTTTGGGCTAGGTGGGTGGACAGTGTGCTGGAGTGTCATTTTGTTGGTCCAGTGTGTGTACCTCAGGTAAGCAGGAATATAGTTTGAAATGTTTAGTACAGTCTTCCACTGCTGATAATACCAACGTAAATATGACTGCTGGTGCCTGCCCATTTGCTCTGTACCCCTTTGGACAAGAGTGACTCTGGTACTGAGGCTGGCTTCCTAGTACCTGCCATGTATCTGCTGCCATTCTGTGCTCACCTGCAGGAACTCACATTTGGCCAGGAGCTCCTGTGCCTGACAGGCTGAGGGTCCAGACAGCATGGTCCTGGCTGAGCTACAACTGGCCCCTATCTCCACACAGGCAGGCTTCTTACTCCCATTAACATTTCTATGTCACCACAGTTACAGGCAAGTTCTACTCATCCTTTGGTTTACTTTACGCCTTTTTTCTTGATCTTAGAATAAAAACTTTAAAATCATCCAGAAAAGGTAATTATTTTTATTATGTTAATGACACATTTATAATTATTTAGGGGATGTAAGCAGTTGCAGTATCTATGGTTATATAAATATTTTTACTGACTGGTATTTCTGGAAACCATAAATCTGTTTTTGTTAGTGAGTATACACTACCAGTCAAAAGTTCTGGCACACACTAAGATCTTCTACATTGTCAATGTTACATAATTTTCACAGAAAATTCTAGGCACTCAATAGCGTGTATGTAAATGTTGTAATTTGTCTTTGCAAACCACGAAGTTCAACTCCAGCCCAAAGGAGATTTATGAATACTATAAGATAACACGTAATAAACCATAATAAACAGTAATAACCATAAACCAGGCCCCAGGAGTGTCAGAATGGACTTACAGAGCGATATTCAATGTCCCTTGAAAGAACACCTCGAATTTGCTCTGCTGTTGGAGCTGCTAGAAGAGGCTACTTTGATGAACCAAAGACATGACCAATTTTCTTGCTAATTAAGGTATTCAAAGGATGCTGAATGTGAATGTATAATTTTTTAGCATTTTGCATGACTATTGAGTGCCTAGAATTTTTCGTAAAAATTATCTGAGTAACATTGAAAACGTAGAAAATCTTAGTGCGTGGAAAAACTTTTGACTGGTAGGGTACTTTAGCTAAGAGACTCCTGAAGTGTCCCTCAAGTATTGACTGTGAGATGTGGTGTTGAGAACTGAGCCCTGGATCTGTGTATACACTGTATCCATGTACCGTCCCTCCTGTACATGACTGGTCCTGATTTAACTGTAAGGACAATGGAGTGTGATCAGAAATACATTAAAAAGGAGCTGATAAGGAGCTGTTGGTGCTGAACAGCAAGCCTCTCTTCCTCTACCGTGAAAGAACACCTAACAGCAGCCCTTAAATATATTTGGATAAGAACAAGTTGGTGGACCAAAGTGAGCCCAGTGGTCATGGTGGCTCGTTGGAGGATTCATGGGGGGCATTCAGGGCTTTAGAAATCACCCTATCACATCTCTATTCCCAGGCATAGTGATGGGGGAAACTATTCTTAGTGCAGCCCCCTCTTCCTCTATATATTAGCCAGGATAATGCAGATGTAGTCCAATGTCTGAATCGCGGCCTAAAACGAGGATTCGGTTTTCAAGGTATTGTTATAGTGCCTTTCACAAAACAGTGAAACAGTCGGTCCCAAGGCACTTAACAGAAGCGTGTGATAATTACAATGTATATTGAAGAAAATGAAAAGGCTTCACAGGCTTGAAAAATGCCCCAAATTCAGGGTTTAACCACAATTTCTAAGTATATAGTTAGCGTTGAGGACCAGACTTCAGGACTCAATTCACACTCAGGTCAGTTTCAGCTTTAGAGGAAAGGGCCTCAGGATTTGAATTCAAGGTTTGACTTCAGGGCTGAAGTACTAATTCAGAACAATAGTATTGCTTGATTGAAAAATCCTGTCTGCTACATCACCTGCATGGAAACAGTACGTAAAGTAGTCTAAAAGGGCTCGACAAAATCTTTCCAGTGAATGGGAAGTTTGTGTCCAACATCGTCTGCTACGTTGCAGCACATTTTAACGGCATTATAATAAAGAGTTTACGGTCGTATTATCAGGTACATCGGAAATGTGTTACAGTGGACTGAAATCAGTGCACTTTTTCTCTTGACCCTTCTGGTTTACAACAAGTATGGTGAAAATCCAACCAATAGGCTCTACAAATACAGCAAATTGAAAAAATAGACTAGGGTCATCCAAAGGTGCGAGAGATGCAGAACACACCCACCAATGAGGCTTTTTTCATCTTCATGATTTATGGATGTTTAATTAGGGTTTATAACAACCACAAATCAGGACAGATGTTGTGGAGGAAGTAAGGTCGAACTTGAAACTTTTCAAAGAAGTTATTCATACGCTATTTATACTGTGCCCCAAGTCAGTAATGTGCCGTATGCTCCTTTCACTCAGTAACACACGTTACAGGCTCCTCCCACTCAGTAATGAGTTACAAGCTCCTCCCACTTAGTGACACGAGATACACGCTCCTCCTATTCAGTTCCATGACCTACTTCCTTCTATATGCCCCTCCTACCTAGAAAAATGTGCTGCTTGCTCTTTCCACCCAGTTACAGCTCATAATAAATCTGTGTACTAACCATACAAAGAGCTCCCCCCAGCTCATTAAAATACTGAAAACACTCATACGTTTCATTGTGGATTGCGCTCTGCTGTCCATGAGCAGTCAGGTTACTAGGTGACCGCTGTTACATTAGGACCTGCTCCATTAAAGCTGTTCATTTAGGCTAACTGCTGCAAGCTAAGGCAGCAGAATGTGCAACCGCCACAAATCACTAATGGTTTAGCAAGCAAAAAAGGCAGCCCTGTAATGAACAATAGTACACTCAGAGTTTATACTTACATTTCATTCATTTAGAGGATGCTTTTGTCCACAATGAGGCAGATAGAACACAAGCATACAACTTCTTAAGGAGCTGCCTAAGGCTCAGCTAGGCTGAGCTTCCAATGTGGGACCAACAAGCCAAGGTTAGCATGGATTAACAGCCATGCTGGAGCACGGTGGTCCTGATTCGATTTACATACGCATGCCTGGGAAAGGTGAGGTGGGAGAACCATCCAGAAATCTGCATGACGGTCATGTCTATTGAAGTACACTGCATTACATAATTTAGGAGTGGTTTTTCAGAACTACTTGTTTACTGTGTTACTGTTGGATTGAATGTTTGGGTTTCCATAAACTTATTAATATTAATGGCCCATGAACAGGATGACCTAATATTAAGTTCAGTGGTTCACACTGTTTCCTCACATCTCCTGGGTTGGGGGTTTGAATTCTGCTTCTTGCTCTGGTGAACATGAAGTTTGTACGTTCTCCCCATGCTTCGCTGGTTTCCTGCCGCAGTCCAAAGACATGCATTGTAGGCTAATTGGCTAGTGTAGGCACCCATCCAGGGTGTTCCCCGCCTTGTATCCAAGGGTACCTGGGATAGGCTCTAGGCCCCCCCCATGTCCCTGAACAGGATTAGGCTGTTTCCCTTTTGTATGGTCTTCTGTACAGCAGATTCTATGAAAGGAACACTTTCATCCTACTCAATCCCAGTCTCAAAACAGTATGAGTCCACCATGGATTTCAAGGTCTGGCAGAACCATTCTGATATTCACCACCTGAGTTACAAGTTTTGACATAAATAGTAAACACAATAGTCAGCAAATACCCATTTCCAAATTAAGATTAGGGAAATGGGCTTACAAAATTTACTACAATATGCTCAGAAGACATTCTTGACGAATTATTTATCCAAAATGAAAGATGGAGAAGCACCAGTGTTCCAAATTGTGGTGACAGGTTGACATTGACTGTTCTCCCCCAATAAGTGAACCCAAATCCTGCCTGAGAAGCAGTGCAGTGACACAGGTGTGCTGTTCTCATCCGAATTTCTCTGTTGTGCTTTGAAATCAGCTATTAAAATGCCAGGTTGACAAGAGATACACTGGTGGGTTGTGCCTTCCAGGGGACAGTGGAAATAACAGTCTTTACTGATCTTAAAGTGAGAGGTATTTTTAGTAGAGAGTTCAGTGAACACGGAGATTTGAGCAGGGGTAGAGGTGAAAAAGCAAGATCTAATTAAACAATACTAAGTAAAGACTTCTATGCTTATCTCGAAGACAACCCACAACAAGTGTAAGAACCCAGTGAAAGGACCAGCATCCCCTACAATCTGCTGTATACAAGGGAAACCACTAATGCAATAGTAAGTAGGTAGACAGGCTGACTACCTGACAGTTTCTTGAAGAGGAGGACCTCCCCCATCTGTTGGTCAGCATACTTTTCTCTTCACTCCTCTAGTGCCACCCTCTGGAGTGGAGCGATTGTCAGTCATCCAGTAAATCACCACACGTCTACAGAAAGCTGAGTCAAAGATGAGGAATTACCATGTATTAGAGTAAACGTCTACTAGGTCACAACAATAAACACCGTAATCTGTTACAGGACCCAGTCAGTGCCAAAGGGCTGCACAGTCTGTCAGGACACGGCTTCACACAGTTCACTCTGTTTTACAAAGAACACTATAAGTACTCGTTTACTGCTTCTACCATACCTAGCAGAATAACTACTCATTTCTAATAACACTTGACTTCCTTCCTTCCTTCTCTCAGCCCTCACTGATACCCTACACCCAAATAATACAGAAGAGTAACTAGCCAATTAAGAATGAGGTAAATACAGATGATGTTTGCTTGATTAAAATGTACAAATTCACTGATCAGGTGATCGTGGTACTCTCTCTTTGCTTAGGTTGATAGACTGGCTTCTGAAAAGTTGTCACTTTTACCCAATTCAATTGTACAAAACAGGATGCACACATCAAATCTCCTGTGTCTTTTCAGAAAGAATAGCCTGCTTTAAATGATCATTTATTTATCATTATGGCCTCTCCCAAAGATACGTGTACAGGGCTGTGCAGGGTGGTCATGGCCCACTAGTGAGAAGTAGCCCAGTGCTTCAGAAACACTTCAATGACTCTGATCCTCCACTAATCCACTCAGGACGGTGGATGTATCACTAAGTGCTAGTTTGAGCTCACATAACTGACAGCCATTTGTTTTCCTCCATCCAGTGGGGTGGGACAGAGGTTTCTGGATGCGACCCTGTGACCCGTCGTCTCTATGGAAGCTCTGCAGATTGTCTGGTGAAGCTACAGGAGTGCAGGTGTAATTATGAGCATGGGCAAGGTTGGGTGCTGCAGCATGGCCTCATCGCAGGAGGAGGGCCTGCAGCTCACCTGTGTGCCGGGGGTCAACGGCTTCGGCAATGGCAAGGCCCACCCGCGGCGGAAGTGCCACAGTCGCTTTGTCAGCAAGACCGGGCAGTGCAATGTCCAGTTTGTCCACATGGAGCACAAGTCTCAGCGCTACATGGCTGACATGTTCACCACCTGTGTGGACATTCGCTGGCGCTACATCCTGGTGCTCTTTTCTATGGTGTTTATATCGTCGTGGCTGACTTTCGGTCTGGCCTACTGGCTGATCGCACTGCTGCATGGGGACTTGGAGAGTCACGACCAGGATGACAGCTTTACACCCTGTGTGCTGCATGTCACCAGCTTTATGGGCGCCTTCCTGTTCTCCATCGAGACACAGACCACCATCGGCTACGGCTTCCGCTGTGTCACCGAGGAGTGCCCCATTGCCATGTTCATGGTCATTTCCCAGTTTATTGTGGGCTGCATCATCGACTGCTTTATGATCGGTGCCATCATGGTGAAAATTGCCCGGCCCAAACAGCGGACTGAGACGCTACTGTTCAGCCACAACGCTGTGATCTCCATGCGAGACGGAAAGCTGTATCTGATGTGGCGAGTGGGGAACCTGCGGTACAGCCACATTGTGGAAGCCCATGTGCGAGCCCAGCTCATCAAGCCACGCATCACCCCAGAGGGTGAATACATCCCCTTGGACCAAATTGACCTCAACGTGGGCTATGACAAGGGCACCGATCGAATTTTCCTAGTCTCGCCCATTACCATTCTGCACGAGATCGACGAAGAGAGTCCCCTATTTGGCATCAGCAAGCAGGAGCTGGAGATGGCCGACTTTGAGATTGTGGTCATCCTGGAGGGTATGGTGGAGGCCACAGCCATGACAGCACAGGCTCGCAGCTCCTATCTGTCCTCAGAAATTCTGTGGGGCCACCGGTTTGAGCCAGTGCTGTTTGAGGATCAGAACCAGTACAAAGTGGACTACTCCCGTTTTCATAAAACCTATGAGGTGTCCGCTACTCCAAGGTGCAGTGCCAAGGACATGGCGGAGAACAAGGCCCTTGCAAGCGAGGCCGACTCTATCTGTTACAAGGATGAGCTGGCCTTCATGAGTAAGGATGAGGATGAGGATGAGGACAGCGACAGACCCTCCGAGCAGCTGAGCCCCGGCTGCAGCAGCAGATACGATTACGAGAGGCTTCAGCTGACTCTGGGACTGGACCAGAGGTCGTACCTTAGGGAGTCTGAGATATAAGCCGACTCTTGACATGATGGCAGCTTTAAAGCATAAATCCTTTAGGTTGTTATTCCAGGACAACCTGTAGAACAATACAAGTACAACTGGTCACCTAAGCCAGTGTAACACAAGTGCACAGTTGGAGAGACAGGAAGTGACACATACAAAAAATGAATGCAACTTCCTATAAATACATTTCGTGATAATTTTTCTGTATAGAAAGAAGTGCTAACAGTTATACAAGGTTATAAGTAGGGGTCCATAAAGCAAAGGAGTTAAGTCTTCAGTAAGATCCATGGTAATGCCGCATAAGACCCCCCAATGTCCTGTAGATTGTTAGCTATGTTATGTGATGGACTGCTGACCTAGATGGTTAGGTTAGTTATGGGATGTACACTGCTCTCTACATGGTTAGGTTTATTAGGCAGTGGACCACTGACTTGTGGCTCTAGTTCAAAGGTCCAACTTATCGATTATTGGTTACTTTCACAGCAAAGCTGCAGACACTGGAAGCATGCACTCTGCAATACTCTGATGGCACTACCTGTAATAATGTAAAAGGTGAATGTGACGTGTCTGCCAGGTCCTGAAGGTCACACCTCGGAGCCCAAGCCATTTCCTGACAGGGGCCTACTGGTCTCTTTAGTGTTATATTTTTATAGAAGTCAGCATTTATCTTCCTGATATATAGTCATTATATACAAGAAGGCAATTTTTTCAGTAAAGTATTGATTATACATGAATGCCATGTGTCTCTGCTATTCTGATGGTGAAGACTGAGAAAGGAAGACTGGTGCCTCACACCTGCTGTGTGTGTGTGTAGTTCTCTGGTTTCCTTCAGTTAGATGAATTATCCAAATTGCCGATACAGTATGTGATGGTGCCCTATGATGGAACCCTGCCATAGACTCAAGGCCATCCTGTACTGGATGAGTGTTTGAAAGGAATTACTGACAGAGTTTTGCAGAAAAACAGAGGCGAATGAAAGCACTTTTTTTTTTTTTTACACATGCTACGCTTTTCTCCTTTTAACAGATGTTTCTTCATTTTCAAACCACGATCATCAAGCAGATAAAAAACACGAGTGGATTTTTGGTTATCTCTAAGAGAGCTAAATATTCAGAACTGAAACATACAGTATGAGATGGTGGGGAAGACTGAAATCACAGGGCCCAACAGCAGCATGACTGGGACACAAACATGCCTTAGACTGGGAAATAGGGAAGTACAGTGTTATGGGAATGCAGGACCCATCAAAGCATATTTTAACCTACCCAGACAGCTTAGTTAAGCAGGCTGTGGAGATGTGCAGCTGAGCAAAACACAGTGCTGGGGGTAAGGTCACAGAATCAGCCACACAGACGTGCGTCACATCATGGCAGGACTCAAAAGTCAAATATCTCACCTTTCAGAGGCTGCCTTTTCTTATGCAGATGTTCTAGTTATTAACAGCATAAAGGCGTAAATACAAGATTCAGTGAACAGTTAACTGTAAATTTGGGAGTCCACCTTCATGTCACATAACAATACCAGTTTTCACCCTGCAGATCATCAGGTTTCCTCTCTTCCCACCATGTGTTTCTGTAGTACATCATGTATGTCTGTGTGTCATAACACACCCACACAACATACAGGTAGTATCAGATTTGTGAAGAACATATCGGACACCAGTTCTCTATTGAAGTATAATGCAGGAAGCTGGCAATGTTAAATCAATCAGACTCAATGTACAGCAAACACTCAAGAACTGCAGTCATGGCCAAGTGGAGAGAAATAAATTTGCAAAAGCTTTGATATTTAAATAAAAAGAACTCAGACTAACAGACTGCAATATAGAGCTGAAAATGCAGGAATGTCTGAGTATTTAGAAGAGGTGTGCAGGATGTTCATGTTTTTTTGCTACATTGACACAGCAGAGTTACTTGGTTTTTCTCAAAGGGTTACAGAGACAAACTCATGGAACGTAAACAAAGGAGACAGACAGATGGCCAGCTGTATGAGGTTAGTCCATTCAGGTGGACGGCTGGGGGCAAATGGACCATTGGCCACACATCACCCGAATTTCCTCTGTATTTATAAACACGCCTCATGCTCAGTCTGTTCCACCGTGGCTGAGTCCATGTGCTGACTTTAGACATCATTTGAAGATACCAAATATGGAATTTAGACGCTCTTTGATGAACCCACATTTTGAACTGAGGCACTCTTGGCCTTGAGTCTGGTTGCTCCAAAGGTTTCTTCCTCCTGAGGGAGTTTTTCCTTGCCACCGTCGCCTTTGGCTTACTCTCTGGGGACCCTGGGCCCGGGACTACGTAAAGCGCTTTGTGACAGTGCTTCTTGTTAAAGGCGCTATATAAATAAAATTGAATTAAAACATACAAGCATAAAAATTAAATTACAGAGCAATTGCTCCATTGATATTAGACAATTAGACACTACTCTGCTTTCAAACAACCATGATTGTTTCTAGTTCCTGTTCATTCAATGAAATGAAAAAAAAAAAAGAAAATCCTGAGGTTAAACTGTACCCACTGCCCTCACACCTCAAGTTAATGTCACCATTGCCAGTCAATCTAAATGTTGGCAAATACGTGTAACAAGCTTTAACAGGGTTCTTTAAATCAGCTATGCACTGTGATGTGGCATTAAGTAGCAGATTAAGGAAACTATTGATACTGTCAATACAAATTAATGTAACTCACTAATCCCAAGCTTTACGTATACTTTTAAAAAAATATATATACATGTTTAATACTGGCTTCTGATGCTTCATAGCCAACCTTCGTGAAACACTGCAAGTAAAAACCTGTGACCCAGACAATTAGCAGCTCTATTAATAGCCAGTCTAGGTAAATGATAGATACTTTATTAATGTGTGGGCTTGTCAATCATATTGAGCACATAACCGTATCCAGGGAAGCTGTCAGATATAACACACCAACAGACTCATAGGGGATGGTTTACATTGTGTGTGGGGGACCCCCTGTAAGTCTTTAAAATATGGAAATTTGGCCACATGAACTGGCAAAATATATTAATCTATTATATTAAGCTATTATATTAAGCTATTATATTAAGCTATTATAGAACTTTACATGCTTTTGAATTCCACATTATGTTCCTGTGATTTTCAGTTTTAGAATGGAGTTAATTATTAATTGCATTAAAATGTCAGTTTCCTCCAGGCACTCCGGTTTCCTCCCACAGCCTAAAGACTTTTGTTGTAGGCTAATTAGTGTTTCTAAATTGAACATAGTGTGTGATTGGGTGTGTGTGTCTGTGACTGTGCCTTGTGATGGGTAAGCACCCCACCCAGTGTGTCCCCTGCCTTGTGGCCCAAAGCTGCCTGAAATACACTCCAGGTTCCCCCAAGATCCCGAATATGATTATGCAGCTTAGAAAATGGATAGATGTGTGGAAAAAGACAAAGAGCTATGTGTCTTTAGACTCACGTACCAGTCCTCGATCAGCTGAGTCTTTCAGCATATGGACAGGCCTTCCCTCGCAGAGAAGCTCTCATAGCTGCTAATTTGGCTCAGTCCTGTCTCCCACAGTAGCCAAAATTCACCTACACTGAACTCATGTTGTATAACCTTAAAGGCCTGGATACACCTTCTCTACTCTGGGAAAAACAACATGAGGTCTGATAACCAGTTTCTTCATCCCTCCAGTCTGTCTCCTCAATCTGTCTCCCTCCATAGCCTCCACGTCCTCCTCCGCCTAAATAATATCCCCTCCTACAGCCACACCCATCTGACCACCCAAAGATGAGCTCTGGACCACAGATAAAAATAAGGAAGGGCCAGAGGAGACCATGTGTCGGAACCGCACAAGAGCAGGAAGGTCACCCAAGCTGAAGATGGAGGGGGAACAGCACTAGAAACATACTTAATATACCTTATGTCATTCTTCATAATATTTAAGGAGATTAATTTTAAATCATCATTAACACTGTTACCTGACATCCTGTACCTTGATGCTTACACATTACTCAGCCTTTCACCTACTTTCCCTATAAATATGGGACCAGCTCTAGCCTGAACCCTGCACGCTCCCTGACTCTAGAACCACCCCTGGGTCCAAGTCCAGCTGCTCCACTGATATGCCTGGGCCTTACTGCAGCCCACACACCTCAGCAAACTCACCCTAAAAGCAACCCTAAAAGGTTGTTCCCAGCTAAACGATGTTTACTTCAACTAATCTTGATTTGATTGAGGATGCTAATAAACCTACCCTCTGCATAATTTGTAATTATCATGTTCCTTTTCATATAGCCTGATTTATTTCTGTATGTTAATCTCAATTAAAATCACTAGTAGAGCACCTCCTAAACAATGGAGGATACACGTCTTGAGTCACCCTTCACTTTTGTAAGCAAAACACAAACCTTAATCGCTGAATTCCTTCTCAATAAACCATTTAAAGTATTCCTCCAGTATCATAGTTATCTTCATTCCGGTCCCAGATGATTATCTGATGAAAACACTCGCAATCGTTAGTTTGAACTGTTTGCCATGTATGTGAGCCATATAAATCATCCACAGGCATAACCTCACTATTACTTTGTCTAGTGAAAACGAGTCCACGTGTAAGATTACAGGAAGATGGGGACGGATTACTAATCTGACTCCGATTACGTCATCGGGGGGGACGCACTCGTTATGACGTCACACGCAGGCGGCGAAGGCAGGCGCTCTGCCGGAAGTGATGCGGGGAAAATTCACGTTAGCATCTGCTCGATCCAAGGCCGAAAGCGAGAGGGGAAAGGAGAAAGCAGCTGCCTGTTGACAGGCCGACGACGCCGAGAAGGACGGTGTCCGGCATGTGGGGGAAGCGCCGGAGCTGTGAATTATGAGAATGTGGGATGGTGAGGCTCTGATGGCGGACTCCCCAACGCCATCTCCGAGCGTGTAAAGGTAACCCTCTCACACTTCACCTTCCTCCACATACTGCTCTGCTACTGCTCTTTCTGCGTTTTTATTCTTAACTCGGCTCTAGCGAAGCTCCAGCTCGTCTGAACACGTAATAAACTTCCTCAGTCCAGAGGATCGTCCATTCGCCCCGACTGCTCTGTTTGCTGTCATTCACGTCTTCCAGTTTTCCTCAGTCGCTTTGGCACATTTCTTTCAGAAGGATGGCCGTTCTCAGCACAATCAAAGCATTTCTCTAAACAGCAAAGGCACGTAAAACAATAAAGACATGGATCGAAATGCTGGAAGTTGGTCAATCAGTACAACACAGTCACCAAAAGGATGTAACCTTTCATCACTGCCTCAACACTAAAATAAAAAATGCAACTTTTTTTTTCCCATAAAAACTGTATTGCATTGATTACAAATATGAAAAACATGTTCAAACAATTGTGAAAAAAGAGCAATTCAATATATAAAAAATGAAACGGAGGCAAATATGGGCACAGGACTTAAAAATAAGAGAATATACCAGAATGATAGAAACATGTAATCACAGTAAAATAGTAGGGACATATCTTCACAAGGACAGAAGTGTATAGTTTTACTGTAAACCTAAAATAATATGAATTAAATGCCTCATGAGGCATCCAGTGTCTTTGCTCTGCCAGCTTACATCACTGTGTCCACATCATACCTGATGTCATGGCCCTCAAGGTCCAGAGAGAAAAACGTCCCAGAGCGTGCCTCAGCCGTATGTGCTCAAAGTCAGGCTCTGCTTAGGCCGTGCTTAACTACATGGTCTATAATGTTGGCCCACATTGCAGAAAAATACATTGCACCTGGATATTTTTTGCCTCCCTTCCCTGTGTACCTACCTGTCCTCTGTTCACTCCACTTTCCCTAACCCTAACCCTAACCCCGCACTCAAACACCCATTCCAGGCTCTTGTTCCTGCCTGATATCTACTTCCTGCTACATTTTCAACACAGATCAACATGTATTCTTGACTAACTGGGTCTAGGATGTGAACCTGTGGGATGAGATTGACAGCATGTCTTCTTTTTTCAAAAGAAAGTAGTTTGTGAATTGATTGAATGTATACTCCTACCTACTAGCCTTTCCCTTTGTACAAATATAAAATGATATATGTTTAAAGTGTTTTGCATGCAGTGAAATGTGGCACAATCAACTAAGCAAAATTATAACAATCTACCAGCAGTCAGCTTTTGCAGTGTAGGCTCATTATGAAACACAACTTGGTGAATTAAATTCTGATGTGCTGAAGCCTAACAAGAGAAATGGGTGCACCTGTCTTAGGGAAGACGGAAGAATGGAGGGCAAAATGGAATTACATGAAGGATGTTGACTGTTGCAGAACTTCCTCGTAGGCCATCAGTTGGTCAGGTTCTTAGTTAGATAGTTGGTTAAAATCCTAAAACCATTAGGATAGTGTCCACCATTTGGTTAACACAGAAGAACCCCAGGACAACACCATTTGGGGAGAAAGAAGGATGCGTTATAGTACTAATTATTTCCTGGTCATTCCATAGAAAATAATTAACTGATAGTTAAAAATGTTCTTGTGTGAGGATCGACATCATACAGATCAACAGGACCATGAAAATGAAGTCTGAAGCTGGTCTTTTTTTTGTGTAACGTTCAACAGTGTGGATGCCGTCTTCTGCTGAGATCACAGAGATGCTTCCATATTTCCTCTCTGGGATATAACCTGTGTTGTTTTGAATCCAAGGCTGGCTGCTTTTCTGATGTGCCTGTGGCTTACTGTAGCCCACCTGACTCAGGACTTTTTTCAGTTCAGTTGAATTTCATTTGTATAGTGCCTTTAACAGGGCCTGTGCATAGCCCTGGGCCCAGGGTCCCCAGAGAGTAAGCCACAGCTGACAGTAGCAAGGAAAAATTCCCTCAGGAGGAAGAAACCTTCGGAGGAACCAGACTCAAGGGTGAGGCCCATCCTCCTCAGGCCGGCACCAGGCAGGACAAATGCCTGCATTACTGCTCCAGTGCAACAGATGTGACCAGCAGGGCAGTGTTTCTGGTTGTGAGTCTGCTTTCTCCTGGCTCACGTTCTGTCACACATAGCAGTACAGAGCAGGTTTAGCTTCTTGCTAACCTCTGCTGCAGACTTGTGCATTCCTGAGTTGAGGCACAGGTGTCTGAATGGGTGTAATTTTCTTCTGGCTGACCTGGTTGTGAGATGGCGAGTGACAGGCCGCTCTTAGGTTCTCTGCTGTTGTAGAGCATCTAGGATAGGTTCAAGGATGTCCAGCCCACTCTGCCAGAATGAGATGGTCCCTTCAATCCATTTACACTGACGTAGTATGATCTCAGATTTTACTTGCAGTCACTGATTTGAATATGGATAATGTGCTTAGGCAAAAAAAAAATATATTAATAGTTTGTGAAACAATTTTAGGCATAGCTAACCTTCCAGGAGTATTTTTTGGTCCTAGAAGGTCAGGAAGGTGGGTGATCGTGGTTCTGGACTGCTAATGCTCATCATACGTTGGTTAGAGAGCTTCTCTTCCTCCCATTTTACCCCTTGTCCATCTCATCTTCCCTGGCAGCTCGTCATGACACGCTGAAGGAAGCGGTCAGCTGGCTTGCGGCTGGAGCATGGCCAGCTGGATCTGAGGGACGGCGTGAGGTCCAGGACCAAGATGGGCCAGTGTGTCACAAAGTGCAAAAACCCATCATCCTCTCTGGGCAGCAGGAATGCAGACAAGGAGCCAGGGGGGAAATCTCACAGCAAGAAGGGTGGTACTGGGGGGTCTAAGGAGGAGCCTGGGCCTGGATATGTGAAGGACCCCCTAGCCAATGGCACTGGGAGAGGAGAGGTGTGGGCGGGGACAGACAGGGCTCCTGTGGCCTTGGGGGCGGAGCAAGGTGCTGAGGCTGGATTGGCCTTGCACCACGTGGAGAAGCTTTTTGAGCACTATAAAGATGAGCAGGATGATGCCATCCTGGAGGACGGCATGGAGCAGCTGTGCAGTGACCTGCAGCTAGACCCTGCCGAATTCCGAGTGCTGCTGCTGGCCTGGAAGTTCAAGGCAGCCACCATGTGCAGGTTCACCAGGTGAGGGGGTCACCCTGTCCAGCTCTGCACTGTGGGACTCGGTTCTCATATGATTCACTGCATTATCGTTCATGTGGGGGCCATCACCGTGGGGAAGTGGGGTCTTTCCCAGTGTCTGACTCACGTGTCTTCTGCAGGAAGGAATTTGTGGACGGCTGCCGGGTACTGGGTGTGGACAGCCTGGATGGCATTGTGTCATGCCTGCCTGTACTGCAGGAGGAGGTGCAGATGGAGGAGAACTTCAAGGACTTGTACCGCTTCACTTTCCAGTTTGGTCTGGATGCAGAGCAGGGCCAGCGCTCACTGCAGTGCGACATGGCGGTGGCACTCTGGAGGCTGGTGTTCACCCAGAACATGCCAGCTCTGCTCCCCTGTTGGTTAGACTTCCTGACAGAGAACCCAGCTGGTGTGAAGGGTGTATCACGGGACACGTGGAACATGTTCCTCAACTTCACGCAGGCCATTGGGCCCGACTTGGCCAACTACAGTGAGGACGAGGCCTGGCCCAGTCTCTTCGACACCTTCGTGGAGTGGGAAGTGGAGAGACGCAGACGGGCCAGGCCGGATGGGGGCATCGCTCGGGAAGCTCCCTGACGACACAGCGGAGAGTGTGTTGCTGTGCTGTGATCGTCAGTGTCCTTCTCTGTGACGACTGGGATGGGGGAGTGTGGACGTGGGGGGCTCGGCTCTCCACCAGCCTCATTTGCCTTGCAATTGTATAAAAGGGCTCCAAAAATGTTTTTAGGCACTTTTATTTAAGTTATTCTTGAATTTTTTTATATAAATATGAATATATATATAACTTTTGTTAATGGATGTGTGACAGATGTCCCAGTGTCATACGGAGCACAGTGCCTGATCCCTGTTCTCCACACGCTCCCTGAGCTCCCATTGGCTTCCCTTCTTCTGAAATGCAGTGGAATGTTATGTCTCGACATGGTGGTCCCTGTTTTGGTTTATCCTCAAAATAATTTATAATGATCCATAAAAGGCTATATGAGATGTAAAAGCTGAGTGATTACTGCTCCACTGTGGCCATGCTGGGTAAAGAGCATGTGATCCTGGCTCTGCAGAGCACAAAGTACATCCCAGGAAAGGAAATGGGATGTAGTGAAGCATGAGGGAAGGTCAACAGCAGGTCAGCGAGGCTCCTGGGATGGCCAGTGAGCAGCTGCAGTGTGAAGATAAGGTCAGCTGTGTGCTTTTCACTGATGTGCATTAGTGTTTCCATGCATGTTAATCCTCAACCCAATTTAACCCAGGATGAGCCAGTGTGACACCCCATGACCATCAGAGCTTTTAGTCCGGTCAGATGCCTGGATTATTTTACTCTGGCTTCAGCTCTTACTGATTTTACACCTGATCCGACTTGTGTGAATGTTCCAGTTCATATATTACATTTTAATTTGCTCCACTCCGTATGTGGAGTGTGCCTGTTCTCCCATGGTCGTTCAAGGTTCCTGCCGCCCTTAGGTGAATTAGGGTGCCCCTCCGCTACAAGACTTTTCAGATGGTATAAGATTCTTAAAAGACTGGGTGCTTGACAGTTGTGGCAGATTTTTGATGTGCTAGGTATCACACACACTACACGACGCCAGCCATGACATTCAAACAGGTTTGAAATACTATGACTCAGCGGAACCACCAACGCACGGCCAGAGACTAGAAACTGTACCCATCATACGCTACACAACCACCGGTGCTGACTAATCAACTCCGACACGTGGCAGACTGGGGCTGACTCTCTACGGTGTGAATGGTGTAGTGTAAACCCAGCCTTAGCATCATTAACCTGCTGTCGTTTGCGAGAGTGAATGGGCCTGGTGATGGACCCAGGCTTCTACAGGTCTCCCAAGCAGAGGGACCGTGACAGCTCCCTGCAACGGGCACACAGAGACGTGCTTGTGGTGCCGTTAACTGCATATCTTATGTGGGTGGAAGGTGTCCCACACTTTCACTGTACCCTGTCCAGTACAACAGGTCACTCACATCAGCGCCCCACTTGGGGCTTTCCACCGCACAATACTCAGCATATCAATCCTGAATGACTTCTTACAACTTAGCTTTGTGTTTATTGCAGATAGTGTTTACAGCCCAACACGGCAACGAGACTTCATCCTGAACAGCGCATTAAATTACTCAAATTCAAAGTGTCTTTCGCACAAAGGATTACAAGTTATCCTTATTTCCCCAGTGTAAGATTTTTAAGCACACTGGTCTCTTCCTGTTCATTAACACGGCCCCTGATTTTGTTATGCTCAGACCAAACTCTGAGACAGATAACTACTCCGGAAGAAGGAACAGAGTGACTTACCCAGTCATCCGATCAATTACCCAGCTCCAGTCCTGAAATGTAAGGCCCTTGTTTGGTGTATTGTGCACCACCATAATATGGAATTCGATAGTGGTTGAAATGCTTGACAAAGCTGGTACCAGAGATGGATCAAGCATTCCATTCAACACACCATCTAAAGAGGAACCTATCAAAGGCCTTGAGAGGGGAGAAGTTTGTCGGGGAGCAAATAAGAGCTCAGATGCCGACTCTCAGATACAGACCATACACACCTCACTCAACAGGACATGTGGTTCAGTTCAGCTATGGGGCCAGTTCTGAAAGGGTACGGGGAAGGAGGGCATGGAGAAATGTCCACAAGATCATCCAGGAAGATGCTGTGTCTGCAGGTAGACGTCACGGTCAAGGCATGAAGGGCTGGGACCTTCTCAAGTTTTCTAGTGAAAGCGCAGGTTGTTGAACGTCTCCTTCACATACTGCCCATCTTGGGTCTCACTGCTGCCCCCCAGCCAGTGCACACGGCTGCCAAGAACCTCATCCTTCAGCTTGTGCTTGCTGAGGGTCACGGAGCCTACAGAGGGTTCTGCCCCCTCAGGGCCCGTCAGTGTGATGAAACAGGCGTGCCGTCCTTTCTCCAGAAGCGTCGCTAGAACGACAGAGGCGGATACGGGTCAGAGAGGTCACGGTACCTGAAAGGCCGGCCGTGTGTCTCATAAGCTCCATTCCTACCCTTGAAGGCCACAATGTGCTGAGCCTCAGCGCTGCTCTCCAGGACAGCTTCAGGGTACTGGGGGTGCAGCATGTACATAAAGGTGCTCTCGCGGCTGGACCTCTGGAACAGACCACCACGGTACCATCACCACTGGCATGTGACGTCATGACCTGATTATCCCAGACCAGAGCTGTACTCACCGAGGCATTGTGCTGGCTGGTTATCTGTCCCCAGAATACAAACACGGACACTGTGTGGATGCTCCTGAAGGACACCGGTCGGGGAGTGTTGGGCCTCACCAGCATGGTGACCTGCCACAGGATGTCCCCAGACTTCCCATTCAGTATGACCACCTAGCAGAGCAGCAGGGGCATCTTTAAACACAGCGCTGTGCTCACAAACGACACGTGTCTGACTGCACTGTGGCACACACAGTTCCTCCCACCTGCAAAACACAACCTTGACAGCTGAACCACTCAGCTGTGGCAGGAGACCCAAGGGAATAGCTTGGGCATAGTACTAACCCGTTTGGTACCATTGCCAGAGTCTTCTTCCACTACCACATCAGGTATGTCATCCTTGTTGTAGTATCCTGTGCTGGGCTCGCTGTTGGGGAGGCCGAATGGGAAAGGCAGGGTCACATGGTGTAGGCAGGTATATGAGGACACACAAGACAGCCACCTGTCATCCTGTCTGCTTTCTACGGAGACACCAGTGAGTGTCCTCATAAACTGGATCACAGCCTGGTTTGGACCCTATACTATCTCAGACTGCCAGGTCATAACTGATGGACCAATCTGCCTTCTCGGCTGGACATCCACAGGAGACACTGTATCTAGAGGGCCTCTGCCTTCTCGGCTGGACCTCCACAGGAGACACTGTATCTAGAGGGC